>JAZGTK010000035.1:140739-200085 GCA_036877625.1 Ambastaia sidthimunki
TCTGTCTAATTGAATGGAATTTGTTTTAAGACTTGAAAGGGAAAAGCTTTGGGTCCAAAATGTCATTACCATCCCTCTAAAGAACACTATAGTTTTTTGTAACTTTGGCCGTAACTCTTATAGTCGAGTGAATGTTGACCAGACTTCCTGCGCTTGCATGTCTGAACTCATGATTTATTAATGCTTTGTTCATTTCTTTACAGTGCCTTGGACCTTATATTAAAATGAGTGTGTTCATGTGATTTGGTTTTCAGGGTGCACTCTGGGTAAATCTCTTTCAGTTTCAACCACCCAGACGAGGCGAATCGCATGAAAAACATGCTGCCAGAAAAGAGCGCAGGACCTGCGCTGGCCCTCAGCACGGGTGAGTTAGATCTTCCTCCACATTCCCTCATCTCTGCATTTGGATCCACTTTGCTGTCTTTTTATAAACAAAGAGTCACTTGCCTGGAGCCTAATTTTCCCTCCATTATCATACCTCACTTTACCTCACTGTTCCTCACTGTACCTCACTGTTCCTCACTGTACCTCACTGTACCTCACTGTTCCTCACTGTTCCTCACTGTCCCTCACTGTACCTCACTGTCCCTCACTGTTCCTCACTGTACCTCACTGTACCTCACTGTACCTCACTGTTCCTCACTGTACCTCACTGTTCCTCACTGTTCTTTACACAGGAAGAGTCCAGTTCACTGCCATCTGTTCATTTCTGCTGTGTTGTGTTTGTTTGCATGTTTAATAAACATGTAAATATCTTCATTAACTTCATCAATGATGTTTTCTTCTTTTTTAAACATTACTTGGAACGTTTTACAAATAGTGTAATGAAGCCATTTTCAAACATACGTCATGTCTGTAAACAGAAGTAGGTGAAGAAGACCCAGTTACTGAATCGTGTGTGGATGTGGGTGCTGGAATGGTGGAGCATTTGTAGCTTGTTCCTACAGCAGTTGTTTTGAATTTAAACTTGTCTTCCATGTTACAAAAATAACTCTGTAACTTTATGTTTCAAACAGAGGTGGCGATAGAGAGGCAAAGGTTTTTAATATGGCTGTAATTGACAAAACTGACAAAAAGTATAACCTAAATGTACTGTAAGTTTTTATGCTTTCAGCGCGTCTCCAAATGCATAAAAATGTAAATGTGCCAAAGTAAACCATATTTTTGGAAAGTGCCACCCTGCTTTTCTTCTGCTGTCTTTCTCTCTGTGGACTTTATGTTGGCTGAGAGACCTTCGGTTAATACACAAGGTCATATAACCACTATGTAGCCACAGCTGTACAAATGACCTGGTTACATTGTAAATAAATGACGTTGAAATGATGTTAAATGGCATCCATATGGCTTCGGGTCAAGGGCTTAGCAAAAATGATTTACAACGCAAAACATAGATCAACATTCTAGAGTACAGGTGGTCCTCAAGCGTGTATGTGTGTGAGTATTTCCTGACAGAGACCACCAAAGATCCCCACACATCAAACTCTGGTTACAGAGAAGTTCTGACCCACATTCTCTGTACTTCAATGCCAGAAACTACAAACCCATTCTGTCTTTGGTTCTTCCATTTTTTGAAGATTTTTCTTCCTTACAACTCAAGACATCCATATTTGAGTGGGTTGTAATTTGTATGAGAAACATTCCTGACTCTACATTAGGTTGAGTTCATTTTGGACTGTCTCAGCAAAGCCAAAAAAAGCTGAACACATGTGTGGTTCTTCTATTTATTTTGTGAGATTTTGCAAATCAGTTTGTGTGTGTGTTTAAGTGTCTACGACAATCTGTTTAAACAATGAGTGTTTTGTATGAGTACAAGATGTATAAAAGGATTTGTCATCTTACAACTCTTGATTAGTTCCAGATAACTGCATCACTGCTTTTCATTTCCCTGGTTTGAAATTTGTCATTGAAGTTTATAAGCTCTGCTTCATTTGTAGTGAAACACAGATTGTAGTGCATGTAGCTCAATGTAACCACTGACTAATGATAAACTTTCAGCACTTATTTCCATTTCTTCATAATCTCTCAGGCAAATTAATCACACATTCACTTTCAATGAGTCTTTTACATATTTTTAGGTAAACTTTAAAATTAAGCTTTACTTATATGTTATAATTTACCCCATGTTACAATTATTTGATTTTGAAGTACCGTATTTGAATGTATTTGAAGCACAAATTAATTATTTTTATAATCTTACAGACACAACAAAGCTTCATTCCAATGGCGGCACATTGGGTGGATCCAGTATCCGTGGCAACCGCTCGAAGGCGGAGCTTCAGGAGTTGATGGAGAGCTTGCAGCGTAGGAAATCAGCTCTGGAAGCCAGTTTAAAGGCTACGTCAGACCGCGGTTACATCACCCTGTCCCCACCCCCCAGTCCCCAATCAGCTTCCAGCTATCTGCAGGAGCGCCCGCCTCTTTCCATCAGAGTCCCCTCCCCTTACACGCCCACCAGCAGCCTGAGCATGCCACCCTCCCCCCACCAATCAGAGCGTCCCATAAGTCCCATTCCAAGCCAATCCCGAACCCGGCACCAATCACAGGACAACCTGTTGCTTGAAGTGCGCCACCCCAACACTACCAGCTCGCTCCTCTCAATGTGGAATGGCTCCACTTCTTCCTACATGGCCGAAACTGTTCCTCCATCTCGTCGAGGTCCAAGTGGGGCAGCTAGCATGCCCTCGAGCCCTCGCTTGGGACGCAGGCTGCTCTCACGAGACGGGGAACCGGCCGTGGAGCCATCATTTCGACAAAGAAAATACTCCACCGGGTCTTTAAATGGCCTGGGAGGACATAGTCGCTCTCTGCCCAGGCTTTATCGAGGAGACATCCCTATGCTTTCTTTACCACCCCGTCGCACCACCAAACCACGGCGTAGTCTTCCAGCCTTGGAGAAACCTCCAGATGTGACGGTGATAGCAAACGTGCCCAACAGTTCACGTAGGGCCAGCCTCTGTTCGATTGGCTCCGCCCCCTGTTTGGAACTCGGTGTGGGAGAAAGGCGTCTGTCGTTCGGGAAAGGTGGGGTGGGACCCAGCATGGGCCAGAGGAGGGGCAGTATCAGTTCGCTGTGTGGAAAAGAAGAGCTAAGAGATTATCATCAGAGACAAAGAGATGAGAGACTTAGGGAACAGGAAGTGGAAAGACTGGTAAGCAGGCCTGATCTCAACAGAATCACTTACACCCAGTAAATCATTTTGCCACACCCCTCAAAATAAGGTTTTATAAAAGTTATACTGGAATTATAAAAATAATACTGGCCATAATGTCTCTTACCAACCAAAAAAATTAATTATGTTTAATTGTTGTAATTATTGGGCTTTTTGCTATTTTCATTAACATACTGTAGACCACTTAATTTAAAGCAACGGTAGCTTGTTTTATTTACATGTTGGATTTTGGATATTTACAAGCTGATATTTAGTCTTATTGGGTGACAAGTATTAAGTTTGGACTCTCATGCACTTTAAGGGAATTCATTTTTTAAATACTATGAGATTTTAATTTTACATTTATTCATTTAGCAAACAGTTTTATCCAAAGTGACTTACAAAGTGACTTAAAAAGGAACCATTTTGAGTTTCCACTGTTTTAATCCACTCTAGGAACGACAGCGTCTCGAGACCATCCTGTGTTTGTGCTCTGAGCTCGGCCGGTCTGATCTCAGCAGGATGGAAACCGACTCCGGCGTCTCGACTGTGTCCGACCTGCAGAAGATAAATCGGGAGCTGGAGAAGCTGCAGGTGTCGGATGATGAATCCGTGTTCTCAGACTCCGCGGGAACGTCGGTGGAGAGCGGGTTTGTGGGTAAGAGTCGAGGAGAGATTCTGACCCAGAGACATCGCAGACTCAGTGGACACAGAGAGACCAGGCCCCAGTCACCCACCACCTCCCTGCGGAGCTCAGCTCCATCTCCCTCTCCTCACCTCCGCAACAAGGTGAGATGCTTGTGTTGTGTGTGTTCACATCTTTTATGTTACAAAATTACAATTCTATTTTTCTGACATTTTATTTTGAATAATGATGAGGATTTTTTAATCACAATTTAATTACCGTAGTACAAAAAACATTAACAATGCATTATTTCAATCAATATATTTATTATATATCATGTAAAATATTCATGCATGTAGCATTTGTTGTACTGATTTAATTGCTAACTTTAATTACTCCATTACAGTAATGAGAAAATCATTTCTTGTTTTTGCATGACAGTAACTTTTCATTTTGAGTTGAAATATGACCTGTACTGTTAGTTTTTACTGTACATATCATCATATACCACTTGTTCAAATCTAGAGCAGTATGCAGCCATGCACTCAGTATTCCAGACTGAGGTCATAGGGCTGTGGAAACTATGTAGTCCTCTGGGATTTGAAGTATGTAAAGCAGTCTGAAACAGGGAATGCTGTGGAGTCTATACCTGACACACACTCTATTGATTATCTTCTCTAACTGTCATGTCAGAATGAACTTTGACCTTTCATTTTATAAAATGTTGCATCTGCACTCTTTGTAATCACGTCCATAAAACAAATCCAAGAATATTCAAGAATATTCACAAGCTCTTCTGCTGGTGGATATTTCTGGTAATATTTTCCATTATGTCAATGGCATGGAGATCAGACCCTTTTATCAGACTGGGAGCGTCAGACAGACGCTCTGTTGTCTCCCATCTGTTGCTCAGCTACATTCCTCTGTCATTGGAAAACACGTGGCCTCATAAACAGCCAAGTTAACAATCCATAGAGATCAGGACAATCTTATGGAAAACTGGAGTTTTCATTGTGGAGCTCTCAGATCTGAATATCAGATTTTTTATATCAGATGTTCACGTGGAGATTGAGTTCTTGAGTGTGTGTTAAATCCATTAGAAGATGTGAGATGGTGATTGGAGATTGATGAAAGAAGCAGATCAGACCTAGATCAGACCTCAGTTCTATTATTTTCTCTAATGATCTTTTAATAAATTCCACTTTTCAAATCTACAGATCAGAATATGGTGGATTTGTGATTTTAACCCTTTAATAACAACACTGAATATGTTTTGCAGTTTGTAATTTCCTAGGGAAATAATTACAATGTTCTTAGTAAATTGTCTTTAAAAGTATATCAGATCTCAAATAATGGTGTTGTCTTTTGTCAGCAGGTGTCTGAAGACATGCAGCTGAGGCAGGAAGTGACACGTATAGAGGAGGAAAGAATTCAGGTTCTTAACAACATTGAGGAACTGGAACAGAAGATCAGAGATCTGGACACACAGATGGACGAGTCCATCAGGGAGGTCTGTGTGTTTAATGTTCAATGAGTTTAGAAGTTAACATATGGTAAATAATTGTTTTCAACTCTATTTATTGGCAAGTAAATAACTCTTGCCCATTGATCTTCTATTGGTCTGTCTTCTGCAAATGGATTTACTTATTCTCCAATGAGAAACTGAAAGCAATAAACATGCTCTCTCTCTCCCTCTCTCTCTCTTGCTCTCTCGCTCTGTAGATGGAGGTGGAGAGAGCTCTTCTGGATGGGGAGCAAGAGGCTGAGTTGGCTCAACTTCAAAGCGACAAAGACATGCTGGAACAGCTCAAGGAAAAAATGGGCAGCATGGAGAAAAACACTCAAAGCAGTCAGACTCAGGTAATCAGACTCTTGTCAACACACCCAGATTGTGGTTCATGCATTTTATACATTAAAAAAAATGTAAGGGATAGTTCAGCCAAAAATAAAAATGTTCATCATTTATTCTCATGTCATTCCAAACCTGTTTGACTTTGTGTCACCGAGGAACACAAAAGAAAATATTTTGAAGTATGTTGGCAACCAAACAACAGTGGCATCCATTGGCTTCCATTGTATGGACACAAAACTACTGAGACATTTCTCAAAATATCTTCTTTTGTGTTCCACAGAAGAAAAAAGTCATATAGGTTTTAATTGACATGAGGGTGAGTAAATGATGGAATAATTTGCAGTTTTGAACAATGCCTTTAAATGTTCGTGTTTATACATATATGTATACAAACTTGTTGCATAAACTTGTGCATGTAAGTAAAAACATGCACTCAATATATAGCGAAAGAGACCCAATTCTTCTACATCTTTTCACTTGTATCTTTCTCTTGCTCTAACCCAATCTTGCACTTTCTCCATCTCTGTCTTTGTCCATCACATGTGTGTTTGTGTGCTCTGTACTGTGCCCCATTCATTCACATCCCTGCGCTGGCCACTGCGCTGTAGGACAAAGCCCTGTTGGAGGCTGAGAAGGTTAAAGTAGAGAAGCTAGCTGAGCTGATCTCAGAACAGAAGATCCAGTTGGACACCTGTCCTGAAGCAATGAAGGAGCAGCTTCAGAATCAGCTTTCCAGGGTCAGTCAGTTACCTCAGTCTACCTGGTACCTGCGCAGCCAACTGGTCTGCTTCTAGACCAGCATTGTCTCTCTCACAGACTTCCTGTCTCTTTCTCTCCGCAACAGCTCTGGAAAGACCATTTGTTCTTCTTGGTAGGACTTTTCTTCTCTGTGTGTTCCAACTTTTTCGTTGTTTGTAGTTTAGTGAGACTTTTAACACTTTTTTGGCCGTGTCTTTTCCGTATACTTCAGTTCTTGAAATTATGGCTGTTTTTTTTTTTAAGTTGGTTTAGTTTGGAGCCGAACTTACAATTAGTTGCCTCATACTAAGTGCTGTTAATGCATCTCGTGTGTGTTGACAGGACACTGAAGCTTTGGAAATAGAGACGAAACGTTTTGAAGATCTGGAGTTTCAGCAGTTAGAGAAAGAAAGCCGTCAAGATGAAGAGAAGGAGACTCGGACGCAGCAGCTTCTCAGAGAGGTCGCCGAATACCAGAGATCCATTTTTACTCGTAAGGTGTGTACCTGACAATTTAAGGTTGCATAAAAATGTATTCAGTTCAGAGAATGTTCTTTGTTTGCTGGGTAGCCCTGTGTGTTTATTTTTAATCATTGGATGCTTGCATGTGGCCACATTCGAGAGCACACAAAGAAGTTTAATAATGATAGTTTTCCTCTGAACATGAAAAATGGCCCCATTAAAGGAGAGGCTGCTTACTCTGAAGAAACAGTCCACTCAGATTACCCAGCAGGCCCAGCGGGAGAAGGAGAACTTCTTAAAAGAGAAAAGCAACCTTATTTATATGCTGCAGAGGGTGAGTTTATGCATACAAGAATGTGTGGTTTTAAAGACTGACTGACTATGATGAGTGACACAGTGTATCAGTCATTATACAAAATATTTGACCACAAGAATGATGTCACTGACCAATCAGAATCAAGTATTCCAGAAAGCCATGTCCTAAGACTGGATATGTGTGTCCTGTTTCACGAATCTCTCGACAGGAGCGAGAAAACATGTCGTCTCTGGAGAAGAAGTACTGTGAGCTTACTGGTGGTCAGGCCTTTCCTGTCTCCATGAAGGAGGTAATTCAAAACAAGCAGTAAAAGAAACCAATACAGAAACTCACATGTTGCAATTATAGATGCTGTACATATTGAGACAAGCTCTGAAAGACTGTCTGTTAAAATGTTTCAGCACTTTCGCTCTTTAGAGGAGAGGAGGCGGAGCAATGGCATTAAGGAGGGCGGAGCTTTGCTGAGTGACAGCGGAGTTTCACGTAAAAGAGAGAGGCAAAGTTCCGGGACTTTAAACTCCACCCTTAATCGCAGTCTGTCTCCTAAGGTCGGAAAACAAATATACCACATTGGGTTCCATCCCAAAATAAAGTTCAAACTGTAGTTCTTATATTGTTTATATGTGGATAAGGCGGCCTTAAATTTCTCTTTCTCTCTTTATTCTTTTAATCCTTTAGCCCCATATGCCCCTGTCTCAGAGTTCAAGCTGTGGTAGTGTACTGCCTCGAACCCTGTCCACCACCTCCCGTGACCTGGACCCCCGCCGTCTGTTCAAGAGTAAATTAACACTAATTCTCCCCCCGCCACACTCGTACACTTCAATCTCCTCTATTTAATATACATTTATGATATACAAACATAAACTTTAATGATTATGTTAATGTCCTTTTATCTCGCAGCAGGTCAGATGTTTCTTAATGATGAGAGACAGAGAATGAGTGACATGTCCAACAGGGCGGTTTCTGAGTCAAACGTCTATCTGGAACCCTTTCTTTACCTGGATAACGGCCACAACTTTGACACAATCAGTGTGGATAGTGTAGAGAGCCTGGAAACCAGCATCTCCGCCTGTTCTCCTGACAACATCTCAAGGTGGGACCAGGAATCTGTTCTGAAACGTTCAACTCAAAAAAGTGTTTAGGTGTATTCTTGTGCCATTTGGTATTAAGGCATTAAACTTGTCTCCCATAAGGTGAAAACTAAGATGTTTTTTATATAATATAACAAAAAAAATTATTTTTAGAAACAGTTTTAAGAGAAACATCTGAGACAAAGTTGAGACAACTAAAACACTAAGACCTCCATCAAATCTGAAAGAGCAACATTGGAGCCATAAAACTTCTGTCCTGTGTGTGTTATGAGTTTAAGTGTGTTTTTATGTGTGTTATAAGAAAACTGAATAGACAGGAATCTCCATTTAAGTAGCCCAAATATACACATATCCTGTCTGGAATTTTTATTGCATTCCAAGTCAGCTCCAAGTTGCTGAAACTTTAGATGCTCCAGAACACACTGCCCAAAGATTTAAACACAGATTTTATTAGAAAACACACACACTAAAAATCACATTTCCTGTGTAAATCTTTTAAAGAGCTCAATCACTCTGACACAGAAAATCATAATCTGTCTCACAATAAAGTTGTGTGTGTGTGTGTGTGTGTGGTCTCTGCAGTACCAGCACGGCTAACATGGTGAAGATAGAGGAGATGGAACGCATGTTGAGAGAAGCTCAAGTGGAGAAGAACAGATTACTGGAACACAGGGTAGCTCAAGCTCTCCATTGAGCAAAGATCTGCATCCTTTTATCAGATATACAGAAACATAGTGTATGCTTGTTTATTCATGACAGGAGCGAGAGATGGAGCTGCGGAGACAGGCTCTTGAAGACGAGAGGAGGAGGAGGGAGGAGTTGGAGAGGAGACTTCAGGAGGAGACAAACAGACGACAGAAGATGGTGGAGAGAGAGGTGAAGCTACGGGAGTCTCAGGTGAGAGAGAGATTTTAATATAATTAATTCATTAATTGACATACCGGTTAATTAATCAAATTAGTTGCAATTTATCAGGTTTATTAATAGAAGTGGCTGCAGAAGTCAATATATTGTTTGTCTTCGTATCATAGTTATCATTCATGCAAGGTGCATTTTTGTGTACTTGTGGTTTTGTTATTGTTGGTTTATATACACATACAGGTGTGTGTTGTGCCATTGTGGAGTCTTGCTGGTTTTCAGTACTTATAAAACTGTTTTTGAACTCAGTATAGCATAATTCCCTCTCTCACTCTCTACTACTGTACAGATACATTCATATTTACCTGCATGTGTTAAAACAGCTGATGTTTTGCTCTTGTTTTTCCAGTCTCGGCCGTTGACGCGTTACCTGCCGGTCAGAAAGGATGACTTTGACCTGAGAGGTCACATCGAGGCTGCAGGTCACCATCCTGAGGCTTGTTTTCAGCTGGCCATCACTGAGAAGACCTGCAGGGGGTTCCTGGTCAAAATGGGGGGAAAAATCAAAACCTGGAAGAAGCGCTGGTTCGTGTTTGACCGCAATCGCAGGACGCTGTCGTATTTTGCCGGTAATGACCACAAACATTAACATTACAGGGTTAAATTAGAGTTAACGAGTTAAGTAAATGTTTTTCTTTTTGCTCAACTGGTAGAGTGTGGCGCTAGCAACGCCAAGGTCATGGGTTCGATTCCCTGGAATGTACATATATGATAAAACGTAAGGCAGGAATGAACTCTCAATCACTTTGGATTAAAGCATTTGCTAAAAGCACAAATGAAATGTAAATATTACATAAACTGTACAGATATCTGTGGCATGCTGTTTATTGCTCCAGAAAATCCATTTGACCCTCAGTTTGTATAAACAAATGGACAATATGTTTACAGTAAAGCACTTAGAAGGTTTAGCATTCTGAAGGGTTTAAAATCAGGAATGTAAAACTTGTGTTCTTTTTAATGCATGAACTTGTCAGTTGAAAAAAGCATTAATTGTTTGTTTTGAGGGTAATGGAGAGACAAGTCAACATTACTTTTAATGGTAGTTCTTCATAAGCAATGCAAAATGACACGACACACGATGCACACGTCACAACTCCTAACCAAACTGGACAGACCCACAAGGGGGCAGCACTGAGACAAGCCTTTCATAAAGACCACATCAGTACCATTTTCACCCGCACTAACCTGCAACTCTATTTATATACATACATATTTTTAATGATATAACTGTTTTACTAAGGTATTAAACCTGTTATTATTATGCTTACACCACATGACTGTTCTATAAAAGAACCGGTCTGATTTTTCCCCAGATAAACATGAAACCAAAATGAAGGGTGTGATATACTTCCAAGCCATAGAGGAAGTGTATTATGACCATTTGAAGAACGCACACAAGGTGAGCTGATTTTACAAATACAGACTGATACAGCAATTCTCACTTTCTCTGTGCTGAACACGTTTATATCCCATCAGAGCCCGAATCCCTCCCTGACGTTTAGCGTGAAAACGCACGACCGTGTTTACTACATGGTTGCTTCATCTCCAGAGGCCATGAGAATCTGGATGGATGTTATCATCACTGGAGCAGAGGGATACACCCACTTCCTGGTGTGAGCCAGGCTCATCTTCATTAAAAACACCCAAAGTGACCTTCATGGTTCAGCCCTGCCAGCTGAAAGGAACCTGGTACTGGATTTATCCTCCATTCGGAAGAGGTTCCTTTATTTGCTATTATTTTTGGACCGATCCGCTGATTGGAGTCTCAGCTGAATGTTCTGCACTCATCCATGATATATTTTGAGAAAAAATGAAGTCTTGTCTGATTTTTCAAAGGCAGCTTTTGGACTTCAGAGGTACCTTTCAAAAGCTCTTCAATTGTTTGGACATGCTCTGCTCCATTTTCAGGGTGAGATTCAGTTCAGCAGTCTGTGAGAAATCACGAACATGGATGACCTGAATATACCTCAGAGAAACAGCCGGTCATGCTCTTCATCTGTCATTAAAATAAGACGCCAAAGGCAAATATTCCTGAAGTGCCATACAGACTGAAGTTTACTAGTGTATGTTAATCAGTATTGTGGTCAGGATACAGTTCAGTACTGTTTTCACATTCAGGAGTTCAGTATGTAAATGTCTGCCACTTAAAAGCTTTTTCTTTTTGCTGTGTATCTGTGTATGTTACATTGAAGTTTATTTAATCCTGTTCCTTCATTAAGTGCCTTACATAATAGATAGATAGACAGACAGACAGACAGACCAAAGACAGGCTGAATTTGTATTTCAGCATCATATGAATGTAATGATATGTACACCTTTAAAATGCAATGGAGAGAAGTTTTTTTAGTTTATTTAAAACAGAATAATTTAGCACGAAAAACCTAACAGGGTTATGTGGACAAAGCACTGACCTCGTGTCATTGAGCTTAATGAGAGCGCAGTACCACAGCTGGCCAGCAGAGGGATTTACTTACAGTGACAGTAAACCTGTTATTGGGGGATTTTACGCAGCCTTAATACAATAGCAAGAATCTTATTCAACCTCAAAATAAAAATAGTGATTTGAAATATTTGTGCTTGCCAGCAAATCCATATGCATGTCTAAGCTTATCTTTGTGTATCTGATGTTATTATTATAATTATTAAGTATTTAGAAATCAGGAATGTAATTTCCTTTATCAAATTTATATTAGCAACAACACAAGTACGATGTGAATATTTATGTTAAGAACAGGAATCTGACAGGGTTGTTTTATTAACACAAGATGAAGGTACAGATGCTATATGTCAACAAAACTACTTGTTAGATTTCTGTCTGTGGAGACCAATTAGTCTCGCATCACACTGAGAAATGATGCACTATTCATTCTGATATACAAACACACCAGACAGCTTTATAGCAAATACATTCATAGGCTGTTTAACACTGATTTTGGGCTGACTAACCATCATAAATCTAAACTGGGGCACTGCACGAGTAATGCTGAGTGACCTGTGCATTTTAAAGATAAATATTAAAGAATAAATAGTTGATAAATAAGCTGGACAATATTAAAGAGGTTTCCTCAGTTAATAGTGTAAATGCATCCTTCATCTTTGACAGGTTCACTTGGTATCCAACACAGTCCTGCAAAAGCACAGCACATTGTTATATAGACAGTATCATTCTTCATAATAAATACAGAAAATGTATCGATATTTTTGTATTCAGCTTTTTTCAGTATTTTTATAAACTCTTCAGTGTTTATGGGATAAAAGCAATATTTTATTGTAAGCATGATTTTTATTTCCCTAAATTTATGAGCTCATTTAAAATATGAACCATAATAAAAACAATTTTAAATTTTGATTTGTCTGTATTCTGTAATTTGTGACTGACACTTTATGCTGAACATTTGTTTATTTATATTTATGCATCATTGTTATGACAATTGCAGAATGACTGACAGTTGTGATGTAGTCACACATCTCAATATGGAGGTCTTGACAGATGATCACGTTTCCCGCCTCTCACACCCTCTCACCCAGTATCATGTGATCAAGTGTGATTCAATTAATTCATTACAAGCGTTCAATGCCACCCATCTGTCACATACTGTACGTATCTGTACATACTACATACAGTAGTTCATTTTTAAACACACCCAATGTTGCAATCAGAAATTATGTTACGTGTAACGTGAGAATCCATTTTAGAACTCCTCACCACACCCCTCCTCTTCCCAGCTTCTCATTGGCTGACCTAGTGAGGTTGCCATAGCGATGTTTTTCAGCAGAGCATGGATAATTAGCCAAGCATCTCCCAACACAGAACATCTTTTTACTGGGTGTTTGATACACTGATGGGGAATAAAACATAAGCATTCTGTCATCATGACCTGTTTAAAACTATCAGTCCTACTAATAATAGTGCATTTGTTCTGATTGTATAAAGAATGTGCGCTGAACAATATGTCAATTCAGACAGTAATTTAAATTTACATCCATGTTTTGATATTGACATAATTTTTAAACACATTTATAAACTCTCTGTTTTGCATATTTGCTTTGACAAATTTTTGACAAAAATACTGTGTTTTTATACAATTTGTACACAAATCTCTTTAGATGGATTAGGGTGTTAATCTCATGTTTGGATTCACATTAAAATCTGAAAGCATATGCAAATATTCTTAAAGCCCATGTTTTAATCTCATTCGTAGTGACATCATCCATTGCATTTAGCGAATTACATTTGTCTGCATGTATGTTCAAATAACTGTGAATATTTAAGTAAGTTATGCCATTTGCTATATTCCTCCTACATTCCCACTGGTTTAATTACACTAAAACTACATCCCTCGTGCAGGATCTATCTCCAGCTACCCTGCAGTGTTCAATTGTGTTTTGGAGCTGTTTTGCACCCCTAATTTCCCTGTGCCCCAGATCAGACTGCAGGCTGCTTTTGAAATGTTCGCTTTGCAGGAGCTATTTCTTCATCAACATCATCTGTAAAGCACAATCTTATGAAGGCGATACAGATATGAGTTACTGCATAAAGCTTTCATCTTTCTTGGGGTCTTGGGGGGTTAGATTCATAAGCAAGGGATGGTTTCTGTTAACAGTGGGCTCCTCTTTGGCTGTGAAGTCCTCGTGTTTTTTCAGTCTTACAGCCCCGGGCTCTGAATCAGACAACACAGGCTTGTTTTTTGCTGTGTGAGGAGCTTTATCTGTAAATATCCTTTGTTTTTTTTTCTCCTTTTGGGAAAATCCACCCCCACCCGCATGATGGAGAAACAAAAACATCAGTTGCATTAGTTTCATGGATAATTTGATTATATGATTCAAAGTTTTATAAAGAAATTGTCCAAGTCTATGCAATATAAATTGCTAAAATAATTGATATAAATTGCTAAAATCTGTTTTTATGTCCCAAATTGTTCAATTTTTATAATATCTTTCTATTTCAGTATCAAAACTGTGTCATCTGTACATGTAAAACATGCTTTAGTAGAAAAATGTTATGGTTAATGGTACATACAGCCTTTAATGTTTCTTGCTATGTCATGGCCGTTGAAAACCACAGCTGTGATGGAACCAAAGGCTTTTTTCCCAGCCCTCCCCTTCCATGTCCTCTCTCTCCATCTCTCCCACAATGCCTCTCTCTATCCCAATCCCGTTCTCTCTGTGCCTCCACTGTCCTTTCATTTCTACCCATTGCAGCCCTCATTCATTCCTTCAATTAAGTTTTATAATGCCTGATGTGGCTGGAGTCTAGATTTTCTATGGATAATAATAACTACACACAGAATTCTGATCCAACCCCTAACAGAGGCAGGACAGCGACCCATTAGAAAACTGCAGGGATATTGTTCACAGATTCTATGGTGTCTTAACACACTGACTAGGGTTTGCTATTCAGGTCAGTGGGCTTTTCAACAGCATGGTACTGCAGAGGAAGTGGGGGGTGGGCTGGGGTTTCTAGTGAAAAGCTCTGTAGGGTTCAACTACTGATGTCTAACCTGGTTACATAATGCAACTCGTACAGAAACAGCCACAACACCATTAATGTCTCAGGACATCTTGTAATTTAGTAATTTGTAACAGTAATCCACTTGACTATTAATAAACATATTACATGAAGCCGTTCTAAGTATAATCACATTTTATTGATTAAATAGGAAACAGTGACAATAAGATAAACACACCCACCTCTTCACACACACACTTAGTCTCTCTCACACACATACACACACACACACAAAATAAACTCTATTTAACATGTTCAGGTAATGGCAACATAAAAACAGGATCCATCCAAATCTTGACATCATTGTCATACACAAAAGTCTTAGCTTACCTATAACACCATCTGCCTGTGAAACATCACCTTTTGTCTCACACAACAGTCACTGCAGGCAGTAAGAAAAATCCACTTTGTCCACAAAGTTATATCCAAACGTCTGATGGTTCTGTGATGACATGTCACATACACTGAAATTACAGTCGACAGGTACTGTGTGACAACACAGCGTTTAAACAAAACAGCAAGAAAGGACATTGGTGAGGAGAAAAACAGAAAAACTGAGACGGCTCTGATCTGGTGGAGAAAGTAGGGCATGCGTTATGCTACATACATTCAAAAGATACTGTGGAATATCCTGTCTTGTCGTTTACTGTACACGTAGGAGACTTAGTTTCTTTGCATACAACACATGGGGCCTCCAGAAAGACTAACATTGATTCACAAAGTTCACTTCAGAAATAAAGTTGAAAAAAGACACCAGACAAAAAATCTAAAAAAAGTCCAGGTTACAAAGACTACAAAGATCCCACATTGCCCTGTAACAAACATTTTTTTCCAGTGTGGCAGGCCAGGAAGATAAGAAAAAGCACCGTTCTGATGATACTTTGCCCTTTTGGTGTTGTAGATCTGGACAAGAACCACAAGACTCTATGCTGGATTGCTTGCTTCTTCTCTGAGGCTTTTAATGACCACAAAGGACCGTTATGGACCTTACTGGTGCTGATGAGAAGATGCTGTACTCCACATTATTTGTTTCTGCAGAAGGTCTACATGGCTCTGGATTCCAGGTGAGGGCTTGTGCTTTAGTGCCAGCCTTTTAATTTGCATGTTAGGTTGCCATGGGGATCATTTAGACAGGGCCTGTGTGTGTGCTGTATGCTCATGGTGGTACACAAGATCAAATCCACAAAATCAGTCTGTGCAACAGTGACATGAATAGAAACACCCGCTGGAAAACAATGTAATCGTGTGATTGACACCGTATGTAAATCAGTTCAAATAATCATAACTATCCAGCTGTTCATGGGAAGATATTTGCTGCAAAAAAGGCTTAAACCAGGTACAGTGATGCCTGGCGAAATATCAAAGAGATCTTGAGAAAATTGTTGCAAGTGGAATGTTTTCGTTCTTGTTATAAAGAGAATGAGAACATCAGTTATTTTCGGGCAGCTGTAGCTGTTGGTGGTTTATTGCTGGTCCGGCGAACGGGCACTTTGGACACAGGTATCTTGGAACGTGCAGCTTCTGCCCTCCCCTGCGTAGAATGGTAGGTTGCAGTGGATCCGTGTTTAAGTGGAATTTTGGATTCCCGGTTTGAGCTTGTGGCACCAGCTGCAGCACGTGATGAAGTTTGCAAACCAAATCTGGTGTCAAGAACATCCTCTTGAGAGAGGGTTGGGGTAACAGCCCCAGATTCTGTGGAGATATCACTGAGGGCCTCTTTGCTGCTGCTTTCCCGTGAGAGAGAGAAGGGGCTTTGATCTTCATTTACTGGTGTTGGTAAATTGGAATGGTCCTCATCTCCATTGCGCTGGGCCTCTCGATGGTGCTGTTTTGCTGGTCTGCCTCCACCACTTACAGGGATTTTGCTTAAAGTTGTGGGCTTCACTGCAGTGCCCTTTTTCACTGTCTTGGAGATACTTTGAGTATCTCCAGTTCCTTCTTGTCTTAAATCTTTTCTGATATCCATACTTTCATTCTCTTCTGCTCTTTGAAATGAGTTTGATGAAGCAAGAGTTATTGCAGAGCTAACAGCAGATGGAGATTTGGCAGATAATTCAGAGATAGACGGTTTTCTTGCCATTGATTTTGTGCCAGTTTTGTCACTTTGGGTGATGGATTTTGTAGTTTGTCCTGTGGGCTGCTTCGTCTCAAGCTTGGAAATAGGAGCTGTATTACGGCTTGTTGATAATCCAAATGTTGTTATGAGTTTTGGTCTTGGTGTTGGTGCAGTAGTTGGGGTAGGCCGACCAAATACATCAAATGGTGGTGGATGAGGTTTAGTTGCAGAGGTAGAAGCATGCTTGGATTCATTTGTTGGTTTTGCTGCAGGGGTTGGAGCTTGGGTAGGTTTAGCCACAGAAGTTGGTGTAGGTTCAGTTTTGGTAACAGCAGCAGAAACTGGGCTGGTGCTAACTGTGGATGGAGGAGAGGTTTCAGATGTATGGGTTGAGAAAGAGAGAGAAGCAGGTGTAGATGCAGCTGTGGAGCTAGATGATGTTATTGTGGTGGGTCTGAGTTCAGGGCTAGATTTAGGAGACAGGGCAGGTTTGGCAGGAGTGATAGGTTTTGCTGTGGGACTTGATGTAGTGCCTGGGGGAGAGTGTGTAACAGAAAAATATGAAGATGGGGTAGGTTGGATAACTGGGGTAAATTCAGCTATTTGGGCAGGATATGGTGTTGGGGTTGGCTGGGTTATGGGCATAGCTGAGGGGGGTGGTGTTGGTTTGGCAAGAGGGCTAGATGATGAGGTGGGGGTAATAGGGGCAGATGGCATAGATAGTGATGTTTTGGTCAATGGAGAAGATGCTGGACAGGAAACTGTTGGTTTTGCCAATGGGCTGGTAATGGGTTTTGTGGCGATTGGTGAAGGGAATGGTTTGGCTGCTGAAGTAGGGGAGGGCTTGGAGGATGTGGGGCTCAGAGTTGATGTAGGTGATGGGCTGGGCTTTGATCTGGTTGAAGTAGATGAAGTCTTGTCAGAATCATCCACTTTCAGTGTGGTAGTTGCTCCCTCCATTCGACAGCTGGCTTTGACCCATTCGGCCTCAACATCTGCTACAATATCTCCACATGGTGTCAGTGAATCAAAGCTCAAAATTGATGAGATATCTCCAAGCAGCGTGCTCAAACGTTCATTTGTTGGTGGTTTAGTTGCCTCGCTCACCTTTAAGGAGTCCTTTGATGACGCAGGGCCCTCTTGTGGTGTAAGAGGTGGTTGCTTTTCCTCTTGTTGTTGCTCCTCTGCAGAACGTGGTGTTGGTCCAGGTGTCAACGTGAGGCTTTCCTTTATAATCTCAACACTGTTGGAGCGGGATGCAAGAAGAGGAGGGCCAGGTTCAGCTTCCTCCTCAGCCTCCTTTCCTTTACCAGGCCAGTGTACGCCACTGAACAATCCTTTTAGGCTTTTCCGCTGCCGTCCAGGCCTTTGAGACTCGGTCTGAGCCTGCCGTTCTCCCGCTACTCCTCGTCTGCCTTTTCGAAGCATGTTAAGGAAGCTCAGGGACTTAGCAGAGGTGAGGGAGGAGATGGATTGCCTTGTAGGGGTGGTTTCTGATTTCCCATTCCCACTCATTAACTCATCCATTGGAGAGTCCTCCCGTTGACTCTCGTCTTCCTGGTCCAGATCCACCTGCTCCGCTACGGCTTCAGGGGCAGTGGGCTCATTTAATCCATCAAGAGTTGTACTCCTTGAAGGCGGTGATTTAGGGCCCCCATCTCCTTTCCCGCGCAAGGAGAAGATGCTAGCGACGCCGCTGCCTGGTTTACGCTTTCCGAACAGCTTCAACGCTTTCCTGATTTTACCTGGAGGCTGCGGGTCGCATGGCGGTGGCTCACAGCTCTCAGACTGTGCATCCATATTCCAGCTCCACTGTAGTGTGTCCTTACCTTCGTCTCGATCTCTCTGTCTACCCTCACTGTCTTTGTTTGTTACCTCACGCAAGAATGAATGAAATACAGCTCTAATGAGAACAAATAAACAGTTAGCTCTTCCCTTTATATTTCTGCAAAATGTTTTTGCTAGCAATGCGTATTTATCTGTCTCCACTCTTGTTCCCTCCCTCTATCTATTGCTCTTTTTTAAGCGCTCCCTCTTTCTCTCTCTCTCTCTCTCGCTCGCTCTGTTCCTCCCTCCCCAGCCTCCGCCCTCCCTCTCTTTTCTCTGCTCCTCTCCTCTGGCTGCTCCAGCTGGTCACCATGGCAACTGAGGGTCTAAGCAGCTTTCGTCAGCAATGGAGCGGAGCCAGGGGCTGTCATCATGCCACACTCCTTCTCACTCTCTCTTTCCCTCTCTCCTCCCGTCCACTCCCTCTTTTCATCCAAGTAAGTGTTCATCCATCCCTCCATCCAGTTACTCATCCAGATTTGTCCTTCGTATTCGTGACTCTGTTCTCTTTCTATCAGCATCACTTCTGCATATGGGATGGAGAACAAAACAGAAAGAAACCAGTTCAGTGTACAGCATTAAATTTGACAAACATACAATATCAATCTGATCAAAACATGTAACAACTCAGAGCCCATGTACTGAATTTATGTAAAATTTCCAAGACAGATTGGAAATTAGACAAGAGAGAGAGAGAGAGGAACAAAATAGGTCTGGATGTTTATGTTATAATGTATGTGTTGTTTAGGCTTAAATATTCTCCCCAGGATAAATTCCCTTACTTACACTTTCCTGCCATATCATATGAGCTCTCTTGTAAACAACAACCTTTTTCAGCCATTTCTCTATTTTTTGTGTGCGCACACACACACACACACGTAATTCCCTTAGGAGATCGGTACACATTCTACAGTGCTTATAGCCCGACCCTTTGCTCAGCTGTGCAAAACTGTGTTTTCTCTAGTTTTTTATTGACACAAGTCATCAACTCATTTTAGTATCAGTGTTGCATCATCACAGCTCATCTGTGCTTATCTCTGCACGACTGTTCCACTTCCTTTGTCTTTCATTAATTCTCAATTCTCAATTTTTTTCCATTTACATATAAGATTACATACCACACCCATGTGTTTTCCCTGCACACTCATCTGAGCTAGAACACAAAGCTAGAACTGTGACTAATATCTCCTCTGTTCTTATATGCTCTGTATCCTTTCATTATAAACAAACTTCTTTCCTTTCTTCACCCTATTTGTGCAAAACAATGGATTTATTCATCCTCAAATTGTGTTTTCATTGGGGCTCAGTAAACAGACACAAACAGTCACAAACAAACTGTAAACAACAAAATTAAAGGAGATAAACCACCTACACACGTCATCTGACTGAAAACTCTTTTCAAACAGATGTGCATTCTGTTCAAATCTCTATCTGTTTATTTCATATCTTATTTAGGACAATTTAACTTCACTTAACGTATTGATGTCAGAGTTGCATTAACATACACAAGCAGACGTCAATCAGTCTCAATTGTTTTTCAATGTCTTATCTGTATGTAGCTTAACTTTAGCAATGCAGGTGTAGAAATAGTTATTATGTCTTTAATGAACCTTAAAACAGAAAAAGGGGGGATTTTATATCACAAGCAAAAGTTCTAAATCAGGCCCAGCACAAGATCTTCTTATCACAAGTGTACGAACAGACAATTTGTTCTTTGTTTCTCTGACAAACTCACTTCTCTCAGTCTTCTTAAGAGAAGAGCAGTGATGGAGAGGACCAGAAAGATCTGTTCTGTACACTACAAATAAATGAAATGCATCTGGCAACAGTCCTGGGCTTGTCACAGTGTTATCATATTAAACTTAATAACTTGTAACTAATAACTTGCTGGCGTATTGTTAACTATAATTGCTTTAATGCTTACCTTATTGAATATTCATGAGCTTTAAACATGAACTCATAGAAACTTCCACGTGCAGTTTTGTTTCAGCGTCTGATAGGAAAATTCAGGAAAACAAACTGTGACGTCAAACTGACCGACTGAAAACGAGACCGTATCATTTGTTGTGCTTTTGCACGAAAACCGAGTGTATTTACGACAGATAGCACGTTTATTAAAATAAATATTCATCGGGGGCTGTAATAATAAAATAAACGTCATAAATGACCTTATAAATATGCAAATGTGAACGTTAACCCAGGGTTTGCTTATAATTATTTTCTAACCCAAAGTATAAAAAGTGTGAAACAGTTCAGCGAGGATCCTTCATCTATTGTGTTGCTTCCCTCTGCCGACTGACATAAAAATTGCAAGGAAAGTTTTCTTTAGTTATTAATAAAATACAAACACATAGATGGATTGCGTGTAATGGTAAGTATAGGTTCAGTAAAACATCCCATGTGATGTTATTGGTGTATAATAAGTTACATGCAAAACAGGCGCAGTATATGCACAGTTACAGATCCCAATATCATGACAAACATTATAAACCGATATATTTACTATAAACACTCAAGAAATAATCGCAATTCAATTTTGAGTACTTGGTTACTGGAAGATTTATTAATCTGAACAGCAGTGTGATTTACACACATTTGCCATATAATAACACCAAAACATAATCAGATGAGAGGGAATCATTTCGGTAATTATTCGTTTGTTGTTTTAATAATTATATAAAAGCCTTATTTGATTTTACAGCCCAGCATTTCTTCATTGTCAGATAATGGAGAATAAACGTGCAGCCGGCGTGAAGCGGCTCTTTGTTTTTCTCCGCTCGCGTCCATCGGGTGAGTTTCGTGTCGTGACGTCATGGTTCGGATTAAAGATGGCGCCCTCTCATGCAGTGAGATGCTGTCAGCGGGGTTTATCCTGGATACCTGTCATTTTTATTAACCTGGTCGTCTGCTGGTCCTACTACGCTTACGTGGTGGAGCTCTGCATATGTAAGTTTCGATCCGTGTTGGCTTGGATGAATACATCACAGCGGTTAAAAGTTGTCGGTAAAAGTTGTTGCAGCGGTGGCATGGACAGGAAGTGACTGTAACTGACTGGTACCAGAAACTGGTGCTGAAATCCTGTTCGGTTACTAAGCGTGTAGATCTGTGCAGTGTTTGTGTAAGAGGGCATCCGTGTGTTTTTAAAGTTTGTGGTTTGAATGAAATGATTGTGCATCATCTTAAGGTCTCAGAAGCAGCTGTTAGGGCATTGAGTTAAATGTGGGTTTATGAGGATGGTTCATGGATATATGTGTGAGGAAGTATACGTGATGTCTTACTAAAAGTGTTTGAATTATTACATATTACAACTACAAGCTCAAATCTAACAAAGTACACAGTGAGATCATAACCAAAAAGATTTACTGCAAATAATTCTGACAATGACATTTTGTTTGTTCTTGAAGCACCAGTTTTCTCAGTTGACTGTCATGAAGTTTTGATATCAGTGTGACATGCACTATTTAATCTACAGCTGTTTCAAACCTATACAGTTATCATGCATACAAAGACCACCTAATACAGTTGAATCTACCAGATATCTGATATTTGACAATATTGTTTAGCAGGCCAGTCTTTTAATTTTTATTTGAGAGATATAGTGTGAGATTAATGTATGTGTACAGAACGAGAGAGTTTTCAAGAGTCTCTTAACTTGAGCTTGTGTTAACCACTTCACAGTACAGTACACACACTGTAGTTCAACACTAACTCCACCCAGTTATTACTTTCCCATCGGTTTTAAAATACACTCACTTCATTGTGTGTTACAATCTGTTTACTGCTCTAAGAAAGTGCGTCGACCTATCATAATCCTTTTCTTATTGACCCCCCACTATGGAGGTATTTACAATCTTTACTTCCTCTTCCAAAATAACAAACAAAGAAGAAATGGCTGATGGAAATAAGGGCTCATAGCCAGAGATTGAACTGACTGTGTCAACATGACATGTATCTGTCAGTCATTTTGTTGAGTTGTCTTGGCCACCAGGGTACTGGATGGACACAAAGGATGCTGCCACATGGCAGTACCAGTCACCCATGGCTCTGTTCTTACTGCTGTGGTTGAGCTGTGAGTTAGGGAAGCTTCAGAGAGCACAAGTGGTATCCCAGCACTCAGCAGATGCTTTGTGAATCGTGTCTGTTGTTCTTGAGATTGCTGATTAACCTTTTCTGCTTTTTTCTCCTTAGTTACAATCCCTAACACTGGGGAACAAGGTAAGAGAAAAACAACTAAAAATAGGCATAAAGAAATTTAAGCCTTTTTAGGTCTTTTTTTGGATTATGACATTAGTTTCATGATAATTACAGACCCCCTCACCCCTTTTAATTTCTGTGATGTGAACATTGTTCCAATGTTAATATTCTTATTTCTGTAGTAGTTTAATTTAAAAAGCATATTTTAAATATAAAATAAAATATATATTATAAAATGCATTGTTTTTGAAAACATGATATTCTGAATTTTTGCTTAATATTCCTGAGAAAAAATATTACAGTGTTCAGAATCTGCACTTCATTTAAGATTTACAGCCACAACGTATTACAAAAGCAGTTAACAAGCCTCTTTTCACATGTTTTACAGTCACATGTTTTATCACTCTACAATGAACACATTTCACTTTTGCACTTTTGTATTTTGACCTTTTATTATGAGTTGTACATTAAACAAAAGACTAGAATGACTGAAATAAAACAATTTCCCTTCTTGTTTTTGTGGCAGTAATTTATCTGATAGTGTTCCACATCTGCTTCTTCATGTTCATATGGTCCTACTGGAAGACCATCATCTCCAGGCCTGCCAGACCCTCTAAAGAGGTACTCGCTCCTGTTTTATTATTTCCTCTGTTGATCATGGTAATGGGTTTTTCATCACCAGCCTCTGTAGGTTCTCAAATCATCTGGGGAAGCAAATATGTTGAGCTCCATCACACTGATGGTATTGTCTGGAGGACAGACTGAGCTCCAGGCTGGAGGTGAAGAAGCAAGGGAAGCTGTTAAAACGGGCTGCTCTCTAGTTTCATTACCACAGAATGTAATGACAGAGAAGAGAGAAGGAGGGAGGCCATCAGAACAAACTAGATCTTTTTTTAGCATTTGGAACTGCTTGAGGTGTAGCTGTGTGGTTAGCGCACACGCTTTGACTCACTGAGCTGCGGTGCTCATGTGGATATTGTGGGTTCAGGTCCTGCTCCTGTCATATCTTGATTATGTTCCCCCACCTGTGGTCTCCCTGTTAGCTCTGTCAGTACATTGATTGTGGTTGTATTTATGAGTGTTTTATTTATTATTTATTTGTGTTTGTTTAAAAAATTAGTGCGGTAACACAAATATTAATCTAACTTCCTGTTGTTTGTCTCAGTTTTGTCTCCCTAAGGCTGAGAAAGAGCTCTATGAGAAAGAGGAAAGACCAGAGGCCCAGCAGGAAATTCTGAAGAGAGTGGCCAGAGATTTGCCCGTATATACACGCACAGGCTCTGGGGGTGAGCACATATTTCCACATTCAAAACCTTATATACCATTAATTTACCAATTATTTCAGCCCCAGTTATTAGTTGTATTATTGGACATCATAAAAGTTAATTTGATGTTTTCAGAAATGTGACATAGTGTCATTATGATTTTAGCACGCTGAATTGTGATTGGTCTACTATCTAATCATAATAACGACTAGTACTTTAATTCTATTTAACAAGTCCTCCCTCCTCAGCTATCCGTTACTGCGACCGCTGTCAGCTGATCAAACCAGACAGATGCCATCACTGCTCCACCTGCGACAAGTGAGTGTCATCAGATGACATCATCACGCGTGTTGCTTTCATGTTTATCTTTAGATCTCTTGTTCTTACAGATGTGTCCTGAAGATGGATCATCACTGTCCGTGGTATGCATGCTTTAGTTTATTGTCTCCATACATTTTCACCGGTGCACGTGACGTTCAGTGCTTGACCTCATTATATTGCCGTATCTTGCTCTGTATCTCTTTCAGGGTTAATAACTGTGTTGGATTTTCCAACTATAAGTTGTTTGTTTTGTTCCTGGCGTATTCCATGCTGTACTGCGTCTACATCGCTGCCACAGTTTTGCAGTACTTCATTCAGTTCTGGACAGTAAGTACACACGTGCATATTAAGAAATCTGATCTCTCTCATCTTTCACACGTTTGTTTCTCTCACCCTGTGCTATCGTGAAGGGCTGTTCTGTCTGTTTTTCTCTGCCTGAAAGTGAATCGCAACAGGATAATCAAAGTCTTGTATCACCCTAAAGGTGTTTATTAAGTAATAATGACTGTAAATTATCCTGTTTATTACACACCTACTTAACAAATAAATAAACAGATGAAATTGTTTTAATATGCAAGAGGCAAGAGATCACGAGATGAGAGACATGGAACTAGTGCAGATTTGTAGGAAACTAGTTATCTGGCACCCCGGTGTATGTAAACTATTATAATAACTACTGAAAGTTTACAGTCATGGCAACCGTAGTAGACTTTACTTTTAAGTGTTTGTTTATGTAAAGTCTACTTTAATGTAAAGTAGACTTTACATAAATGTGATAGATCACATTTGTTTATGCATTACTTGAATGATGTGTGTGTGTGTGTGTGTGTGTGTGTGTGTGTCTGTGGTCCTCACTCTTGTGTTTGTTAAAGAGATGAAAGCTGTTTTGTGTGTGCATAAGAGATGTCTGTGCTTCTAACATTTTGTCTGTGTTTTTAACACTTTGCCTAAAGCTTTGCAGACGGAGGGCATTAGAGAATTGCCCGGAGGTAAACCGCTTGCTCTGTACTGTTGTCACTGTGGGTGTTGGCTTGAGTTTAAAAAGTGATGCTAGCTGTGCAGAAATGACACTTCATTTTAAAATAGATCATTAAATTGTGAGTAAAGGTGTATTTGTATTGTACGTATCATGTCTGTAAAACGCTGTAGAGATGAGCTGTGCAAAGAAAGTATCATAAGTATCTTAGAAAGTATCTCCCATTGAGACTGTCAATAGGGCTTAGCAGCTTAATACAAGCTACATTCATATATAATGTAAAATATCTGCATTGGTGCCATTGTCACATCTTTGTCGTTCTACTCTACAGAATCAGCTGCCAGACACTCACGCAAAGTTCCACGTGTTGTTTCTCTTCTTTGTGTCGGCCATGTTCTTCATCAGCATCCTGTCGCTGTTCAGCTACCATCTCTGGCTCGTGGGGAAAAACAGAACCACGATAGGCAAGTTCTGTTCTCTTCCTCAGCTCCAGCTGCTTAACCTCTATCCCATCATGCTTTGTTTTGTAGATTTCAGCTCTCAAGCTCCTGTATCTGCCAGTGTCAGTGTTCACTGATAATCTTGCCCTCCTTCAAAACTTCATGTCTTTCATACAGTTACTGCTCTGTAGGATCCTTATTTACTACCTCAGAAGGAATTTCAGTCCTGGTTTATATTTCCTGTTCCCGCTGCTGTTTTCTCTTTGAGTTTAATCCCGTTGTGACCTAGTTTTCCTAGTTTTGTGAAGTCACATAAAACTCAATAAATATAAGCTGTTAAAAGTGTAATGCAGATGTGTGTAGAGGTGCATTGTGGGTATGCTTCTGAAAAATATTTAGGTCACACTTCACAGAAAAACCTCTGTGTGACCTACCTACAATAAAGTTGTGATTCTCTGCCAGAATTGTATTCACATGTGATGGATGTTACCATTATGTCTGTAGTGCAAAAAAAGGCAAAGACTTCATTCTCATCTTTTATTCCTTCTGTTCAGAAGCGTTTAGGGCCCCAGTGTTCCGTAATGGCCCAGATAAAAATGGTTTCACTCTGGGCTTTCGCAAGAACGTCACTCAGGTGTTTGGAGACCAGAAGAAGTATTGGTGCTTACCTGTTTACAGCAGGTAGGACACATTCCTCCAGCATCATGTGGGATTTTTACAGTTTTGCGGTACTGTTCTGTCCATGTTGGCTATAGTGAAAATCTTAAGGCAAGTCAGTCCACTCTGTGTGTGGGAACGTGAAGGTTGTGGGTTCGATTGCAAGGGAACACAAATACTGATAAAATGTTTAGCTTGAATGCACTATAAGTTGCTTTGGATTAAAGCAACTGTCAGACTGTTTTTAAACTACTATGGTAGCATGAGCTCTTGTTTTTCTTCCTGTAGTTTGGGAGATGGCTACACATTCCCCACTCGCCTCATCAACACTGACTCAGAGCAAGGCAATGTTGAACATCAGTCCATTAAATGGTAACTACAATCTTATCTGTTTCTAGTACCTCTTACTTTGCTATTGGTTTAGTGTGTGAGAAACTACGGTGTCATTTTACCATCCGTCATGCAGACAAATTAGGTCACGATTTGCTTTTCTTATGCTTGTTTCAGACTTAGTTGTTTGCAGTCTAGAAATGTTCTTTTCAAACTATTTTTCCTAGAAACGTCATCTTAAAGTCTTCCAGGGTGAGGTTTATTTTTAGGCCGGTAAATGCATCTGTGTTTTTGACTGATGGCATGATGGTTGTTATGGTAACAGCACTGTTGATGGACAGACAAACCTCAGACCGCTGAGTGAGTCACAGAATCATCTCCTTGGAAACGATATGCACTCTGAGGAGCAGAAAGACAGTGATCATGCAAACATCGGTACGTCACCACTAACGTTTTAATAGCAACTGAAATTGCTTGACAATGCTTTGAAAGCACCACACGATATCTTACCATTAATTATTTCCTAAAACCTTTGAGCTTTATTTAAAAATGCTGCTATTTAATATAAGCCACCTGCTGCTTACTGTGGCCAGCTGAAGAAACACACACACACATTCTTTCAGTGTGATACTGTTTATGCGTTTATGAATTGTTTGAGTAACTGATTTGTCTGGGTTTGTCCTCTAGAGGGATGTCATGCTGTTTCGGTTACCATGGAGAATGAGGCTTAGGTGAGTGTTTTACATCTGATCTCGAGTCAGTGAGTTTTGCGCTACGTCCCAAAATGATAATACTGTCATTAACTTAAGTTCTTATTGTTTGTTCGCTTTTAAACGTGGTCTTTTTTTCTCCCTACAGGACTTTGGAATGATGCATGTTTTTTTCTCTGGAGAAATGATTCGCTTGTTGAAAGACCTCATGAGAGACCGCATCGCCCTCAGATATAATGCCTTAAGATTAGCATCATCTCATCTGTGTGGAATCGACCCGCAGGACGTCGCTGGTGGACGTATTTAAACGACGTTAATATCAGCACAGACTTTCAAGTCGTTTGCACAAAACAAACATTGACTTCTTGAACGGCTCTTATATCTATTTTTATTACATGGTGATTAACAGCGCTTGATAATTAGAGATGATTTTTTTTTTCTCTAGACAGATTTATATGCTTGACCAAATACCCTAAACTGATCTTCAGGTTTTTGTCTGTCCAATAGTTCTGTCCACTTATTTATTGCTGGTTAATTTCTGAGACCATGGCCAAAAAATGTACTCATGCTTTATTACAGGTGTTTTTTGCACGTTTGTCACCAAGATTTCCGTGCAATGCTTTGACAGATGTTTACAGACCTGAAGTAACATGTAATGCAGTGTTTAATTAGAATGTATTAACAGACAGTAACGTTCACTACACAGCTGTCGACCTAAACACACGTTCCTGGTGACTCATAAATAGGGATGTTATTTAACAACCTATGTTGCCAGATAGAAAAAGAAAAACATGTAGTAATTTGTTTCACACTTAGCTAATTAAATTCATTCACCAGGTCTACATATAAAGAGTCTTTATAATGTTAACTGGGTTTCAACAACTTTAAAGTATTTATTATAAGTACCAGTTTAACACATGCTTTACATTTCTACCCTTTTTTTTAACACTAAACTTTGTTAAACTCTTTTTTTATCTGACCTCATGTTTACTCGGCTTTTGTGTCTTTAGTTAAGGGTTCAATTTTGTGATAGATGGTGTAAAATGTGACGCAGATGTGCTCTGCAGATTTTTAGATTGTGTAGCAAAGTAATTCAAACACTCAGAGAAAGAACTCAAGCCAAGAAACAAGAACCGTTTTCAACCGTTTCAACAGAGCTGAAAAATGCACATTTCTGCTGATGATGAACAGCATTAACAAACCTGGATGTTGTCTCATCATTTCAGTCTTTGTGTTCATGAAACCTCATTTTAGTTATTTTGTGTATTTGTTAAGCTGTCAGGTATTTTTTTTATGATTCTGTTGCATAGCATTCAATTTATATTTATTGCATGTTAATGTGAAAAATATTGAAAACGATCACAGGAAAATGATTCACCACTTTATAACAATATCAGCGGTTCTGCAGAACCCGGCTGATGTAACCATAGCAACCTTGTTATACCTACATCTGTTCTGATTCAAAATTCTAAATTGGCTGCTGCATCTGCTGGAGGTCATATAAGGTTTTTATTATGGACTGTTAAATTTTGATAAACATTTTAGGAAGGTGATTATGCCAAAAACAGAATATCAAGGGACTCACTAATTAATCACTTAATTGATCACGTAATACATGAATATTTAATGTTACTGGAATCAAATACCAAACATATAAAGGCCTTTTTTTTTTGCAGGTTTTGATTATATTTACAGACATTTGCGTGTACAGAATTTTTAGCATTTTTTTTTACCCTGCAGGCCAGTTTGGTTCATGTTATATTTTAAGTTTCTGAACAGTTTGCACAGATTTTCCAAGTCTAATTAAAATATTTGTTAAAAGGTATTCCGTGTGTATGCATTGTAAACTACATTTGTAAACCTGTGTTTCATTTCTACATGATTAAGCCCTCAAGAAAAAGCACAGAAATATCTTCATGTCTGTTTATTTTCAGTAGACTGTGTAAGATTACGTTAAAGCAGTTTATAACTAATCAACAAGAAACAGCAACATCTACAGAGCAAACTGAAGCAGGGCCCAAAAGACATCACATGAAAATAACATTTATTCACATTAAAAACAAAAGATCTCAAGACATTCTCAGTGTGTATTTTATTTGCTGTTTAAAATAAAATATGCCCTCTTACCATATAACAACGGTATAACGCTAACAACAATGGAGAGGATGAAACCTTACCCATTAAAAAGCAAAAAAAAATCGGGTCTCAAGGTCCCAAAAAAATTGAACACACTGCAAAATCTATCTCATGCGAGTTAAACAATTTAATGCAGGCAGGCAAAAAAAACTAAGACATTTAAATTACTGACAAGAAAAAAAAATGTGCATTAAAGCAAACACACACATATGCACACAAATTGTCAAAAAAAAATCCAAAAACACCATTTTTAATATCACTGAAACAAAATGCATTTTGCGATCAACTCAGAACATATACGGTTGAATCACTGGTATGTCCACATTTAAACTGACAGTCGTCAGAGAGAAACTTAAACAACCCATTATAGCAATTTATTAACCGATTGTAGAGAATTATAGCTAGTTGTGGATTTTATTTCTCATGTATGGACAGATTGATTTGTGGTTAATGAAACAGAACTGTGACAATTTATGTTAAAACTACTTCAAAACTTATTACATCATTGTGAAACATTTCATAACGAGTGACTGATGTTAGTCTTCTATTGTCTGGCCAGGTTGGTTTATCAAACCTATTTAAAATGGTCAGATTTGAGAAATACAAACCAATAAGACCTCGGAATTAGCCGCATCAAAAGTCACATCAAAATTGCAAACTTAAATACAGAAAACTCAAAAGAACATTAAAACAATCATGCCTAAAGCAAACAAGCATGCGCTGAGGCAATGAAACAATGCGAAAAATAGTTTTACACACAGAGCCTGCCAGGCCACAGAACCAGCAGAAGGGAACTTGACAGTCTCCCCGTGCTGATCTCCTCACACTGCCCCCTACTGGAGCTCCTGCCTCATCACAGGCTGTTGGAGAACAGATTAAGTTCCCTGTTTGCATAGAGGTCTTTCCAGAACTGGAATGAATTCATCTGCAGCACAGCTGGCCAATCTTTCCATGCGATTCCACACAAACGCTACAAGCGGACACTAAACAGCTGCTGCTGGTTTCTCTCTCACGCTTACCCCCCCCATGAGATGCATTCATTAATATTTCTCCATCTAACCCTTCTGCACAAACCAACCCCCCAAATCAGCGAAGCTGATTCCAAACTTTCCGTTTTCCGCAAGCCGCCGTCTCTGCACGCTGCATTTTTGGGGGGAAAAAAATCCTCATTCCTTCTAAAATGGCTTGATGTCTCACGCTTCGCTCTCTTTGTCAGCTTGACCAAAAGCTTGTTGTATTTCCCCCCATATTCATCCTCCCCTTGCTGACATCACTTCCTCCACAGAAACTGCTGCTGTGGAGGATGACTGGTGTGTACAACTGTAAATCTGGTCTGCGGTTCAGCCCACTTTAGCCCAGGTCAGGAACGCTGGGATGTCTCGTACGGGAACGTTGCGTGTGAGAGCTTTGACTCGTAGGTTGCGATCATCCGTGAGCAGGACAACTTCCCTACGTAACCTCACCGGCCCGTCTGGAAAATACACACGTGCTTTGATCACTAAACAGAAGTAAATCAACCGTTCACCTGCAAAATTCTTGCATACTTTACTCACCCTCATGCCAGCCTAGGTGTATGTGACTTAATCATTTAATACGCTCAATATAATAATAAACTGGAGATGTATGGATTGCATAAATGATGGATTAATGCACTTTTTGGAGTGTCAAAATCTCGGGCACCATCCACTGCCATTATAAAGCTGAGATGAGTCAGGATATTATTTAATTCATAATAATTTATAACTCTGACTGTGTTCGGCTGAATAAAGAAAGTCATATACACCTAGGATGGCATGAGGGTGAGTAAACTATGAGAAAATGTTCAATTTAAGGTGAGCTATTCCGACGATAAACAAAAGAAAGAAAGATGGCTGACTTCTCTCAGCAGGCATGAAGTCCTTGGCTTTGTCCTGACAGTAGTGCAGACAGCAGGACAGGATGACATCATCGTTGTTGCCCTGGGAAACAGATGCACAATGGATGGGTGGGGTTTAAAAAGTCCTGTGTGCATTTCTGAACCTCAAAGGGTTGTTCACAAGAAAAACATGGTGCAATGGAACAGAACAAAGTGCCATAAAAGCTCACACAAACAGACCTTCTGTCCAGAAGTGTCCTCGCTGCGGAAGGCGATGGACTCCAGCGTGTTTCCTCTGCTGGTGAGGGCTCTGATGCAGGGATCTCTGGACTCAAAAGCTTTCTCCAGAAACATCACCGCCGCTCTGGCTCTCTCCTGCACCTGTCTGATATGGGCATCATTTCCGTTTCCCTCACGACTGTCCTGCCCTTTAGCCAGACCGTCCAACTCTGTGATCACTGTCATACATAGAGAAAATGTTAGATTAAAAGAAAAAAAAAACAACATAAAAATGCATTTATATGATCAGAAATGGTCTCACCAATAAGAGGCACAACCAGGACGTACGTGCCACAGGCCAGAAGCCTCCTCAGGCCATCCAGATGATCTATGAAGCCGTTTGTGTCAGGCACTAAATAAAATGGTCTGATCTCAATCTCAAGCTGTCCACCTGTCTGCAAAACTGCCTGCAAGACCAAAATCAATTTAAAAAAAAAATCACTTTAAGGGTCTTTGATTCTTGTATGAAAAACATTTTTGCTGTTTATTTTAAACAACATATTCTAATGTTCACATTACAAAGGTTATCTCGTAATATTGACATGGTTATGATGTCACAACCATAAACATTTTAAAATTTGATCCACATTTACATGTTTATAACACGTATTCAGTTTTCAGCATAACAAAAGTGTCATTTTACATATAAACTCAGCAAACAGAGAGTGAACTAAATGATGTGGATTTAATAGAAAAATAAAGCTCTACAGAAGTGAAGAACCTTTAAGAAAAAACTATTTTGATACCTGGATCTTGTCCCTGCGTTTTTGCTGCTGTGCCAGCTTGTGCGTGAGAGCGTGGCGCCGTGCCCTCAGCTCTCGGATATCATCTCCACTTCCCTCTCCCTCCATCTCTCCATCCATCTCTCCCTCTGATGCTGAGAGAGAGGATTCCTCCACAATGACATCATCCTCCTGAGAAAACAACGGAATTAGCGGCACTTCCTGCTCGGAAAGTCAACCACGGGCAGGTTACTGGAAAAACATGCTCATAATTTTGCAGAAATCACAAAAAAATTGATAGCACGGTAAAATATTATAAAAACCAAATTAAATTTTTATTCAAATGTCCAGGAAATTAGAGGTTTACTGTACCAGTTCTTGAGCCTGTGTCTTGCTCTCTGTGCTTTCTCTGGGTGTAGGAGGTGTTGCCATGGAAATATACTTTCCACCCTTGAAAGCCAGCAGTGGCTCTTCCTGTCCGCATAGAGCCTCCAGGAAGTACTTAAGGACGGTCACCCTCTTACAGTCAGCTGCTATGGCCTACAGCACACCATCATTCACACGCATTATAATCACAACTGTTGATCAACGAATCAACTTATGTTTAATGTGAAATATATTTACATAATGCAATTTGATGAATTTGATTACGAATATTTTACCGTGATCTTAGGTTGTTATAGTTCACTATATGTTTATATGAAGTCCTGTAGACTAATATGTAACACTGTATGTTTAAGTTTTATTAACCATAAATATTTATTGATTAAATTTAGCAAATTATTATTTTAATCGTTTGATAGCGCTAATTCTAATGCATTACTGCTGGTGTACGATCCAGCCTGCTGGCAACATGCCAGAGAGCATGAGGGGATGCGACAGACTGCTCGCAGTAAATGCTTGTCTGTTTTTATGTTAAGTCACACTGAGTGAGTGTGTGTGAATGTGTGTGTATTACCGTATCAGCCCCTTTGTCTATATAGCAGGGGTCCTGGGGGGCAGCAAGCAGCGGCACAAACCCCGCCAGCATTTTATCCTCCTCCAGCTGCAAGACTCGGACCTCCTCGTCACCCTCCCCATCTGCATCAGCTTTATACAGCGGAGCCTCTCCATCATACACACGAGCCAGAGAGTTGCACAGGTCTGCCAGACACTGCCATACATCTGGACTCCCCCTGCACACAAACGCAAGGGCACGTTTAAGCACTTCTACTTCGTTTCAAACCAATACGGATCTTTAAGATCACGCAGGATGGGCGGGACTCACTGCATGTTGCATGGCGGAGGGTTCCACTGCTCCGGGTGTCCGAGCATCCAGTCAGACCAGACTTTAATACTGGCCAGCAGCTCCCTGAGGTCGGGTGGGAACGCAGACACACGGACCATCCCTTCTTCATCACCCATCTCATCACACACGCCCAGTTCCTCGGCCGGGATAGGCTCTGTGGAAGAAGACCAGGATTTTTATTCATTATAACAACTTACAGTGTTAAAGCAACAAAAAAGCAAAATCTGCTTCTTTTGGGTCAGAACGTTCTTATGATGCCGCCTACATAGGCAGCTCGCTAGGTTTTGACACAGAGCCGCTGTCAACTCACCAGCAGGTGTTTCCTTTAGTAGTTCATTGCAACGTTGCACTAGGAGACCAAACATAGCTAAACCTAGAGACGTGGTCTGTTCTTCCAATACAGAGCGAGCGTCACCCTGCGCTTCAGCTATGCCAGAAAACACAAAAAAATGGTTAGAATAGCTTTAAATCCATCATCCAATCAAGATTCAAGAAATCTTAAAGGATGTAATTGACTCTATGGCTGGGGGTTGTATTAATACCTTTGATCTGGGCGTTATGGATGGTGAACATGTTAATGGTGATGATCTGCAGCATACGTGTGCTGCCGAGGGGGGAGGGGCTATGCTGGAGGAGGGCCCGAAACTCCTGCAGCACTTTAGTGGCTACAGCAGGGAAACTTTCCATCCTATGGACCAATAACAACACGTTATGCAAATGAGTATGACAACAACAATTTGGTCTTTAAAATGCCTATTAACACACAGTTTTGTTGATACAATGTTTTTACAATTAGGAACTTCTCAGTCGTCTGCTTGACTCATAGACTTCTATTGTGAGATAATGAGATTTTAATGGAAGGTCAATTTAACAACATCACAAGACGGTTGTAACGCAACCCGGTTCTGATAAACCCACAACAAGACTTACCCAATTTTAGTGAAGAGCTTTCCATGAGCGTGCAGGAAACTCAGAATAAACCTTTTATTGAGCTGCAAGATAAAGAGCAGAAAAATTATGAACAATTTATCTTAAATCTGTGTAAAAGCAGCCGTAAAAAAGCTGCGGGAAATCGTTGCAATTACTGTGAAAATAGGTCACGTTTATTCTCTTGAAACGAACAGCTCCGCAGGTGCACAGCCACCCTGACTCGACACACCAACAAAAAGTCAGAAAATTGACGAGCTCAAAGGGGCGAGCGGCTTGTTTACCCGATGCAACTAAAACGCTGCATTTAATGAAATGAGCGAATGGCTTGAGGCCAAAAGCGGGGGGCTCAAAATAATCCAGAAACACTTAATGACGAATAGAGGGTGAAAGCAGGTGAACTTTCTTAAAGTGTAACTGCATTTAACGCTGACGTGGGCAAATATCCAAGGTTACGGAGATGATGGGGCATCACGGCCCACTGACGCCCTTTTCCATCATTGACGGGTGACTCATGGTTTCATTCTGTGGGAGACTCATAAACAACTTCAGATAACCTCACTGGCTCTGCTGTTGCGTGTTTCTGCATGAGTGCGTCAGAGAGTGTTTGTTCAAAAACTGTTTGTAAAGTCCTTTAACATGCACTGCAGCCTGGAATCATAATATAAAATGCCAGGGTTAAAGTGAATTAGATAATTGTGGCTCTAAAAGTTTAATTGACTTAATTGTGGTATGATGTGTCAGATTTAGAGCACAGATGCAAACAATAAGACCTCCTTTTGCTTTTCGTTAACATTTTTTGAGCTTAAAAACATCAAAAAAAATAAGGGCAGGAATTCAAAGCTTCCTGCTGACCAGAAGAAGGTTAATAACACGGTCTAACCAGGTCCAACAACAAACTTACCAATAGAGTAATTTAACATTTCTCCTGAAGTCACTTTCTGATAAACCTTTTATTTACCACACAACTATTTAGAGCAAAATTCAGAACCTGTGAGATCTGACTGTAGGTGGAGCCACATGAGGCTGGATAAACCTTAGATTATACCGAACAAATGAGATGAGACAATAGATCAACAGCCAACAAATAACAATCACTCCAGTACACAGCCAAGTATGTAGTTAGCAAAAATAAAGTACACATGTTTTCTAAGTACTCACGTCACTAGCACTCAAAGTGCCCAGTTCTCCATCCTGCTCTGAGTCTTTGCCCGATTCACTGCCTGCTGTACGAGAGGTGCCCGGATGCCCATTAGGACGTATCCAGATCTCAGCACGGGTGGCGTCCTCCCCTCGACGCCCACCTGCATGACCTCGAGGACCACGAGTACCTACAGCTGAATCCTGCTTCTGTCTGTGTTCAATCTGCTCAGCCTGGGGTGGGAAGGACGTACAAATATGACTCTTAGGATGCTGGCTGATTTTTGTTCCCAATCATAGACTGTTGGATTATGGGTACCTTGCGTTTGGCTTCCTCAAACAGACTCATCAGGCTCTCTCTGGCTGTAAGGATGGGGTTACTCGCAGCCAGACTGCGCATGTAATAGTATACAGCGTCCAGCTTTCGCTTCTAGGAGTGAAATGGACAAAATAAAGATCATGTTTGGTTGTAATTTAAACCACACTTCACTCTTTAAGAATGACGAAACACGCTGACTGGGAAACAAAATGCAAAAGTACTTTATTATAATAAATGAATGCAAATAGGAGGTGTCAGTTATTCAAATTTAAAACCTCCTCAGACCTCCACGCAGAGTGAGCAGCTGATCAACACTGTAGTACAGTGGTGGTCTTACCGTGTACACGGCTAACAGGGCCAGCTGGTTGTAAGGTCGGCCGTTTTTCGGAGCAATCTGCTGAGCTTTCAGATACCAACTGCAAAGACAAGAGACTATTTGTTAAATTCTGAAATAAGATAAGCCTTATAGCAAAAAACAGACAAAGAAATATAAATGTAAAGGTTGATAAATATAACCGTAACTCACCTGCGTGCCTTCCCATAGTTAGCGGAGTCACTAGCCTGTTCTCGATATCTGGCGATATCTCCCTGACAGATCAGGCAGCGCTGGGCACTGATCAGCGCATACTTCACCTGAAACAGGATTAATGAGATTCATGATTAGTAATAGTGTCATTACATAAGCTAAATAAGCTTAAATAGACATTAGTTGGTGTTAGTTTGGCTACATAACATGAATTAATCATGTAAAGTATCTGGGACCTTATTTGTCTGTGGCAACCGCTATATAAAAAAGCATGAATGATTATCATCTGTACAAAATGAGGCTTTATTCTTAGCTCACTGATCACATTAACTGTTAGAGAAATGAGGTGTTTACCGTCTTGCGTAAAGGTTTTGCTCGTATAGCCATGCAGTCCATATAATCCTCCAGCTTGAACTGAAACACAGTCTGCAACTTTTGCAGCAGGGAATCGAAGAATAGCGCCCCCTATAGAACAAGAATAAACATTACATACTCCATCTGTTGACTATAACACTCTGATGTGTGAAGCTAAACTTTTTTAAGTTACTCTGAATTAAAGAATCTACACCTTCAACGTAAAACATAAAAGTGAGACCTATGGAAAAACACGCATGTGTACCTCCTCCAGTATGCTCATTAACATGGTCCTGATCTGCGGGCCGGTGTCTGATGTGTGGTAACTGTCCTTCAGTAACTGTCTGAACCTCTCGATCACCTGGTAGAACACGTTCTTCCACAGCGCCTGGTCCAGGTTCTGAGAGTCAGAGAACTCAATGTCTGTTAAAATCACTCGCTCGTATAACGTGAGGAGCTCAGCCCTGAGAAATAACACACAAGATCTGAGTTAGAAGGAAACAACACAATAGTACAAAAACACAATAACAGCAACAAAGCATAAATAAAATATAACTATCATAATCTTTTAAGAAAAAAATTTCCTCAGGTATAAATTCATTTAAATTTATTATTTTTAATAAGCCTAATTCGTTACATATATACACAACTACCCAGTCTGTAAAATCTGCACACTCACCTGAGGTGGGCCATCCTCTCCAGCCCCTCCGGGCTCAGTGTGTCCCGGGACAGCAGGTTACTGAGTTGAAGCTCCTGATTGTCAGCCAACCGCAGCAACTTTCCCATCTCTCCTCTGGTCTGCACCTCTGCCTCCTCTGGAGTAAGAGCAGAGCCCCCTGAAGAAGGGTAACCTTGCCCACCTTGCCCGTAGGGTCCATAAAAAGGTGGCATAGCAGAGACTGGATACATACCATTAGAGCCTGGCATTTGGTAGGGAATATGGTATGGGTACGGATAGCGTGGTGGGGAACTGGCTGATAAAGGATAACAGTAGGGGTTGTCAGAATTCTGGAATTTGTAGAAAGCCATTGCAGCAGCCTGCTGATTTTGGAAGACTGGAGGACTTCCTGTAGCTTCATCATCAGTGTCAAGGAAATGCAAAGGCCCACATCCACCCTGTTGTAAATACAAAGCCTGTTGGAGAGATGCATGCTGGGATTGCTGGCTTGACACCAAAGCCGGTTTCTTATCTGGGTTATTAGGGTCCCAAAGTCGTCTTGTTCCTCCACCACGGCCCCCTCTTCCCCTGCTAAGACTCATTCCACCTCTCATACTACCAAGCAGAGCCCCAGGCTCAGGGGTCATTTTTAGATCAGTGTGGGAAGGAAGTACCAGGATGCCCCTCCCACGACCTCTAGGGTTTGAGTTTTTTTGGCCTGCTTGCTGTTCACTGGCACCTGATGGTGTGCTTGAAGGCTTGTCCAAAGAAACTCTCAAGATTCCTCCTCGACCACAAGCAGCAGCTGATCTTTGACCTCTACCGCCTCCTTCAAGACGTCTGTGGGTGCCCCTGTCGTCTTCAACATCCCGTCTCTCCCGGTCTCTCCTTTCTTCTCTCTCCCCAGCCTCATTTTCCTCCAGAGAGTCTGTGGAGGACAAAGTCCGAGCTGTCCGTCTTCTCGGGCGACCCTGACCACCTCGGACAAACTCTCTCTGTCCAACACTCCTCTCTACAGTGAGAACACCAGACTGCTGACCTTCTCCCTGCAGTCTCTCAAGTTCAACAAACCCATCCATACTGGTCCCACTGCTGGCAGAACTTGTACTGTAGGTGCGATTCCGTGGTCGTCGGATGTCAGACTGGGAATAGCGCTTTGAAGCAGAGTTAAGCCTGTTGAAATCAGTTCCTCCAGATGTTTTCCCTTTCTTTCCCTGATTATCTTTCTGTCTGTCACCTCTTTGTTTTTCATGATTGGTGTTCTGATCACGGTTCCCCTCCTTTCCGCCAGCATTTCTCTGCTGTCTTCCCTCTGCTCTTTTTACCTTCTCCTGGTCTGGCTGACCTGACTCCAAACCTTTCCTCTCCCCTTCCTCTTTCTTTGCAGAAAACTGGTTAATACTTTTCTCTTTTCCTGCTCTGAATTTCCCATTTCCTCTCTCTCTTTTTTTGTCCTCTCCTCCATCACCTCTACCTGCTTGGCCTCTTCGTTCTTCCCTGTTAGATGTTCTCTTTTGGTTTGCTCCATCCCCTTCACCTCCCTCTTTATTTTCCTCTGACTCCACCTCTGCCTGACTGCTGATTGTAAGATTACTGACTTTACCAGTGATGCTCTCAACATTAGCCTCATTTTTGTTAGCAGATGGGGAGTCTACACTTCCTTTGCTCTGCCTTCCCTGATCTGGCTTTTTTCTGACATCCTTCCCTCGTCTGTTTCTCCTCTTTTCCTCTTTATCCTTTCCTTCTTCCACAGGTAAACTCTTGCTAACTTCTTTTTCTACACATTTCCCACCCACCGCCTCCTCTCTCCTCCTCTCCTCTTTGGGGACCCCATCTATTTCTCTGCCTGCACCAGTTTCCTTGTCTGCTTGAGATCTTCGGCCCCCTGGCTGATATATCTCACGATCTGGCTTGCGCATTTTTTTCGACTGCTTAGGTGACCTGGTCGTGCCTGTGCATTCTGTGGTTTTAACACCACTTCCATCTATGAGTTGGTGATTTTCAGCAGATTTTAAACAGTCTTCAGTCTTTCTTTCAAGCTGACCTTTTTTTGCGACGTTTCTGTTGTCTACACCAGGGACAGAAGAGCGTCCAGTAGTGGTAGTTGAGCTGTCAGGCCTTTTGCTGTCCATATCAGAACTGCAACCTCCACATGTGTGCACAGGGTCTGGACAGGCACTGTGTGGGTCTTCGTCAATGCTGTCCTTGTGTTTACGTGGCTGACCAGCACCAGGTGTGTACAACTGCAGGTCTGGACGTTTACCCTCTCGTTGACGATGTTTTTTACGCTCCTCTTTAAACCCTGACAAAGAAAGAAATAAAAACAGACAATAATAACAACAAAAACACTAATAATATTCACAATCACATTTTATCATATATTAAGTCATTTATAAGGAACATTTGCATTATGTCTACCAAGTTATTTATTAATTTATAATCAGAAGATAAATACCATGTATAGAGAACAATTAGTTAAGTTACTAGTTAAGTAACCATATGTAATGTTTTGATCATAAATAATCAAGAATTCATGCTGTTGCTATGGCATCTGAGGAAAACAACCTGTTGCACATGTACCGTTGAAGGCTAACGTAGCAAACTGTCATTGACTGAACCCACACAGACAGCATATAGAAAGTTAAGATTTGACAGCTGGTAATACATAATCTACTTTTAAATCTACTCTACCGAAATAAACATGTTGGCGCCCTCATTAATGATATAGCATATATCAGCATAATCCTTGCTTATTTACACAAATGAAGAAACTTAAATCTGAGTGGAAGGGCTGGTTTATTTTACGTGAAGCTTGTGCAGTGTTACAGCGAAAATCACGCAAAAGACGAGAAACGTTTTTTAAAACAGGCGCCGTTCGACCCACATGAGCAAAGACTTATAAACTATTATGCTAGTTAGCCATTAGCAACTGAACCGTAACTTTTAAATTACGTTATAAAATTAAGCCTGCGTCTGACAGTTTTTTTCTTTGCAGACTCAAATACATTTAGGGAATCTCTGACCTTTAAAACGATCGCCGTGTGTAATGAAATTCGCCGCTTCTGCTCGTAGCTCCGCGGCTGAAATCAGTACTCTGTCCAGCTCGTCCGCCATTTTCGTCGAAACCAAACACAAACACGGTGGCTCGCCAGGGCCAAAAACCCTTAGTGCGCTCAAAACGCGTTTAGACATTTCTGACAAGCGTACTATCATGACTACGAGCCTAAAGGCTTGACATGTAGGTTATCACTTGTAATGACCAATAATAGTTCTGAAGAATCAGTAAGAAAACTACTGCATAATTTTAATTAAACTTATTGTGTTTTTATGTTTTAATATATAAGTATATAATTGCCTTACAAAAAGGAACTGTACCAGTACTTTGTTGCAAAAATAACATCAGATGGTAAAACAACGGTGGTTTAAAATCTGTCATGTTACTGATATACCAAATATATACCAAATATATGCTACCATTGCTACCATACTGATTTTGAATAAGGTACTTTAAGGTAGCATTACCACTGCACCATGTTCAGAATCCATGTTAATACCATTTTACTTGTTGGCACTTTTTTAGTATCTGCTGTAAATTACATATGTAAATATTCAGTGATGAAAACAGAAGTGCTAAAATCGTTTCTCTTTCTCACTCTCAGTTATTTTTAAATCGTTATAATGGGGTGCTGAGAAATGGTTTTTCATTATTTTCAGAGTGTCTGAAGAGAAAACAATAACAGCTCGAATCTAAGCAAATCACAGACCAATTTACCAAATTCTGGTTTGGATCCACATCACAACCAGCAATTATATTGTTAAGCTATCAAGTCCTCTCTCTCTCTCTCTCTCTCTCTCTCTCTCTCTCTCTGTCAAGGGATGATAAGGTTCAGTGAGAACAGAGAGGTGGATACTATGAGTCATTCTTGTGAGTCATGTGCATTGTGGTTATGAGTATGTGTGTGTGTGCAAATGGGAAAAGTGTGGAAAATATGGAAAGAGGAAAAGCACTAAAACTTATTAAAATAATATTCAAAAATACTCACATATATATCTCGTACATATTTTCACTGTTGTATAAAAACGTGCTGCTTTGTTTGTTGCAACATACCGTATATAGCACTACTGGCAAGTGTAGTTCTAACATATGGCCAGAGGTGTCAGTGTTGCTGTATTTTACAGAGCATCCTCAAGGACGTACATCAGTTTTATCTTTTAATTCTCATTTGCTTGATATCCTGCGGTGTTAAATCTACTCTTGTGCGAGGGAAGTCCGGCAGTGAACATTCACTGTTAACAGGAAATAAACAAGTGAATTCTTGTACTTATAATTGGCAGAACATCTTCATTAAAAAGTGGTTCATGAGGTCAGTTTGTCATTATATGATTCATCCTACTCATTTATGAGAAACACTCAGAATAAAATCAGTGATTGCACAAGCCAAAATCACTAGGAACAATCAAGTGTATTCCTTTTTAATTAAATCTGCCTTTTCTGACAGCTTGAGGCAAACAGGAGGAAAAAACAGCACCATGAGGTTGAAAAAGAGGCAAAGAGAGAGGAGAGAAAATGTGGAAGGACGCAGGAGACCCCGCCAGCTCACACTGATGTTGGAGTAAACAGCTTCATCTCCCTAGCAACATGGCATCAGCCAGGCATTTAAAGAGACAGGAGCCTAATTCTCCTTCTTGTCCCCATTCGTTGTTTATGGAAGTGCTTCCTCTGAACACTACAGGATGTATCACGCGCAAAAACCTGGTGCACATGACAAATAAGGTGTTGCATACAGTATATTTTGCATCAATTAATCATTTTCTGACAATTTCCATAAAAGACTTTTACCATGGTACAGTGATATAGTATAACAGTACTGAATAAATGTCATATTCATTCACCATTGCATTTACATGCTACTCAAAAAGAATGGCAATTTCAGAAAGAATAGTAATTACATGCCTTATCCCAAAAAATAGTATATCCACAGAACTTTTTAATTAAGCGTCTGTAATTTGAAACCAATTTCTGCACCAATGTACAACTGAACTATGAATAATTAGTCTGCAATGATTTAACAAGTGTAAAAATTATTTCCTGTTGTATGAAGATCGGATTGTCAAGTGTCACTGATCTGTCACTGATGTTTGAGTACTGCACTGTGTTGCAGGTGAAATATACTGAGGGACAGCAGTAAGGGGATGGGTGGGGGGGGGGTTACAGAGGTGGGAAGAGGCAGGGAGAGCAGAGAAACAGCTCGGAATACAGATGAGCAAAGCGGAGGCGGGAAAGGCAGGGAGTTTTCTGCAGGTGAATTCAAAACACCAGGGGGTTTTTCCATGCCCCCTCATTTATCCATCCCTCTCTCTCTCCCCCGCTCTCCTTTGGGATGTCAAGGGGAGGTGGGTGATCCACTGCAGCCAACTTTTAAAAGTAATGAAAGAAGAGGAGGACGACAGTGGAGAAATAAAGTGATCCAGGTGACACATGGGAAAAAAGAGACAGTGATTAATATGAGAGAATTAAATGAAGAGGTGGAGAAGGTGCAAGAACAATGAGCAATGCAGAGATAATGCAGTGAGATCCAGGCAGAAGAAAGAGGGAGAAAGAAAATGAGGCAAAGGGACAGAGAGGTAGCGGAGGTATAGAATCAGTGACATATGTATCCCATAACCTCAAACCTCTGAAAGCTTTTTAATGTTTAATTCACATGAAAGCTCTTGGGAGGAGAAAGTACAGAAGATACAAGTGAGAGAGAGAGAGCGAGAGAGAAATATTGGACTTGATGCAAAAGAAACGTTTAATTTATAAGGTGCTCAGATTATATACATCATAAATGAGTTTAGTTCTGAAAAAACACATTAATTATTCACAACTGTTGTTGATAATAAGATAGAAACCATATTTATGTTAATTAATAAGCAAATACATGTTACATATATTGTACAGTGCAGCTGTCAACTTAAGAAACTACTTGTACACCTGTTATATAAAGCTATTTTCACCTCATCTAAGTTTTCTTATAACTTATAATCTATAATCTAATGTGTTTAAGGTTGATTCAGTGATGTTAGGTTATGTGTATAATGCAAATACTGTACCTGAATATTGTACATTATACTGTGCATATTTCACACACTGTACAATGTATTATCAGGTAATGTGGTAACATCTAACAGAAATACTTTATTAATCATGTCAAAAATAATATTTAATATGAATGAAAACTTACACCCACAAAATTTTGGAAGAAATAACTACTTAAGGTAATAACTGCGTATTTGTACTTTTTTCCTGAGAGTATTGTACAGTACATTTTGTATATTTATGTGTATGTTATGTACTTGTCACTCCATGACTGCAATGTTGGTGGACCACGCACACAAGATTTCCACCCACAATCTCACTCCTGTATTTGGTGTTGTGACAATGCAGTCGTTTTAACTGTGTATCTGACAGGTTTTAGTCACACTGTCTGGGTGTTGACAGTTGTCCCTCTTTTGATGTATAATGAATGAACTTTTTACTTGTATCTGTGAGTGTGTGTGTCGGGTGATATGGGTGGGTGTGGTAGGTGGAATACGAATGCGTGCGCAAGAGGGACTGAGGGCGTGCGTGTGTAAATGAACACGCGGGGGTGGAGGGGGTTTTACCAATCAGAATCCCACTTGCCTCTCGCTCGTCCATTTTTTTCTCTCTTGCTCTCCGGCAAACCTCATTATATGCAAGTCAGACTTGCAATCAAAGAGAGAAAACACAAACTGGGCTCAGGCAAGCAGGGATTTCTGCATGAGTCAGAGAGAGACAGAGAGAAAGAAAGAGACGTGGTGGGTGGGTGGAGTTGAACAGAAGGGAAGCAGAAAATAAGGGAGGGTTGTGGGTTTTCGTATTGATCTGAATGCAATCTGTGTGGTGAACAAAAAGCGAGATACAAAAAAGAAAAGACTTTGTTAGACAACAAACGAAAAGCAGAGGGCACGTTGAGCTACTGTCATGGACTCCAGACAGCGAGTGTCGCATTTGACTGCGATCAGTCTTTCAAAAATTCTGGTATCGTTATCAGTGTTGGTTGCAAATTGAAGAGCATCTGCACAAGCGAGGAGAGAAAACAATACAGTGACATCGAGGAGAGACGCGAGAGAAAAGAGAGGGAGGTGACAGTTTCTGTGGGGGCGATTACACTGGGAGAGGGAGGAAGAGAGCAGGATGAGAAGGGTGGGCGGAAGTGACAACGTAAGAGAGAGGGGGGGAGAAAGAGAGATATAGGGTGAATGACAAAATTCAGCATATATTCTTGTTTCTATTAAAGCTTCACAGACAGCACGTTGCAAAATATGCCCACACATGTGACCACCATCACACAAGCATGCCTTTGAATTCAACATTATTGATCTATGATAATTGTAGAAGTTTATGTTATAAAAATGGACAGAGAAAAATGGAAAGAGAATGTTTGCGAAATTAATAGAAAACAAACATCTCACAGCTGTAAAGACTCAAAACAAATGGGAAAATTAGCCTGAAAATAGAAACGGAAGTAAACGCAACATCCCGAAGACTCGACCCACTCAGCGTCTCTCTTGGTTATTTTCTGGTCTAAAAAAGATCGTACCCAAAAAAAATTCTCTATTAAGCTTACTGCCACCTGTGATGTGTGTGTTATTTTCTGTATTGAATGAAGAGCACAACATGTGTTTACCCAAAAGACCCTGTTAAAGTTCAGCGAGGTTTGTAAAACTAGTTAAACAAAACCCAGTGAAACAAATATCAGTGTATATTTTCTATATACACGGTGTATATTACTCTTAGTTTATCTAACAGGCTTAATGTAAATCGTACTGTAATTTATACTGTACAAATACATTTCACACCATTACACACAACCCAAGAAATACACTCTACATGTAGTGTATATGTATACTGTGTGCATAAAGATACAATAAAAAACTTCTGAAGTTAAAGTTCAGGACTTAAAAACTGGTTTAAGGGTGGAAAGCTTCTTTGTAGCAAATGCTTTCATTTGTCTATGCAGAAACTGACTTTCAACAATAAATGTAAAAAATTGTCTTTGCAAAATAACACAGACCTACTCTATACTACCATTAAAATGTCTTTATAAATGAGCTACATAATGTCTTAATTGAAATTTAACAATGAATAGTGACTACTTTTATAATACAGGTTGCTTAGTTTCTTATAAAATATGCCAATATATGGAAAACAATATGTGCAAGTATACGGAATATGTGTATAGAATGCCTTAAATTACAAAATATCCCAGTTCAAATATCACTTATCATGTTCTATAAGAGCACAGCGTAGCGAAAGTTGGAAAACTTGTAAACTTCCTCGGGGACGAACCCTTTGCGGGGGCACGCGGTGTATTCCGCTGTCTTGATCAGCCCACGTTCAGGAGAGGAGAGTACCAGATACCCGTCTGACACGTGCGTTACGTCTCAGGGTTCCCAAATCACCAAAATTGGTCATGAGGACGTAGACTACCGGTTGTGAGCATTTTCGTAATCTCGATGCACTTCGAGACTTCAAATCGATTCACACAATCAATATCATGCCGCTTCCACTGACGTCTATCTGAATAACTAATGCGAAAACGCACCAACTTGTGGATGATTCAACGGCGTGATACGCTGAGAGATTATCGACATAACGAGACGTTGTGATCGAAACCTACCCGTTACAGATGTAAAAATGATCATTTAGACAGTCACTTGCTGTTCTGGGAAAACAGTTCTCGCAACAAAACGCTGGACTGTGGAACTCAAAGGGTGAACTATGCACAAAGAATCACGACTGGTGGTTCCACAGACACTGTTGTTATACTTGGCTGCGATACAGTACGTTACACATCTGTGCAAGTGTACTAAAGACATTTATCCGAGAGTTCAGGGTTTATAAAATTAGATTAAGTAAATTGGGAAATGTTTTCTTAATCGAACCTGCGCTGAAATGTATAACATAAAATGCATAAATTTCCATAAATCTTCCTTAATCTACCTATACGTTAACCAAACACCAACCACGATGCCTTTTGTTTCGTTAAACAGTCTTTTAATTATTATTTGTCAGCCCTGAACGTATTTAGCAACATGTCTTGGGAGGCTAAATGGCAGGTTCAGAAAAAGGAACACGGATACGGGGTAGATATATAAATAATCACTCTGTGCTGGTTTAACTGTGCTCCAGGATCTTTGTGGAAATTCAGACTCTCCACTTGGTCTTTATAAATAGCAGCTCCGTCAATGACGTAGTGCGCGCACGTAGTTGAGTAGGTGATGCTTTTTAGTGAATGAGTCCCCCTCCCTCTCCATCTTACTAGTACTATCAGATCTCTATAAAAAGCGCACACTAGATGGAAAAACGGTCGAGAGCTGCTTGTTTCTACCAAGAAAAGAAGACAGGACGAGTGTAGACAGTGGCCCATATGGAGACGTTCAGGCGAGAGAGAACCGGCCGGTGAAACTTCTCCTTACGCAGTTTGGTGTAACGCGGTGGCAGCCGAGCTATCCTACTGGAACACCAGCAATCTTTCCGGACAGCTGTCCTGAATCCTATTCCATTTATTCACTAGGAGTCCTATTTTAAAGGTAAGAGGGATTTGACAGTATTTGGTTTAAATAGGAAAGGAGTTAAATCATTTAAGCTACATTCACATCTCCAGCGCCAGAAAGTCTTAGAAGTTTTTTTCTTCACATGTCAATGTTTATGCGTGTGTATTAAACGCTGTACGGCATGTTGCAGACGAGTTGAAACTTACTGCAGTGTGACTCACTTTTTCGCACGTGGGCAGCATGAAGCCCCTTTAATTAAAGCGAACTGCCCGAGGAACGAAGCAGCTGGCGACAGTATAAACGCCTGAAACAGCTGTATTTATTTTACAGGTTAAATAAATGCATAATAAAACACAATCTTTAAGGTAATAATGGGTTTGTTGAGTTAATAATGGGATTGCATTATTTGCATTACTTGCCATCCAGTGGCATCGTTATGGATGAACAATTTTAGGATTGAAAAATTGGATTGACAAAATATAAAAATATCCTAATCTAACTATTTATATCTAATTTTGTGCAATAAGTCAATGCATTAATGTGGCTCACATCTGTCTTCGCTAATAAGTTTCTCATTTATGGCACCGGGAGATTTCCGGTGAAAACCGTCGTGGTCCCTCTTTACACCTTTCTTTAGCCCCCCGTCGCCTCCCCCCTTCCGGTTTATGCCCTCGTACTTCAACTAACCCTTCTTTGATTATAGTTGCTATATTCAACAGAGCCGTGTTTTATCACCTCCCTCATTTTCCCGTCTCTTTAATGTAGCTTTCCTTCCTACCCGACGTTTCCGTTTACCTTTTTTCTACACAGATGCTATGACGTGTTTCAGACGCTGAAGTCAGGCCTGCGTCACTCTTGCGCACTTTGCGGATGATTCGTAGTTACCTACTGTAACCCTTTAAAGAGACACGCGCAAAGAGACTGCAGTACAGACCTTTCGCTTTATGCGGGGGTGTTTGGAGACGGGGTGGGCGTCTGTTTCTCATTCATATGGAAAAACCTTTATTTATTTACGTCTTGGTGTTTGAATAAGTATAGAAATAAATTCGACACTAATTATATCTATTCTAGTGGATGAAATTAATATTAAACAGCCACACCAGATTCTTCACCTAAGCAGCTGTATGACTCTTTGAGGCTGTGGTTTAAATTAATCTAGGCTTAGTAATAACTTAATTCATCACAGAAGTTTAAGATTTATTGCACAGTATAGTCTATGTCGTGACTGCTGTGTTAATTTGGTTATCGATCAGAGAAAGATGAAGTTAAACGGGACGGTGTGTTTCAGCACCGTGGACAGCGCCGTCACGCTACATCCGCCTTTCGGACTGATGTCGAGCGAATTAAGCTGTGAAGGCACGGCCCGTAAGAAATAAATGAAGAATAAAGCAATAACTAAAAGAAAGAAAGAATCAGGATAATGCAAAAGAAATACAAACGGCGCTAAATTGAACAGCTACGAGCCGGCATCTGCGTCACGGACCCAGCAGCTGTGCTCAAGGGAAGCAATGTTCCCCGAATGTTCCTAGAACACTCTGGTTGGCCCTTCTAATGCAATAATGTGCAACTACAGTGGAATTAATTCTAATAATGTGTGACATTTTTTCCCCCTCTATACACATTTTTGTCTTTACTCTGTGTGAAACAAGACGTGTTTTATTTGTGATGTGTAGATCAGACAGGTTGTGTGATTTTGTAATGCTTGAAATTGCTTTTCTTTAATTGCAGTAGTAGTCGTGTCTCTCCTTCTGCCGAATATCTCCTGGTTTTACCCAGCATGCCCATAATAAGAGTCTTTACAGACTATGCCAGTACTTCATGACCTTGGCTCTAGACTGCTTACTGCTTATGGAGTCCAACAGTACAGTAACAGTCTACAGTCATGGCTACTGAAGTCTGGTTCCAGCCACTGACTTACTGTATAAAGACAGTTATACAGTGTCTCAGCATCACAAATATCACATTCATAAGTAATACAGAAGTTGGTTATGCAGAACTCTTATTTTCAGAAACAGTCTATCATCTGTCAAATTAGATTGAGTTTTATCTTCTGAGATCAGCAGTTGGAAAAGGAAACACACACACACACACACACACACAAACCAAAAATACTCTTCTGTGATGGCAAACACTTGCGTGTAACTAAGCCTGTATTGGGGGAGCCCTGTGCCAGGGAGGCTTGACGTTTCATCTAACGAGCCAATAGGATTGCGCTATTCCCAGTTACCATGCCAACACCCCCTCATCCTTACCTCTACTGTCTCCATGGTGACCGTGGCTTTAGATTGTTACTGTAGAGACGGCACGTGGTAACAGTCTACAGCCATGGTCGCCAAGGGGCAGGTGTTATAACGACAACAAGAAGCACGGAAGATAAATGTGACTAACAGAGTAAATTATATTTAATGTGTGTGACCTCATAGCTGTAGTAAAAGCAGTTACAGAATTATTTGATTTTAGAAAATAGGTCAATGTCTCCCTTCTAACACTTCTTCTGGTTTCTGTAGCTAAAAATGTTTCTCTCCTGACTTGCTATAAATATTTAATAGCAAAGATTACAATGGCTGTACATTTAATTCTTTAAATTACTAGAAAGAATAAATAACAGTTGAGTTTAAAATCAAGGGAATATGATCTGATTGTAAAATTTATTCTTATCAATGACAAATTAAACAAAACAGAAATTACTTATACATTATACAATATGTACATATTTACCTCCTATAGGTCCTATAGGTATACCTATACTGTATTATACTATACCATATATATTATATGGTATATTATAATATAGCTTTATTATACTGTATCAGCCCAGATGATACAGTAGGTTCCTTCTTGGCCAAGTGATTCATTTTGGGTGCCACTGATTGCCTTTTTTTCAGATCATTTCCTGTGGAACAGACAGAAGACATTTTAATGAATCTGAGCTCTTCAGTGAGTGGAAGAATGTTATGTAATTGATGGCACGTTTTCTACTGGTTGCATTTCTATGACAGCAGGGCAGGTGTGATACATTCAGATGCAATTAAGAAACACAAACTTATTGGAAATGTCTTGTATAAATTAGCTTTGCACTGTATCGAAATTCAGTATTGTGCAATAGAATATGTCAGGGAAAAAAATGTCAAGTCTCTAAGTTTGGCAGTCATATGTCGCCCTCTACAGGATAAATACTGTAATTGCAAACTGCACTGTATGCCCTGGATATCTTTGTGGAACGGAATAGAAAATGATGAAAAAGGTCAGTATTTTATTCAGTCTTTATAATCTTTATAATAATACTAAATAACATTAAATAAAATTGCAGCATCTGAAGACGACAGATTTGGTTTCATTATTTCAAATCATTCCAGTGTTTTACTCTATATTTTGTTCTTGCTGTGGATAGATGCAAATATTTTGCTTATATTTAAATTGTTCTTTTCATTTAGAGCTTATTTTTGCCCAAGTAAAAACATTCGTGCAACCGTGTTAATCTTCCAATATACTAATAAATCAGTATAGATCCACACACACAACAAAATGAAAGAGGTTGATGATAGAGACTCTTTTCCCTACAAGTAAGAGACCATGTGCTGATATTTGATCCTCAGCACATAAACTCTTACTGTTCAGGGCTAAGAGCTTCATTCAGAGACACATCCATTCACAGTCTTTCTGTTTGAAATAATTTGTTAAACACAGTTATTTGTTCAGTCTCTGAGGAGGCTAATAATTTCACTGAGCTGTTGCAGTACTTTAGCACAAAAAGAAGAAACAATTAAACATAATTTAGTTTAAAATGTAAGACGCCATCAGTGCATTACACATTTATTGTCATAATCAAAGTTTAAATTGAGTTTTTAAAATTGCTTTCCATCTATTGTACAGAAACAAACTTCAAATAAACAGACAAATTAAATGCGATTTATCAGCAATTGACCCAGATGTGCCTCTATACACAGACACAGCCAAACTACAAGAGTTTCTTACCAAATCACTGATATCACAAATACTTACTGCTTACGGAGTACCTATTGCATGCAAGCTAGCAATAACTAAATTAATAAAAAGAAAGAACGAAAGAAAGAAAGAACAGATGGATTTTGGTACACGCTGTCCACATAAACAGGAAAACCATGAAGTGACAGAACCGGGTGTTTGGATCAGACAGGACATAAATAATAAGTAACTCAAACCACACTTTGTTGGACGTATTCCCAAATTCCAGACAACTGTTTGTACCTTAGTTTTAGAACACTGGTTGACCGTCTAAAGAGAAAAAGCCAACATGCTGAGTCATAAAACTAACCCATAACATGCCTCATGAGGTTTACTGTGATGTCTAGAAAACAAACAACACTTACTGTTTCACCTCAACCACTGACGTATAAATACTCCAAAAACCAAAATCACCTCTTTTAAAGTGTTTTAAAGATTTAAAGTGGTTAAAACAGCATCACTTTTCACATTTTGCATGTTTTTTTATAGCAAACTGGGCTGGGAACTTTATGCAAGAACCCTTTATAGCAGAAACAACACTAATGTTATACATTAAATGAACCCAACTGATTCTCTAACAATTTTATTGTCACGTTTTTTTGTGCAACAATAGCAGCAACATCTATTCCTGTTCTAGCCTCCTACTCTTTGTTTGTAAATATGGACCATGTGCTTCATCATAGAGTGACATCAGAGTGACATCATAATTGTCTTAAAATCCAAATCTTTGCTAGTCTCTGATCACTTTCATCAGTCAGTCCAGCTACACCAATTAAACAATGTTCTCATAATGACCTCCTTACCATAACAGATGTCTTTTAATTAAGTCTGATGTCCTTGTATGAAGAAACGTAATAGTTATTAACCTTCATTTAATGTCTCACTCTGCTTGAAATATAAAAGGTCTTTTGATCCAGTCAGGTCAACGTTTCGTGGGATTTTCATTTTCTTAGTTGTTGCCTCCCTCTCTTTTAATCCTTTCCTCTTAATCTAAATATTAAGGCATCTAAAACGTACCTTTTAATTAAATATACTGCAAACTCCTATTATTTACATGAGAGACATATACACCAAACTACAGCAAACATGCAAAAGGACGTTTAATAAAAATAAAGATCACAGCATCTATTTTAAAGTTTTAACTTTAGTAGAAAGCCAAGCGACTCTGTCTGAGCATTGTGCAAACATAATTATTATGTTTATAAATAAACATTTACAGCAAATATAGATACATGTACCCATACTGTAAATAAACTGTTTCTCCTAAATCTTCCAAGATCCTGAAAAACAAGCAAATTCAAACTTCACTTTACCGGGTAACATCTTTCAGAAGAAACCATAAGCAACATACATTACTGTGACTCAATACATACGTTACGCTGACAGAAACAGCAGCCATCCAAGTTTATCACTGCTCCAACGGCATCCCTTCTCAAAATGTTTCATAAAAACACAAACTTCCACAGGGGCAGCACAGAGACCCACAACAAAGTCCAGAGGCAGTTAGAAGTAATTGAGACAAAACCATCTGGTGACATAATACAGTCCTTGGATAATAAAATGTCATTCAAAGTAACAGAGCAGGTTGAAAGTACTGCGTCCAAATACTTTTATAAACACACTTGGTAGCCCCGCCCCCATTCTCAGGACCACACCTTCTTCATTCCTCAGTACAGAAAAAACCTTCTCCTGTTACATTTAACACAGGTTGCTGGCATCATCTCTCTCATATGGTCCACCAGAATCAAAATATGACCTGATGCACACATCCCCTCACCAAGAGACTCCGCCCCCCCCCTTCCCCAAACGTACACAACAGCGGTGGCCAAGGGTGACTGGGATAGTTGTGTAAGTCCGTGGATTCCAAAGGCTGGAGTCACAGGGCTGTTGTAAAACTTACTGGCAAGAGGGAGTTTCTGTGTTTCTCCTTTTCCCTTGTCTTTCAATTATCAAAACCATGTGTCTGACTGGGGAATGAGACACGTGGCATAAAGAAGGACAGGATGGAAAAACAAAAAGGAAAAATATATGGGAGGGACTTACAGAAAGAAGGAAAAACAAATAAAGGGAATAAGCATGTAAAAAGGGTAAGATGGGGTTTTAAACATGGCCTGATCACTGATCAGATATTTGTAGCAAAAGAATTAACTATTAACTAATTACAACACATTAAGAAATGGCCAAACCACCGTTTAGGAAATAATCATTATATAGCCTATTAAGTCTTTTAGCAGCTGTGTGATGGACAATTTGTAGCCGGCTGCATAAAACATCCACTTTTGGTAAACGCCCACTGCATTCATCTGTCTTTCAGCAATGTCAACAAATTAATATTCATAAGCCAAGCTGACAAGCTCTATAATGCCCACAGACACATACTTTTCACATCATTTCCATTCCCCTGAACATTTATGAGATTGTCATTAAATGTAGCACATTCAGACAGATGAAATGAATCATACACAGACAGGGAGAAAAATGCGGGAAGGACAAGAGTAAATGAAGTGGGCAAAAATATAATAACACATTAACATTTACATTAAAAATGAAGGGGGTCTTAAACGTGACCAGATTATTGATCTGACATTTTTAGTAAAATAATCTATACAATGCCGTATTTCTAATAAAAATAAACATTAAAGGATTAAATGTACAATGTGTAAGGGAAATATAATGTTTTAACGTCAATAAAGCATTTGAATTATACTGTATAACAAGAACTCTCAGGACAAAATAAAATAAGCTGTCAATCATATCTCAGACAGAGTCATCCTTTCCTCTCTGAGTCTGTTTGACAGTCTGTTACAAACACACCAACACATAATCAAAACACAATAACCAACAGAAACACAGTTCATATATTGCTGTCAACATGGCATTTGCAACCTATTTGCAACCATAAAGCAACATTTCTGAGAGACACATTTAATGAGAAACACCTACAGGGTGGGACTACATTTGATCTAAAATTTATTTTGGGGGGAATAATGCATGAATCAAAAACAAAAAGTGTATTGAGAAAGTAAATACTGTCAATTTAGATTTTATTTATACTTTGACGTATACCAACAGTTTATGCAGTCTGGGTTGTTTAAAACAACAAACCCCAGCCTACTTTTGCACAGAGCTATAACTGTCATTTACAAGAATAAGACGTTGATGGAGCCAGAGTGAAGAAAAGAGATTTAGAGAAACAGTGAGAGATCGACATCGGTTCATTAAACGGAAAGAGAAGGTGTTGGGAAGCTTTGGCTACATGGAAAGAGTGAGAGAGAAAAGAGGCTTTCTGCAAACATCTGGAAATCATCAGGTCTTGGACCACAAACTCCCCTTAAACTACGAGAGAACACAGAGTTCCTACTCAGCTGTGAGTTCACACAACACACAGTCACTGACAGAGAAGTCAAAAATGTATAGCGCTGCCAACATCAAAAAAGACACCCACTCACTACCGCCCCCGACTGGAAACTAGCGGTACTACCTCTCAACTTTCAATTGAATAAACATTGAATATTTACTGTGATAATTAACAGCACAGCACAGATGCTGTTTATAGTGCTGACTTCTAAAACACAAATAAAACAACACTGCACACTTGTAGGTTTTTATTCCGGTGAGCTTTTTAGAGAGAATTATAGTTAGATGAAACATGAAACAACGGATTTCAAAGGCTTCATCATCTATAATTGAATTATTACACTTCATAAAAATTCTTCCATAAACATATTCCTTGATCCCCTCATTGAATCTTTTTAAGAAAGTTCTGGTAAGTTTGCCTGTGTGTGGACGCAGCTGGAACAAAATGTCCACCAGGATGAAGAAGGACTTGAGGTCCATCAAACGCTGGCAGCGGATCTCGACTCATCTTCTCGGGAATAACACGGTCATCCTGTCCAAACACACACAGAGAGGGAATGGTGATCGCCGGCCCCTCGAAACAGTGCTGATGCTGAAAACAGGCACTGCGGAATCCGGCAACCAGGATGGCAAAGCGAAAATTAAACCAGGCTCTAGTTTTCACTCCTGCAGGACACACAGCATGACTTCATGACATCAGTTAGATGTTTACAAAACGGAAATGACGTGCACTTCCAAAACGAAACAGCAGAGGGCAAGCGTTCCCTGTAAAACTGATAACTGTACTTACTGTAGTTTTATGAGCCCAGTTGCTGTCTGAGGTGTATAAATATCTGTAAAAATGTCTCATAATATAAACATAAGCAAGTAGTTAAATTGTGTGGTTAAATCTAAATGCATAGGATAAGATAAAAAGAAATGTATTACTATTACTACTTGGAGCAACAGTCTATGAAACAGTCAAATTTAGGATTAGGTTTAGGTTAATGTATGTATATATTGTATATTATATAATATAAATATGCATATAGATTTATGAATTCAGTGTCACCCCCATTTCCAAATGTTTGCGTAACAAGAGAGACAAGCATGCCTCTAAGCTTTCAAAAAATGCAAATAACAGAGTCAAAAAAGTTTAACAAAAATCTGCATGCATTCAATATTTCATGCTATCCTAGAGGGGAAAGTTCTTCATTTGTTTAGATGATTATTTTACTCTGTTGATGTAACAGAGTTTTTTAGATGATTTTGCCTCTTGTGCACTTGACAATTAAAGTAAAATGTGTGGAGAGCCTGGAGACCTTCTAATCCTTATAGTCTAATACAACACAAGTTTATCTGTCAGTATATCTGTGCTGACCTGAGGCCAGTTTTACTATTGTTGCTCATAGATAGATAGATAGGTAGACAGACAGACAGACAGACATGATGTCATGACGTTACATGTGATGAGCAAGAATGAGCAAAGAAACAAACTAACACTTAGCATAAGCTTCAAGCTATAATTAAGTCTGAGGTTTGTGGTGATGCGCCATGTTAACTTAAATTAGTAGCTATAAAAGAAAAAGAATTTTAATTAAGGATATGGCCTCACTTTCATTTATTGTCTTGTCTGTGTGTGTTAAGTATGTACTATAGCAGAAAATCAGCATCAAACATCAAACGCTTTATTCCAGTGTGCAGCATTTTACTACATATTAAATGGTGAAATATATAGCTCAGAGGGTCTTTCTCCATCAGTCAACATCTTGTTCGCGCCCCTTCATTAGCTATTTTTTTATCCTACATGAACTTCTGCTCTCTTTAATATTCAACATAATCGACCAGAGATGTGTCACAAATGAGAGCAAATAAATAAAACAGGCCCTAAGGCCGGCCCTCTTTCCTGTGCTGTTTAAATGATTTATTCTCAAATATGGCTTGTTAGCGGCAGGTGACGAACCTCCATTCACACTCTTTACGGCAGGAAGTTACTCTGCAGGAATGTCGGTGCGGAATACAGATGAGATAATAGATTTCCATAGGAATGCGTGTTTTTCCAAGCTCGCTTTTCCACAGTCACTCGTGAACAAGCACTAACACAGTCATTTAAAGCTGTAATCTGTAACTTTCACCTCAATACTGCCATCTCTGTCTGAAACATTAAATTAAAATAGAACTTGAAATAAAATTTTTGTTCTATTTTAATAAATAATTAAATATTATTTCAATAAATAATATATACATTAATATATATTACCCAGCTAACAGGGAACGTTCTCAGAGAAAGTAACGAATATTATTTACATACCATAAATGTTATTCTTAAGTTGTTAGTGGAATGTTTTAAAAATGTTACAGAATTTACGTTGTTATCACCAAGCAAAAACGTTAATACATAGTCTAAAAACTGGACATTTCGACATTCTTAGAACTTTCAAAAGACCATTTCTAACGTTTTCATTACTCAACAAAAACGTTAGGGAAATGTTCTTCCAGCCTAAAATTGCTAGCTGCGTATGCCCCATTAATGAAACGATGCCAACAAAACAACTTCTGACACACACTGAAGAATGCAGTACAGTATGTGTCAGCAATACACGTACAGTACCGCTGTAACAAATCAGATCTCATAAGACTTAACACATATCAAGTTATAAAAATAACTGTCCATTTCCTCTGCAGTAATGACACATTAATGTAGTTACACTGCATTCTGGGTATCACATAACAGCTAATGTGTCAATACAGGAACATAGATGCAGACGGTATGGATGGTTCCAGTTGAATTTTGGCAGTGTTGTACTGCTTGGATGTAATAGCGTAATTATTTTTACAGTATGTTACTGTAACTGTACAAGCACATTTCAATCACGATATATCTCGGTGGTAAAGCATATGGCTATAATGTCTTTCTAAAATGTGCACAAACAGCTGCAGATTTAACACCTTCAGAAGGCATCACAGCACGATACCTGTAATACTCAGCTCACAGCGAGGGGTTTGTTGTTGTGTTTTCTTGTTTGTGTTGTACCGTGCAGCTATCGTTGTGGGTGGGATGCACCTATTCCCATCGCCCGCAGCTATTGTGAGGAAATATGTATCCCTCTGCCGAGTGACCTCTCTGTTTGCTTCATACCAGCTCAGTTTACAATCTTTATCACAGTTTAATGTCAGCAGTATTTCACACAATAAAACACTGACAGTTTTTACCGTCTTTCCGATAAGCATAATAAAAGTAGTCGCACTCCATCAGTGAGGTTTTCCATTGTAAGAGAATTTCTAAATCGCGTTTCGCCTCCTAAACGATCAACACATCAACACTCACGACACGTGAATTTAAAGCTGAAATCTGTAAATGTTTGGGATTAAAAATGAACAAAAAACAGTTGTTGAGCAACCAGTTACTTCAATGTAAGTAATAAAAAGTACATCCTGTAATTTCATGTTTCAAACAGAGATGGCGACAAAGAGGCAGAAGTTACGGATTGCAGCTTTAAGTTGACAGGTTAAACCTCAATTTAAACCTCAGTGTTCTGTTAACTGATGCAAATCTTATTGGAGCGCATGTGTTTAAAAAAAACACAAAAAAAGTCTTTCTAAAAGTCATCCCTGAAGACACGGTAATTAGCGTTAACTGCTGCTATTTACTGCAATAAACTGTGTCTGTGCTCAAAGAAGAACAGAAGAAAAAAATGGAACTGAAAGATAAACAGGTTAAAAAGATTTCCTTGCTTTTATAACAGCGCAACCCTGAGAGGGCAAAGACAGGACAGGTTAGAATAAATCTGATTTATTTTGCAAGTAATTTATAAGGTTTCTTTTTGTCAGGTTTAGTTGTTTTAGAATCTCATACGGTTATGAAATTTTAATGTGAGAGACAGTAAAAAATTAAATTGAGCTGATTGAATGTTCAGGCATCTGTGGATGAAGAAGCAGAAATGAGTTTGGCTTCATCCGAGATCAATTAGGGCAATTAGGTCGACTAACGAGAAATTGACTCACCAGCTAGAATTTAGTCTTTCATCGACTCAGGTCCCCTTCTGAATTTAACTCATGCAGTGATCCTGCCAATGTGATATGTAGCCAAGATAGATCCTGGAACACAAATATGCAAGACACTTTAGAGTTAACATGAAACAGCATTTATGAAACAGGATTTCAAAGAGAAAAAAGCAGGGAGGACTAGATTGGGATGTTAAACGTCTCTGTGTGACAGGTGGTTGGAAAACAAGAGGAACTGGTAATATCTGCTGTTGGAGCAAGTTATTACATTTTGATGAAAGATTACGAAAAGAAATATTTTTGCTCTGTTCCAAACCCTGGTTAGCTGCCTACAGAGGTATAATTTTAAGACATCATAGTCATGCCTCTGACGTGGAGACTGTTCCAAAAAGAAGGCAACTCAATTATGCTGCCTACTAAGATATCTAACTTTGGCAAAATTCAATTTTTTTGCTGTAAATATAGAGCTCCAGATAAGTCACTTATTAAGCTATGTAATGGATGTAGGATGTTGCTTAGAAAACAGCTGTCTACATAGAACAGAGCTTTGATGTCTTCAGAATAACATGCTCTGATGAATCATGCAAAACAAATATTATGCATAAAGAACGTTTTATGAGATTACACACAATGCGTCACCCATGCCTTTGGGTTGATTATAGAGGAACAGAGGAAGCAAGATCTTCACAGCTGAAAGGACACAGTCTGTAGAAAGTGAGCAGGTGTCATATTTAGGAGGTCAACAGATGCAAAATGTTCTGCAAAGAACTCACATTCACTGTCTCAGATTCTCTCCTTCTGCCCACACACACACTCACTC
>JAZGTK010000035.1:200135-210951 GCA_036877625.1 Ambastaia sidthimunki
ACACACACACACACACACACACACACCTCTCATCAGCTTCATCTGCATACATGTATACAGACAGCCTGGGCTGACTGTCACTTCCCATTAGACTCAGTCTCTCCTACCCTCTGGCCTTTATTTTGCGTTCACACCTGGTCATAATAGGGACTCAGGTTAGTGCAGTTATGGGATGTTATACAGTAGCCTATTTAAACAGCTGGGGTTCTTTGATATTAATCTCTCTCTTCATCAAAACTGACTAGAACAACCTCATTTGAATGTTTGCATGTTTCAATGAGTCTATACATTACACAAGATATCTATATACAACAGACACACCTAGAGGCATCACGTCTGGTACGAACAGCATGTTAGTGAGCATACAAATCTACAGTGAGCACACACACTACATAGTGAGCATACAAATCTACAGTGAGCATACACACTACATAGTGAGCATACAAATCGAAAGCACGTGTGGACGGTTTCCAAAGCTGAGAACGTAAATATGAACCGATGCATAATTCTCAAATGAAAGGAAATATGTCTAACACGTGTTAGAATCTTCCTAAGACCCCAGAGTTCTGAAATATAGAAGTTTAAGTGGATAACTAAGAGAGCATAACTAATTTACATGCACTCAGCCTGGCAAAAAACCCCAGTTTGAATCAGGAGAAGGATTACAGCTGGTGCTCACAGATCCAAATATTTGAATTATTTAAGAAAGAATCTTCATTAATATATTATTGTATATGCCTTAGTGTGGACCGGCGAGGAAGAGAGCGAGAGAAAGAGAGAGAGAGAGAGAGAGAGAGAGAGAGAGAGGCAAAAGGGGTTTGAACAGACAGAGTAATCAGACAAGAAATGAATATTTTTTTCTCTTCCACTGTTTATTTTCTGTTACAAGATGCACAACATATAAAGTTGATCTTACAGAGACTGCATCTGCTGGACGAGAGAGAGAGAGACAAAGCTGGATTGAAAGAGAAAGTCTAAGGCATGTGACCATATTCATAACATCCCTGTGCAGCTAGATTCAAACACGATTCCTGTATACGGGAAAAGACACAAATCTCAAAAACTGTTGCAACATCAAACTCCTGGGTTCAATTCCCAGGGAATGCACACGCTGATAAAATGCAAAACTTCAAGCTGATAAAAGCTTGAAAGCATACGCCAAAAATAAAAGTATAAATGTAAATGCATGTGTTATTTATGTGTTGCCCTTTTCCGTACTGTGTCAACTGCACCATCGTCTACAATATAAAGTACAAGATACAATATAAACTGACATAATCCCCACTGGTCACTAATCAGTATTCTTGTATTATTGATCTCACAGTTAATGTTGAAGACAGGAAGTTGAATTTTTATGTCGGTTTCCACTTGAGTGAAATTACTGATCAAGTCAAACAAACCTCAGAAGGTTTCATACACATTTCAATAAATGCAAACGAGTTGTGTGTTCATATAACAATACGAAGACACATGAAATACAATATACAAAGGCATCATTCTTTGTAATGTTAACTGTGAATTCTGGCCTCATGAAGATGAATTGGCTACATCATTTTCTGGCTCTTGATTCTGATAGCTGGTGTGTGGTGGGTGTTTGGCCTGCATGGCTATATCACACTGGTTAAGGTGATTCCTGCATTCTCTTTCAGTGCCAAAAATGTAAAGAATTATTTAGATCTCATTTTTAAGTACGCCATAAATAATTTAACAGGTATGTTTTGAGCAATGCATTCAACAATTTGGCAATGCAACACAACTGTACTGAAATAAAACAAAATATCTTTGGGTATAATTTTATAAGAGCCCCGTGACTCTCGCAAAGTCAATATGTATGAGTTCTTATTTTGGTTAAGAAATGTACATTATTTGCATTGTCAATCTTGTTGGGTCAAGCTGCACCCCTGTTAACAATTTGACATTATAAGAACATTTCCCTAATGTTTCCATTAAGCAAAAGACGTTAAAATGTTATTATAAATTACACAAACATTCAAAGGGTTCAGTTTTTTAGATGTTATATTGATGTTATTGCTTGATTATATGAACATTATTGATTAACGTTATTCAAACATTGTTTAATTCTGGAACATTTTGTACTAACAACTTCAGAATACAACTTTTAATATACATGATATATAGTGTTAAAAAAATAACTGCTATACTAACATTACTGCAGGAACCTTTTTGATAAGGTTGAGAGAATGTTAGTTAGCGTTCTAAAAACGTTTTGTGTGAGCTTGCGCACTTGTCCACTCGTCACAGCAGAATGCAAGATCCATACTTCCCTCATTTCACAAGTTGTGAAACAGCTCCAGAGCTCTGACACTTTGAGTTTAAGAGCAGGGGAAGGAGGTAATGTAAGCTGGTGTACCATCTGCTCTGATGAATCTGGAGTGTATTCAGTGTAAACCTGTAACTGAACAGATGTGACACATGGGAAACCAAGAACAAACAAAAATAGCAATAACAACAACATTAGCACAAATGCCTTAAAGGTGTTTATGACGTATGTGTGAATCTCAGCCCAAGTTTCGTAAACACATTTAAGCATCTCATTATCTGTGTGTAGTTCTGGAAGATTTGCAATATACTGTGTAGACAGTTCAGTACATCACATCTGCGCTAGTGCTAGCTGCTCCATTTTGTGGCAATTTGAGATACAGCCCTGTTTCTGATGAATGATTCAAATACAGAAACTACCTACACATAACATTTATACATTTATACATTTGGCAGATGCTTTTATCCAAAGCAATTACAGTGAATTCAAGGTATACATTTTCCCTGTTTGACCTATGACATACTATATTAACAACACCGCAACTAACTAAAACAATTAACTCGATTGTTGTTAAACAAGCACAATTTACTAGTTTTGGTACCAACAGCACCCGCAATTTAAAAAAGCTGGTTCATGGTTCAATGCCGTTTGTAATTTAATTTTAAAAATCTGACGGCTATCAGCTAATGTGGTTTTATGTGCTAGCAAAGTGCCCAGTGGTTGCACACTTCAAAGTCTCATCAGATGAAGCACATCGTCTGGGTGTTGCCTACGGTATCATGAATACAGAGTATGCGGTCGTCCTACTTATCTGATGTACAGCATTTTGCATACCGCTGCAGCAGGAAGAGATCAAGCATCAAAAATCAATACGGTAAATTAGAGAATGCGGTATTGTACCGTATACCAAAGTTTTGAGGAAGCGATGCTGAACAGAGAAGGAATCAGATGACAGGTGGAGTAACTGAAAAGTGGATGATAGAACATGTAGCGGCTTCAGTCAGGTGTGATGGGAACGCTGCTGTCACTGTGATTTATGAAAACCAAAAAATACATGTATTATAATGACCTGACTGTGTGCAGAAAGACGGTAGAGATGAAGTAAAGAGTGGCACAACATTCAAAAGTCTTTCTGACCTCATTCTACATTCTAGAATAACTCCATTAAAAAAAGACATTCTAAAGTTTATATGGTTTTAGTCGCTATCAAGCAGCAAATTTCAAATTCAAATTTTTATTTAAATAAAAAATATTTTAGGACAATACATTTTTTTTTTGCAATTTTTGTATTGTGAAATTTTCATGACAATTCATGCCAAAATGATTGAATATTATTTTTATAACCAAGCCGTAACATTAATACAATGGACATTTTGAACTTTCCCAGAACTTTCAAAATACATTTTTGAACGTTTTTGTTATTTAATGGAAATGTTAAATCTCTCATAAAAACCATAATCTGTGCTGAACCTTCTGTCATGTTTCAGGAGTTTTATTTATGAGACGTTTTGGTGGTAAGAATTTGTTACGGTGTGATATCAAGGCCAAAAGCCACATATGGTCAGTGACCAGCTGTAGACTCTCAAACTAGCTCTTAAACTGAAGAACGAAAGCTAAAACCTTGAGACGTATGTGTGTGATTGCAAGTGTATTTATACATGAACAAACAAACATTGTGTCACAGCTGTCTTGACTCACAGCGGGTGTAATTACACTGAATAAAGATCGATCAGAAGACATTTGCAGGCGCGGCTGCTCAGTTAGTGCGCGACCTGCGATGTCTTTAGCATACTGGAGAGTAAATGTAGATCGGAACAAATGTGCATGTGATGTCTTTGGGAATTTGGGCGGGAATTTCTGTCACCTGTATTCTGTATATTATATTCTCTCTGTTGTTTTTACCTGACTGAAGACTTACATAAAATGTAAAACGTAATGTAAAAAGTAGCTGTAGAAAATGTCAGTTTATGAATTACATTTGATGATTTTTAAAACATAAATGCTATATTTTGACAATTGTTTTCACTACTGAGGTTTATGATCTGAAGGACCTCAAATGTAACATCAAGAACTTTGTTTCATCTCCTACACAAAACATATAGTCGAGCTATGGATCAAATAAATAGCTGAAATTAGGTGCTAAAAACAAATGTTGAAACGTTCCTTTAAAATAAACTTTACTTTTCCAAACTGCCTGAATCTTTTCGGTCATATATGGGTTTGTAGCAGCAATATACTCTTCACACACCTCTTTTCACACTTCTGAGGGATCTGTGCAGTCCATATGGGGTATGTGTGTCAGAACTGAGCCTGTTCTGGTGGAAGGCAGCAGAGAAATGGGACGCAGATCCCAGCCCTCAATGCCTGCTGTTGAGCTTTGGGTCGTGAGCTGGCCGCTGTCCCTGGACACACATGGTGGAATACAGAGTGAATCAGAAATTCACACACTCACAGAACTTCCAGCAAACAACTCACTGACTGAACACACACACACGGGCACAGTCTCACTGCAAATCTGTGTATTATTTCATATACTGTTCATTAAAAAGGCAGGCAGTATTCACTATGTACTGCCTAGTATCCAGTGAGCATCCCAGCACACTAAAAATCCAATTAGAACACAGCCTACAATTAATGGACGTTCAATGAAGACAGACACACCAGTGAGAGAAATGATACAATCATTAAAGTAATTAGTTTACACTGTCTAATTATGACCACAGCTATTACTTCAGGTAGCAAGAACAAAGAGCTAAGAAACAAACCAGGCAAGGTGTGTGTGTGTGGCCCTGGTATTCACTACAAGTATAGCAATCCCAATAAATTTTGACTTTGTAAAGACTATGAAATGTCCCAATGTGTGAAACATGAAAACCCAACCTGTGTGTGTGTGTGTGTGTAAGAAGTACTGGATGTCAAGCTGAATGCATCATTCAAATATACCATTTCCTGTAATGATGGAGGAAGCAACAGGCGGGTCAACACAGACTGAAACATGACAGAAAAGTAATATAGCGAGAAAACCATATTTTTACAGTCTGACAGGTCAACGTTTGTTTGCGTGTGAAGAGTTATGCAGTGTTTAAGGGGAAGGCTGACTGCATGCTGGAAATTACAGAACTGGAGTTTGAACATTCAGAGAAAAACAAACTATTACATTTGTGTAATTTCTCCAAGATCCAGACAAACCAATGTCATTATCAACAACCCAAACACAGTTACCATGGCAGCAGTCACAGATGTAATCAGATCTGTTCTTCACTACAGACTGCTCTTTCTGTTTTTAAGCTTAAGGTTAAAATGCTTGTTAAACCTGATAAAATGATGTGTATCGTTGCATGTGACCTTAAAAAGCAATCCTTTTATATAATACAGCTGTCTGTATGCATGCATGCATACATCCACTGCAGAGTTTATTGTCTGTGTGTTTATGTGCATATGCAAACAATCTAAACTGCTGTGGCGTGACACTTTCAAATGAGTTATCCTCTAGAAAATATAATTGTGTTTTTCCATCTCTTTGTTTTATTAATACAAGGCCTGGCATTTCTCAGTCTCTCTCTCTCTCTCTCTCTCTTCTTCCTGTACTAATAAGAACAGCATTGGACTGTATTATCTTATGTATAAGGGCTTGATAGAGACTGAGGCCCTGCTACAACTGATAACAAAACAGGTTATCAATGCAAGAACAAACTCACAACTCTTGCCCCTCCAAAAATATCAAACACACACTGCTTACCTTCCCTGGGGGATTTAAATTTAAACACTGCGTTAGCAAGTGTTCTGGGTTCGATTCCCACGGAAACACGTCCTGACAAAATGTCTAACTTCAATGTACTGTAAGTCACTTTGGATAAAAGTGTCTGCCAAATACATAAATGCAAACAAACTTATCTTAAGTCTAACCATTAACTAACCATTTTAAACAATAAACCAGCACAACATAAACACAAACCGACTGAGTTTAAGACTTCATGACTTTAAAAACAAACCCTGAAATCTGATTGGTTTAAAGCCGTTATACTATTAAGGCTGTTGTTTCAAAACAACATTCTATGTCTGACAAATCTACTAGAAATACATGCGAGATAAGAAACTCAATTCACTTTTATTTCTATAGCGCTTTCAATGTGCAATGATTCACGGCAGCTTCACATTAAATGCATTTCAAATCACATTGACCTTTGTCTCATATCTGAGATGTCAAAACTAGCATTTTGGCTGTGTGGTTATGCGGTGAGATGTGACTCAAGTGTTGTCAGTGTAATGCTGTAACATGCCTCTGTGGTAGCATTCAGACTTAACCGGCACCATAGAAACTCGAATCCCCGAGAATCCTGGAAAGTAGCTTTCCTCAGCAGTCTGCTCCATCTCCCTGTATATTCATTATCCCCCTTTTCCAGGCAATTAGTCCTGATCTCTCACCTCTGCTGGCTTCCGCACCATCTTTTGCTCTGAACTGTGACTGACAGCTGAGAGCTGAGGAGAAAACTCTCGCAGGCTCCTCGCGTGTCAGGCCTTTTTGCGTGTCTGCAGTACGAGGGTTGAGTCGATGTGATGATTACAAATGCAGCGGCCTCGTGCATATGTTACGCGATGTGTTGGTGTTTATCTGGTATTTACACTTGGGTGTTTTGCATATTTACACTAAACAGGCTAACCAATGAATACATTGCTAACTTTACTGAGGCAAAACGTACATTACAAATGTAATTATTTAATGTTATACTAACTAAAATATTTCCACTATTTATTTAGCAAACCATATAACATTGAACCATAGTGTAAGAATAATGTGTTACCAATAAGAACAATATATCAGATCTGTTGGTCATGTAAACAAGATCTGCAAAAATGAGTGAGAAGTGAAAGATGATGTGATAAAAGTTTAAGATGAAAGAGGAGCTCGCTGACCCCCGACAAGATTTAGTTTGAACTGAAGTGACTCCAGATACACTGACAAGAAGTTAATCCATTTTCTCATGATGGATGCAGATATCTCCTAACCCAGCTCATAGGGAACGTTCTCAAAACATTGGCTATTGTTCTTTAAAAAAGTAGAACTTTTTCATATATATCAAAAATGTTATTCTTAAGCTGTTAGTGGAACATTTAAAAAATGTTCAGAATTAAAATATAAAATAAAATTGTACATAATATATAATGTATAAAAAACTGGACATTTTGAACATTCAACAGAATATTCAAAATAGCACTTTTGATGTTTTGAAAACAAATAAGGAAACATTCCTACAACCAAAAAAATGTTATCTGGGAATGTTCCTTCTGTATTAAATTATCTGTTTTTCTGTCTGTCTGTCTGTCTGTCTGTCTGTCTGTTCACACAGCATCCTCATATTGATTGACATATCTGTTGGGGTGGCGTGTCACGGATGCATGTAATCTTGGCAGGGCTGAGTGGGACTCCCACAGACCACACAACACGTGTACTGCAGCTAAAAGTGCAGCAGTCGTTGAAGTTCACAGAATGACTCATATTTTTCCAGAGAAAGGAGGGATTGTATAATTTGGCAGGGAAAGTGAAGAGCCCATCTGTTGAAAAGGTCGAGATCTGAGCTTCCGGCTTGGACGTTAGGAAAGCAGATCTACAAAGCGTTCATTACAAGGCAAAAGTTTGAGGAATGCTCAATAAAAGGTCAACAAAAGGTCAACAACACATCAATCTGCCAGGACCTTAAGCCGTATCCACTGAGCACAGGAAGCAATGCTGACATGTTATTTCAAGGTCGAGGTAATTTGGTAATACAAATCTGTGGCATTAAATAATATGTACAGTGGCCTTATAGGACCTGCATGTTTTAAAAATACCAAAATCCTCAACAATTCTTCTTAATCTCTGTAATGCACTAAACGTGATAGCTAGCGGGCTCCTGGATTTAACAAGTAATATTTTTTCTACATTTATAATAGGAACCCATGAGACTAACTTTTAGGAGTAAATAGTATTACCAGTTCCCAATACATTAAGCAGAACGTGATAAAAACAGACTGAAGACTGAACTCTCATAGATTTTCCACTCATAGATTGTTCATGAGGCTGCCATAAAACTTTGAAATGTAATTTGTAAAAACTAGTATTAAATTTTGTTTACTTACAACCAAACAGACAGTAAGGTGTTTAGAACCTGTGCAAAACTGATTTTTACTCCACTTGTTTGTTTTTTATGTATTAATTTATTTATTTGCTTATCATATTTTACAGGCAGGACATTTTTATTAAACTAGAAATTGAAAAAAATATTTTTTAAATGCAATTAAAAAAAAATAAGTGAAAATATGAATATGAAAAATAAGTGGAAAAAAACGATTGAATCTAGATTTTAAAGTACATTTTCTGAAGAAATGTGATTGTTGCTTGTCCATACAAATGATGCTAGAGTATTGTGGCTGGTTGTCAGGGTGTTGCTATGCAGCTGCTAGGATCTGCTAGAGCTATGATAGATGTTCTGGGTCAATGCTTATTGGTCGGAGCTAAAAGAGCCCGTCCCTAAGGCTTAATCTAGCCCCTCCTCCAATGTAAGTCTACTGGGTATTTTTTCCACCATGTTTTTCTGCCAGGTAAAAATCGAACGTCTTAAAAAATCTCTTGAAAAAGCACAACCTGAGGTGTAATTTACATAGAAGGTGTAATTTACATCTGCAGCATAATGGTTCAGGTGTTTTGTCCTGTAATTTAATACTCAGGGCTGTTTCGTTCCAATACCGAGAAGCGGTAATAATAATGAAGCTTAACGATGCTAAAAAAACAAGTCTCTGAATTCAAAAGCAGCTCAGGTCACCTGAACCGCTTTTAAATTCAGATGGTAAACTCACCAAGACTCTGAGGTTTTTATCAAAACAAGCAGAAAGTACAGACTGGACTTAATAAAAACCTAAAATCAACATGACGTCTCCACTGAGATCACAACCCTTATGGCTCTGGTGTGTGACTGCTTTCTAAATATCTTCATCAACACTTTTTAACACTAATGTGCGTTTCTGCACCTCCCAGAGACGAACAATATTGTGTGTCAGTTGATCAGGTCCCTGAGGGAGAACAAACAGCGGAGGCTCCACTCCTCCACACACGCAATGTTGTTTTGTCGCTCATCTCGTGCATGTCTCATGCGTGTCCCACGCTTTCTGCTTGTTGTCCTACTCGAGTGTCTTTTCATCAATTTATCTGCGTAATTAACGGAAAGAACCGTTCAGCGTGTGACAAATTACCTTGATTAATGTTGTCATTGTAAGACAACTAATAAATGATGTGAAACATTTAGCCCCTCAATATGGGAATTTTCTTAAAGAGGCAGTTACCCAAAAAAAATGAAAATTGATTATTGGTTATTTACCCTCCTAAATCTGACAGGCTTTCTTCTCCTGGCAACTTTTTTCCTGAAGTGAATGATGAGGGGTTTCTGTCAACCTGCAAAATTGACAAAAACAGCCACATAAATTTAGCCCATATGACTCATGCACAAGTTTTCTAAAGCGACACGAGCGGTTTAAGTCATTTTGCACCCCCACAGAATCTTTCACATCAAATGTTGAGCCTTTGAATGCAGTGCGTCAAATCTGACGTTTAGTCACGAGACTCGTTTACGTTTAAAGTCATTCATGTCAAACCTGACACATCTAAATGCATCTAAAAAGTGTCAAGAACGTAAACGACACCTTTAACAATGTTATCATTTCTGTCTTATACCTTTTCTCCATGTGATCCGAGTTCAATAAGAGGTTAGTTTAAATTTTCAGCAACAATCAAAAATGCATTACACCGGAAAGGAAGTTATCTGGAAAAAGCTGCCAGATTCCTGAAGTTTAGCATAAGAAAAATCTACGAGTAAACATTGTGTTTATTTAGGGTTGCATGTTAGCAATTAAATGAATTAAGATGTGCAACATGATTACCCTGAAGTCTCACGCTGGCTGCTTGCTGGAGATAAACCAAAACACAGACAGGAAGAGACCACCGGGAACAGAGGAAAATTTATATCTATCATTGGACAACCTATACCTGTCCCGCCCCCCCAACCCCACAGGGGTAGAGACAGCGAGAGAGAGAGCATTATCCTCTTTACACCAGATTAAAACGGCCTTGTATTTGACCCTACTACTGTCTGGATTGTGTGATTGTGATGTGGCAGGTGTTTGTCTCAGATGATGCTGAGAAGGACATTAACCCGCTTCACCCTACACAGAGACATATAGGACACAAGGACATTAACACTCTCACCTTACACGGACCCAGAGATTTACGGCTTTATACTGAAGCCCCTTGCCTCAGCAAAGGAGGACCAGTGCTGCTGTGCTGGCAAATTTACAGCATTAAATGTAACCAGAAAAATATGTCTGACCCAAACAATAACTCAATAAACTTTAAAAAAAAACCTCTACTATAAATTGTTTATATACTTTATCTAATTCCCTACACAAAGCTAACTCGGAATGTAACATTCACTTAAAGTTCTCTCAAAGTCAGCAAAAAACATTCTTGCAGTAATGTTAATAGAACGTTTTTCAACATTATATATA
>JAZGTK010000035.1:210985-232172 GCA_036877625.1 Ambastaia sidthimunki
CCTATATTAAAAAGTTATTTTTTATCTATCTATCTATCTATCTATCTATCTATCTATCTATCTATCTATCTATCTATCTATCTAATAAAAACAAGGCTTGTAAACATTCTAAGTCCACTGGGACGCATGACATAAGACAGACGGTTGTGTTGCCATAAGAAGTGTTTTTATAAAACACACGGATCTGCTACAGAACAACTGACTCAAATTTTCTCCATCACTTAAACACATAAGATTCTTGATGTTATTTAACTGTGGACAATTTAGCTCGAGACTTGATCTTAAAAACAAGAGCCCTATAATAAAAAACATTGCCCCTCCTATCCGTCCGTCGTCAGAGGGGAAAGTCAGAGGACCAGACAGGTAACACAACATCAGTTTCATCTCGGAAACTAAACATCACACGGGCATTGAAACGAAACGACATCCATTTTATTTCATATAGAAGCTGGTCTGTCTAAAGAGAAGAAAACCGAGTGTAGGAGGACAGAGGCATATTTGGGATTAATGGGGGACGGAAATATCTTTCCACGTTTCCTTTCCTCGTATACCCTTCCAGACACCTCCCTCCAGTAGTGGTCTGTCTTTCCGACTAGTGAAGAGACGGAACCGGGCGTCTATTATTCGTTAACCAGCCGATCATCTCTAATATCCAAACGCAATAACTAATCGGAACATTTTACGCGCTGCCATTTGCGTAAAAGTGACGCTGCGTGCGCTGTTTTCCCGCAACATCAAGCGATGTTATAAAACTTTAATTAGTCTTTTAATGGCTGTTTGAAAGGTTCTCGAGGCAACCACAAGTGCTCGTTGAAGCCGACACGAAACGTTTCCGCTTCAAACCTATCGGAGACATCTCCGTTTAAAATCTCGGGAGCTTGGGAATTGTACGATTTTCGTGTCGGCGATGTTGTTTTCCATTTTAATCGATACCTGAGAGCCTGGATCAAGAGTTACAAATTTTGCGTGTCTGATGTGGATCGACTCCCATTGAAGATAAATAAAACACACATAAAACTTTTATCACGCATGACTCGGATTATAGAAGATGAGACGCTTATTTTGAGCATCAGGGTGGAATAAAGTGCAGATCATCAGCGCACCTTCAGGATGTTCAGACGAGGTAAGATCATACCAGATGTTTGGATTTATCGGGGTTATGTAATTGTTTTCTGGTGCATTTGAAGCTGATGTTGCCGTGACACGATGCTGAAAGTAGGTTAGATTTCTATTCATTGCGCGCGTGCCCGTTTGAGGCGCATCTCTTTCATTGCAGAAACTCTTTGTATCTTTTGTCACGTTGGCTTCTGGTTAATGTGGCTTTTTTAAGTTTGTGGCGAGATTCAGACTGTGTGCCGATGAAAAATTCATACACAGCACGTAATATTATTCTTAAAAATAGACAAGCGATGCCGCACTGCAGCTGCCAACTACTACAGCTGACTTACCGCCGGTGCTTTAACTAGTACAATTAAAACAGTTAGTGATAATAGTCATTTTCTAAACTAGAGAGGGGTTGTATGGCGACGGCACCCGTGGAAACGATGTGTGTGGACCGTTATGTTGTTTTTGTTGCATGAAGGAATTATAGATGCTTTTTGAACTGTTATTGGTGTCTATAGCAGTATTTACCGATGCATGTGGCAAAATGTCATTTGGTCTTTATTTTAAAACGATATAGCACAAAACCCGCTTGTTGCATTGTATCTGAGGCACGTACGGATACTCAGGTGTCTGGATTTTAAAACAAACCTTGTGCAAAATAATTCAAGAAACATTCAGGTCATGAAGATTGATGGATGGGTGACTGTGTATGAGTGTGTCCACAGGAGGGCGCTGTTTTACCTTTAGCAGCAGCGTGTTAAAATGCTTCTGTACATAAATTTTTCGCTTTGCTTTTAACAAATGTTTTGTAATAAAATTAAATTAGCCGATCATTTTATTTGTTGATATATAGTTTTTGCACGATTCTGTTGTGCTACTGAAATTCACCGCCAACACGAATAAACAAATTTATTCCTATTTAAAAATCCTTCACATCAACAAAAACTACATTAGTATTTATTATTTTTATATTTGTTACTGTGTTGTTATATTTATACCTTAAAAAGAAGACGAATAAAACGTTTTCCCCAGTTATTTATTAATTTTTGCCTCTCAGGAGTGCCACAGGAGTCACTGTTTAGAAACTGCTTCATCATTTTCTCTTCATTACAAAAGCATGTGTGGGTTCGAGTTGAGGGAAGAGATGATATGAAGAAATAAAGAGATGATGGGGGGAGTTGTTTGTGTGCTGAAAGGCATTCTGCATAAGCTTTGCCTCTGAGCCCCTCCTCAATGCTAACAGACGATACAATGATAAAGAGTTATGACTGTTTATTGTTGTCTTTTCTAGCAATGGGAGTCTGTGCTTACAGCCCGCGGGTACTGAACGGGCCTGAACGCATAATAATTGTGCAGCACGATTCTGTTTACAGAAGGGCTGTGCGTCTTTGTGTGATTTTACTACACACAGGTTATTTAAGTGACTTTTGACTGATGATACAGTAGGTCAATAAAATCTGTAATGGTTTTCGACTGCTTAAAAAAAAACTGTGTGGTTTAATTCAGTCCGAGATGTTTTTTAAGCAACGCACACACACCACCTGTGATCAATCATGCTAATAAACAGTATTCTTGCCTCAGCATTGCTTCTATACAACAGTTCTACAACAAGAAATTAACTAAAAAAAGGAAATAATATTAAAAATACTGGGTTCTGAAAAGTGGTCTTAATTTGACAGTTGGTTGGAAGGGAGGGGCTAAAAAATAAGAGTGTCATGATGTAATACAAGCTTAATGCAACTTTGAAATAATTTGTACAAGTGAAAAAAGAAGAATATATATATACACACACAATTTGGTATATCCATGTTACCATGTAAGTGACAAAAGCCCATTTCCATGCTCTGCTACCCATAATACCATAAGACAGAGATGTTTGATGAAGTGTAGCTGAGATGATTCTGGCGGGCAGGAGATCTCTGGCGTGCTGGCAGGTGGTATTCCACATCTGAATCACCAGAAACACTGACTGCTCGGTGTAATGAGCCTGTGTCATTTTCTGCCCACTTCTGTGACACCCTCTCTTAACCCCAGATTGCTGCAGGTACTCCACAACACAGCCGCTGCTTCTTCCATTATCAGTCCAGCTGTGTAAGAGCCTGAGAAAGGACATACAGTAACATTACTACAACTAACGTATTGTTAAGTTGTTGATGAAACATTTTAAATGTAGCAAAATTTTAAAAAATGATTAACGTTCTTATAACTAAGCAATAACGTTAACACAATGTCTACAAAAATTGTTTCTGTTATTTAATGGAAAAGTACATCCTACAATTGTTGGCTGGGTAGACACAGCTAAGATTAAATAAAGGTTTGAAAAACACACACACACACACACACACACACACACACACACACACACACACACAAATCTATTGGCTGAAGCGCAGGCAGGAAACAGGAGGCTACTTACCATACAAAGTGCTGCTGGCTGGGCAGTGAGCTGGTGCGTCTCATTGGCCCATTTTAATAGCTCGTTCAGCTGAAAGCTTGTTTAGTCAGAGATCTCACACACAGACACACACAAGCAACCAGACACATATACATACCCACCTGTGGCAGAGAAAATCGGCCTTGCCAGATTGCAAACCTACTTCTAATGATGATTCAGTGTTTGCGTGAATACTGCCTTTCTCACTCTATCATTTGAAAGCATTTATGTGTTTGGAGGTGTCTATGGCCTGTATGTGCTCAACCATTAGCATGTGTGGAAAACACAGTGTGTTTATTTAAATGGTGCTATAAGTGACTAAGTTATAAGTGCTATAAGTGTCTATAAGTGCTAGTGATTATTATATGGGTCTTATAGAGATTAGAGACAGCCAACGCAGCATGACTGCAATGTCTTGCAAAAACTAAATGTGTTCGAAAACATGGGTTCGATTCCTGGGGAATGCACATATTCATAAAATGTATCCCTTTAATGTATGATCTTTTACAGTTATATAGGTCTCATATATATATATATATATATTGTGCATAATGAGTCATGATTTAGTTTATTTTCCATATAGAGCTGCAGTTTGTTATGCCACAACACTGCTCACAAGCTACAGACACAGGAAGTGCAAAAACAAGCCTAACTGAACAATTACAGAGCAACAAAAACGTGTAAATCAAACAACCCTGTAACATTACACACTGACTCATACCTTTAATATGTTGTCTGGAAAAGGGCAGCTAATAGCTCTTTGTGCAAATATATATCACGACTTCTTTAAAAATAGTTTTATTCATAGTTCACTCACCTCAGTGCCGGGTAATTACCGCAAGGTCTGCTCACATTTAGCGATTGTACAATCGTAAAAATAGATTTATCTGAGTCTGACCTCTTTCTCATACACATGATTAACCCAAACTCCAAGCAAACATTTGGCCCTTTTCTCTCTTTGGAGTGTTAATTAAATCTGAAGGAGAGGAAGGGGCCGGTCATTAGCTGATGATAATTAGGAGTCAACGAGAGAAAAAGCAAACAAGAATCCGTTTGGCAGAGGTCGACCATGTCGCAGCCTATTGAGAGATTAATGATGTATTAAGGGGAGAAGAGGGCGAATCTTGTGGGGAAAGGTTACGTGTGACGTGAGTTCCATTTGGAGACTCGACGCACGGTTCTGTTTGTGCTTGTCAGCGAGGCGTCTTCCTCTACCTGTTTACACAACAGATGAGAACTTCCTGCGTTAGATTTACATTGTATTAACTTTTAATCAAGTGAGATGGTGGAAGAACTCTTGGCAGGGTTGCCAGATCTGCGTAACAAAATCAACCCAAAGAATAATTAAAAGTAGCATAAAAGTAGCCCACTGACTAAACCAAACAACAAAACTCAAAATATTCTCCTCGTATACCAAAAATACATATTTTACAGTCACTGTTATGCATTACAAGTAAAACACTGTATAGTAGTACACAGTATAGTAAAATATTTCAATAGTAGCATTTCAGGGAAAAATAAATTATGCAACACGTCAAACCCACAGAAAATAAACAACCCACTGGAACATTTTAAAAGTAGCTTATTTTTTGGGAAAACCATGGACCTGACAACACCGACTCCTGAAGGTGTGGAAAGTTTTGAGAAATTAATTGTGTTAATGATTTGCATTACAAAAATATTTCAGACTTATTTTGTACATTTTGTATTTAAACTTTTTTTACCTATTAATAATAGTGCCAGACATTTTCTTTCCTACCGTCCTCCTTGCTTCTTGAAAAATAAGGGCTATTCAGAAAGGATTCTGGGTTACAACACCTTCCAACCTGACCTGATAATGATAATAGACTTTAATATCCAGTGAACATCACTGAACCATTTTGGTCCCTCTGAAGTCGCCCCACTTCCTTTTAATGAAGGTAAAGTACAAAACGTGCTCATTCAAAACGCACGATCTAAAGTGAATACTTTGTCCACAGACTCTTAAATGATTCACAGCATTAAGCAAAGATGAGACCGTCGCCTTGATCCTGACAGTTAAAAATTGAGCTCTCATTATTGCATACTGTTAAAAGACAGAACAAGGACATATTTTTCCCCCTTTCCCTGCCAGACGTTTGTATCTCAACTAGCGGCAGGAGACAGGAATTCTACACACCTCGAACATCAAGGTCTTCTGACAGGAGCCGCTCAGATCTCTGATTCAACATGGCAGCTTTTGCTTTCCTTGAGACAAGACGTGAAGACGCCTTCAAACGTGTCAGACTCTTGACAAAATTAGCTCAAAATCGCAGCTGGGAGTGTAATGCAAGGAGATGTTTTGTGCTGCCGTGTTGGTGGCTAGCGTGTCACGGGGGCGCTGTGACGGTTGGGTGTGTTTAATTTTGGGCGACAGGATAAAGAAGGCACTGTCTGTTTTCAGGGCTTTTTCTTCCTCACTGACCTCTAGTGCACTTGTCTTGTCAGACCTCTGCTGATGTATCCTGGCACAGAGATAACACAGAGATAACTAACCGTGGCAAAGCACGCAGAGTTTATAACCGCCTACTTTTTCACAAGCTGTACTTTAGGGCACCGTCTTCTTTTCCTGCCGTGGGTCAGGCAGCCCACCAGACACCTTCCTGTCCTCACATACCCTTTTCCCACCAACACTGTGCTGTGCTCCACCTGCCCGGCTAACAGGGAACATTTTCAGAACATTGGCTAATGTTCCCTTAAAGATCTCTCTCAAATGTTCTTGCAGTAACATAAGTAGAATTAGTTTTAATGTTATATATGAATCAATTTGAGATGATGTGATTATATTACAGACTAACCCGCTCACAATCAGACATGACACATCAGGGTCTTTATGAATGTTACTGCTAGATCTGAAATCATCATTTAACCTTCAAAGAATTTGTTTACAGCATCACCATCCAGCTTTGATGTAACAGTCAGAAGTCATTAACAAATCAAATGTGTAGCAGTCAATGTACAAATATGGTATTTGTAAATTTAAATATTTAATTTCAGATGCACGGACAGAATATTAAGGGGCTGGAGTACGACACATAATGCGTTGACTGAACGCATGTTGCAATGCATTGTGCTTCTTGCATCATTTAACATGTTGTTATGTGTTAAGAACTACATGCTGTCAGAAGATTATCACTTACGTTAGTCGTTCCCAATTCAAGACCAGAAGGTTTATGGGGCCAATATTGTTTCCCAGCCCAGATCTGTTTTTTTCCTTGGTTGAAATTCATTGAACAGGACCTGATTGAACACCACAACCATCACCCCTGTTGGTGAAAAAAGAGGCAGGCGGAGAGATGGACAAAAATCAATAATAATATAACACTGTGTGCATGATTTCTTTTATATAACTAACATATTGAACCCAGAAGTGGCAAGAGACCTGACCTCATATATGCACCTCTTAAGGGAATGAAATAATGAAAAACGAGAAATACACACAATCACACTTTCTCTTTCACTCTTAAAATAGCCAGAGAAACACACACAAGCTCAGTATTTGAGCTAACAGAAGCACTGTGCTATCTGCATCTGTTTATAACTCTTTATTTTACACACACACACACACACACACACACACACACAAACACGAAGGCTCAGTTTACCATTAGAAACGTCTCTCTGTCTTACTTGTCACAGCAGGGCCACCAAACTCGACTCAGAGAGTTGTTTGACAATCTGTCCTTTTTAACACACACTATTTTTAGGGGCCGCACACACATTCATTTTCCAAACTAATAGGATTTGTTGTAAAGGATGCCAGATTGCACTTTTATCTCCTGCTTTAAATGTAAATTGCAATGTTGTACAAAGCCCGCCGTGACGTTACAAGGAACGTTACGCAAGTCTTTATGTCCCTGGTTTTCAGTAAACCACATTTTTAGTGCAACATACAGGGGATCATTTTTTGCACCAGGTTATAAGTCATAAAAGCCTACCAGATAAAACTTAATTTCCTTGCTTTTGTGTGTTTTATCTTTTGTCAAACACATTCAAAAGAGTTTCCTTTGTAATCATGGCAAATTAAAATCATTCGGCCTTAACAGTCTGGCTATAATGTGACAAGCTGCAGGTACAGTAATAACCAGAGATCTAAAATACCACATGAATCCAAAAAAAATCATCTTTAGTAGTTACATTAATATACATAAATGTGTATTGTACATGAAAAAACAATGAATGTTAAATTAATATACAGTTTTGTTTAATCATAAATTAGCTTATAGCTTTTGGTTTATGTCATAGAATATGACTTAAACATTTTATTTGCTACACAAATTACTTTAGTACATTATCATACAGATTATCAAATGTAACAGATTTAACAGGGAATTTCAAAATGATTGACTGTGCTTAACAAAATATGTTTACAGTTTCTTTATTTTTCCAGATAAAAACACAGACAGGTTTATTTGTTCTGTTTAAGGTGATCATTCTGTGTGATATTTCACACTGTTTGCTTGCCCTCCCTGTTGAATAAGTCTGTCAGAGAGACACTCACAAACAAAGACCTGCAGAGATGGAGGGCAAGAGGAAAGTAAGCGCTGGCAGATAAAGGGGCATCAGCCAATCCAGGCTTTGATTTAAGGAGCATTCCTGTAGTCCTGCGTTCTGATTGGGCAGAGAAAGAGAGGGAGAGCAACAAATTAGAACACAGAATTTAAACCAATACATAGTGTACAGATACACAATATTCATTTGGGTTTAAACCAATTAAATTTTGAGACTTGCATTTGTGCTGGTACTAAAAGAACTTGTTCACGTCGTTCCAAACCCGTATGACGTTCTTTCTTACGTGGAACAAAAAAAGAAACAAAGCAGGCAGTGACCAGGGCTCTTAAGAAACAAGAAACATAAAAGAAGTCTATTGGACTGGTTTTATACACTTTATTTCAAGTCTTTTGAATCTGTAGGTAACAGATTTCACGCAAAAGTCACTATACTGTATTAGAGAGTAAAAGCGGTATTTGTGTGTATATACCGTATGTGTGTTGGCAGAGAGAGTTAAAGTGTTGTCGGCGATTGATGCTGTAGCAGTTAGATTAGTTCACCCGAAAGATTTCTCACAGTTTGATTACATCAGATAGAATCTTCTGAGAGCTGATGTTTATAAATAGGTTACAAGGGAAACAGCTTCTCTGTAGATAAAGATGTGGAGCTTTTGTCTTAGATAGAACAAACAATGGAAAGGTTGTGCATGCAATATACACGAGAGGGAGTGTGTGTGTGTTTGTGTGTGTGAAGAATTGTATGTCACTGTTACACTAGCCCTTAGGGGACGCAAGGCAGAGGCTGCTGGGAAGGCCTTGGGGATATATGGTCCAAATGTCACAGCAGAAACATGCAATTCTGTAGCAGATAGATGCAACATGCACAACACCAGTTATGAGCACAGTGAGAGGAAAAGGCTGAGGGTGGAGGGGAAATTGGGGAGGTGGAGTGATACACAAGGGAAATTGTAGATGTAGATGCCAGGTATATTCATACGGTGCTTAACTCTGGGTTGTCGTTATTTAATCTAGGGTTATGGCCAGTTTTAACCCTGGGTTAAGCAATACCACCACCAGGTCACCATTATTGCCAACATGAGATTTTAAAATCCTGTAACTTTCATATACATTTCATATATAAGGGCAACTCTGAGCAGCACTGCACAGCGATATGACCTTGTTAAGTTCTCTACAGATTAAATAAACTTTTAATTATTTACTAATTAAATTTATGAGGAGGAAAAAGGAATTCCAGCGGTGTACGCGGCTGTGGAAATGAGAGGAAGTTAAGGGACCCCGGAGACCTGATGTCCTCTCAAGCACTCTCTGACCCTGACTATCGATTCTTGTGGCTTTGCCTGTTTTTCCCTAGCTGTCAGCGTAACCTTATAGCCTTTAAATACCCAATACACCATCACTGGCAATGATTAGCTTATATTCCAAACAAAATATAAGACTGAGTGCGTTTTAGACAGTGTTCACACAAAGGCGTGACATTTGCGGTGGGGGTATTGGCTAAAGCCAAAGCAGTATTTATGGTTTAAAAAGTCTTGGCTTTCAATCCCAAAGTTGAAAATGCATGTATGAATAGAGCTGTACTTGAAGACAAGCATTGAATGACACAGTGTTTTATTGATTTTGTGCTTTTGTAGTATCTAAATGCCATTATTGACTTTCAACTCACTCTCAAAGCTTTTCAAAGCCCATACAAGCCATTAAAACAAAGCATTTCTGTGCCTTTTTAAAGCAGAATTTGTGTGCTGGATTGTGGCTCTGGGTGAGTTATAGTTAATGGTTTTTAATGAGGGGCTGTTATTATTGATTAAGACATTAATGCTATTGATTAGGTTTGTTTGTAGTCCTTTAAACTACAACCTCCAGCTTTCCTCACATTCAATCATATTTTGAAGATCTTGTCTCGCGCCCTCATTCTTGGTTTCTCAGTTTCTCTCACACACTCTGTTCCTGTTGAATTATTAAAGCATGTTTTGATTGCCCGAATGATTGGAAATCTAAGGCTGAAACTTTCAAGAGCTCTCCTGCTTTCTCCCTCCTCCATTCTCATCCACTCATTCACATTGCCTTCAGCTGAACCCTTTTCTATCACTTTCTCTTTCAGCTTAATGGTAGTGTAGAATCAAGTGTGCTTAAAGGTTACCAGCAGTTCTGGTAGAGCATAGCGCTAGTAACACCAAGATCACGGGTTCGATTCCAAAGGAACAAACATACTGATAAAAAGTAAAAGCCACTGGATAGTTGTTTTACCTAAATGCCTGAATAAAAACACTTATGTTTGTTAATAAATGTCTTTGCTTGTGAATTTGGCAAAACCTGTCAAAAACATATTGGACAGACAGACAGACAGACAGACAGACAGACAGACAGACAGACAGACAGACAGACAGACAGACAGACAGACAGACAGACAGACAGACAGACAGACAGACAGACAGAAAGAAAGAAAGAAAATGGATTATGTAGAAATATTACTGTAAAACAGGCCTAATATTAACCTGTAAAACCTGTAAAAAAAGGCCTAATATTAACCTGTAAAAAAACAGGTTAATGTCATGAAATCTCTCTGAAAAAAATGTGCTGTATTACATTACAGAGTATCTATTGAGAAACTAATATAAACTGTCATAGTGAAAAATGCGAATTACTGCACAAGAAAACTGTAAAGTTTGGATGTATTATAGCAATAAGAATTTTGGAAAAAACATGCTTGAATGTCAGTAATAAACATCACAATGTAAAAACCCTTAATGTTCTTTAAGACAGGCTTGATTTTATTTACTCAAGATGTAATTTGACACTTTTGTCTTGTGATTTTGGCATGAAATATGCCTGTATGTTCTTGACAGGTTTTGATAGATGTATTGTAGGTGATTCTACATAACTTTGCTGTCACGATCTTTTATCACAGTTTATTTACAGTCTCTGTCTCAGTAAAGATTGTTTGTCGTTGCTGACGTAACCAGCGAGCAAATGGCAAAAACTAACAGCAGAGACAGAAGAGCGAACTGAAGCTTTCAGCCCGTCTGCTAGTTTATGTCTTCAGTTCCTGAGATTGAGTGTTATGAGACTAAAGATAGCTCTCCCATGAAAATACTCCCCCATGTCTCTGACTCCAGTGCTGTGTGTGTGTGTGTGTGTGTGTGTGTGTGTGTTTTAACAACAGAAAGCATCAGAGCTGTTGCTTACATAATGGACTGCATTAACTCTACAGCTGCTCTGTAGCTCTGAGCCCTGCACAGGTTTAAACTCAGCTGTGCTTGTGTTCACTGTATGGAGAGAGAGAGAGAGAGAGAGAGAGAGAGAGAGAGAGCAGGTGAACACATCTCTTGTTCTTCTTCAAGTGAATGTGTTTGTTTTTAGTAGCATGTGTTTGTATACCCAGCTAACAATATTACGTTTTTAAAAACATTTTCCCAATGTTTTCTTTAAAACATCCTAGGAAATTTTAGTTTTTAAAGAACATTATTCTAACACTAGTCTTTTTTTTATCTGTAATGTTTTGAAAACGTTCCACTTACTACTCAAAACGCATTTTTATATGGTTTAGGATGTTGAAAACGTTCTATTAACAATACTGATAGAATGTTTTTAAGAGAAAAAAGAATTCTGAGAGAACTTAAGGAGAACATTAGCCAGTGTTCTGAGAGTGTTCCCTGTTAGCTGGGCATGAGAGAGAGAGATAGAGACAGCGAGAGAACAAGAGAGAGAGAGAGAGAGAGAGAGGTTTGAGTAGGTCAGTCAGAATAAAAGCTGAAATGACTCTTAAGGACACAGATAATACTGCAGTTGTTAGACAGTGAGAGTTCAGGCCCAGCTGTGTGCTGATAGTACATCTGCACACTGTGTACTTACTCTCTACTTACTGACCACAGGGATTTCTTATAATCTGTGTGTGGACACAGTGTGACACTGTCTTTCAGTGCTTCAGGAAGGTCACTGACTTCACAAACGCATCATGACTAAACCGCCCATATTAAACTCTTAGACCGAGACCTCACCAATTGCTCCAAAGAGAGTCAGGGCCCTAAAAATACCACTAAATCCCACGACCTCTGTCCGGCTCAGATGAAATATAAATATCACTTCCGCGATGCAGTCGGCAGGCAGATTTTTTACAAGTTTCACTTCCAACACCAATTCTGGCATGAGAAACATTCAGTAGCATCTTGGCAGTACAACTTATTATTAAAAATGTTCCAGGAATGATGATTGATCAAAATGACATTTCTTTTTGGCAAAGATTAAGGAATTCGGTTGGAAATAGCTGTTGGACTGCTAAATAGAGATGCAACAGTAATTCTGAGATGTGTTTTTTAAAATAAATGAATAAATAAAAGGTATTTTTCTTCGTGTATTAATCCATTTGTGGTTTTCAGGGGCTTTTGAAAATGACTCTAATGTTGTGAATAATTTCGAAGAGATAAATTTATTTCAGGAACTGAGGTGCGTGTGGGTTCCGACACTGATTTGTTTACGCCGAATTCCCTTTTCTAATTGGTTTATCTCAGCGTTGGGACCCATTGTAAGGCATTATTGTTTTAAGGAGACCTTACTGAGAGATTAGTGACGGCAGCCTCATTTAACCCCCGCAATCTTATGGTCTCATTGTTTTATTACAAAAGATATTCTCTATACAGTTTTAATCTCACTTTGAAAACCAGCCAATTAAATATACAGTCGTAATTTATTAAAAAAATCATTTTAGAGACAGATCCTTTTACATATTGTATAACACTGAATGTATATTACAGTTAAGCATTTAGCTTTTACTCAAAGCTATTCATTCAAGCTATGCATTTAATCAGTATACATGTTATCTGGGATTCAAACCAATGACCTTGGTGTTGCTAGCAGCATGATAAGCTATGGTACACAACACATTTCAGTACAGTAAATAATTTATATTCTGATGCCTTAAGGAACCCAGAAACCAACTTCCCAGCTAACAATTTTAGTAATAATGTTTTCCTAATGTTTCCATTAAGTTACAAAAGATTAAAACTTGTTTTGAAAGTTCTAGAAACAGCCATTTATTAGACGTTGTATTAATGTTAATGCTTAGAAACGTTATTTAAACATTTTTTTATTCTGTAAGTTTAAAAAACAAAAACTTTTCAAACATTTGTTTTAACGACTAAACATTAAACATTTCAATAACGACTTAAACATTTTGATATATATGATATATAACATTAAAAACATTCTACTAACGTTACTGCAAAAAAGTTTCTTGATACTGTAAACATTTACAGGGCATTAGACAACGTTCTGGGAATGTTCCCTGTTGGCTGATCTATAGAAAGCGAAAAGCTTCAATGAAAAGAATCTATAATGTAATATCACAGCCTTTATCTCTAAAAATGCAGTGCAACAACCTTAAGAAGTGAAAGATGCTGCTGCAGGAAGCCACTGAAAAAACGCTTCTTTACTGTAATAATGTCAAAGCTTACAGTCCAGTGAAGCAAAATTCACACCTCAGTTATTCATTGATGTTCAGGTGAATCTGCAAAGACACTTTGCTTTAATATTGAGCTGCTGAGGTGACAGAGCACCTGATCATGTCTCCTGCATGTGGTCTATCCATCCAGGAAGGGTGGATGTCACGTATGACATTAGCGTGTAATCTTAAGTAAGACATATAGCATCATTTATCTGCAGTTATGGTGATTTGGCTGTAGTGTGATGGGTCGCTCGGGCCAGGTGTGTGCCAGCTCGCCCTGCTCTCACCCAGCTCTGAAGAGGCAGATGGTCTTGTGGGTTGCCAAATCTCTGCACATTATCAGGTGTCTGTGAGAATACAGGATGAGTCCATATTGTGTTTATGGAGTCCCAAAGGAATTTTACCTACTTTGGAAAGGATTTAGGATATTAAACAGCTTAAGACAAGATGGTAAGAATCTAACACGCTCTGGCCTTATCAAATTTGTCTTAATTTTTTTAGACTGCAGGTCAAACTTAAATACCACAATATTTAGAGTCTTGTGGGTGGGGCTATATTGACCTGGATCAGTTAGCAACCACTTAACAACCATCTAGAACTCCCTAGCAACCACTACTATTCACAATAGCTACTTGTTTATTTAAAAAATACGAAATGTATTTTTGCATACAAAAAGGTCTGCGGACTGGAGCAACATAAAAAAACTAATTATTACATTCTAACTCTACAAACACACACTGAAACACACACACACACACACACACACACACACACACACACACACACACACAATCTTGTACAGTCTAGTACAATCTTGTTCACACACACTGTAAAATCCTGTACAGTACAGAGCACTGGATTTTATTTAAGAGCTAAAATACTTCAGTCAAGTGGGCTTCAATCTAAATGCTCTTGGTTCGAGTGAAAAGTTTCTTGAAGGGTTTAGTGAGTCTGAGGGTACGCTGGAAAATACCAGCAGGAGAGTGAGAAAAGACTGTGTGTGTGGCACAGAAAACATCTGTGTGCTTGTTTGTGTATCAGTGACAATAAGAGGCCATCATTTCCCATAGTGCCTCAGCTCGGTTCTATCATTTATTCTGGTGCAGCGTGAGTGAGAGTTGAGTCTCACATCAACAGCTGTGCACAACCCAGATAACACACAACACAAAAATGTCAACACAGAGTCATCAGGGACTACACCATTATACCATACAGATGTTCAAAAACCTGTCTCAGGCTCACACAGCTCTAGAGACACATGTGAAACTGAACGATAAATGAAGAAAAAGTATCAATGGTAAATCTTCACTTACCCTTTTGCCATTCTGGTCTTTATTTTCTTGCTTGTGAAAGCAAACACACACACACACACACACACACACACAGTAAATACAGTGGAGTTCATTACTTTCCATGGATTAAAGGAAGATAAATGGATGGGAATGTGATGGAGAGGTAATTAGGGAGAACAGACAATAGACAGAAGAAGAGAGATGCTTCCAGGAATCCATGTTGTCAATTTGTTAACGGTCTGATCAATAGAACCTCAACGTGTCTTGTAACACCATAACCTTACATTCTTCTTTAGTCTATGCAGTGGAGCAATCAGATATAGCAGAGACACACACACACGCACGCACACACACACACACACACACACAGACAAACACACACACGCACACAATCTCCTACACTATGTAAACCTCTTGTAGTGATAAACAAACCAGGGCCACAGTCTACTGAGATAATATCTCTGTTCTCAGCTTTAACCAGGATGACCTTAGCCTCACCTCATTTCAGCTGAGCAGTAGCTGGACAGCCACCAGCTTGGAAGGTCACAGTTAGTGACCTTTAATGACCAACTAGAAATCATTAATATTATTAATGTAGAAAATTACAATAATAGATCAACTTTTAAGACTCATCATGCTTTTATTCTACACATGTATTTTAATTTGATCAAGAAAAGCGTACAATGCACAATTTATATGTTAATAAAATAATTCTTAAGCATTAAATCATTTCAGAACATAAACTCTTTTTCATTCATTTCCTGTCCTTTAGCCAGGTCTGTCCAAACCTTTGACTGGTCATGTTAGTCCAGCTACTCTCAGAACTAACCATTACAAACAGGGTTAACATGCTGAAACACATGTTGTGGTTTTCTGCTAAAAGCTCCCAGGACGTGTTTTTCTGTGTTTTCCTCATAGGCAATCAGGGCAATAAAACCATCAACCCCAGAAAACGTCCTTCTTAGATCTTCAATGGAAAGACCATAAAGGTATTGATCAGCAGTTAGTGGTTACCAGTGATGAGCCTCTGAAGATGTCCTCAGAGACTTCAGCTCATCAGCTGATTATTTGTGAAGGACAGATGGTGACTAACAACATGACACTGGCCATAAAATAACATTCAATGAAAACTTGTTATTTTCATTGTATAAAGGTTCTATGGAACTTTCACTGTGACCCATATTACAGAAACCACACATCACAAATATTCGATTTGTCCTGGACAGCGGTGAGGATAGATGGAAAGCAAACTGAGATTTCTCATCCGATTCTTCAAAGAGCAAATTATTTGTGCAGTGACTCTGGCTTTAGTTTTATAGCAGGATTTAACAGCTGTATCATTTGTGTCTGTTTCTTCTTAGGAATTTTAGAAGAAAAATTTGAGACAGATGTGATACTTAAAGACAGTAGCACCTAATTAAATCTGCTGAGCTATGAAAAAGCATTTCGCTCTTTTAATGGATGAGTGGCACGATCCAGTTAATAATCAATGACAAATATAAATAACAGAATAGAATCTTAATACCAAACACAGCTTGTGCTTGAAGAACATATCATTTCTGTTGCTTCTGTTGCATATATGAATGCAGAGCAAAACACAGGGTCCAAACGCAGGTGTCTGAAAGTTCTGGACACAGAGTCCAGGGGTGAGGCAGAGAGGGGATGTTTTATGTAAAGCTGCTTTGCTTTATGCAGGATGAGGCAGGTCCCTCTGAATAATGCAGAGACAGGCAGAGCCCTCTGGTCCTTCATGGAGAGGCTTGGTGGGATGTGATTAAAGATTTATACCCTCTGGGGTTCTGGAGTGAGTCCACCCTGAGGTCCAACTTGGCTGAGGCCCTTTGTACCCCTGTCAGTGGGGTCATATGTGTCCAATGAGGAAAACAAAGACCAGCAGCCCTGAATCATAAAGATATGAGGTAATGTAATAACCAATCACATCCGTGCTTCCCAGAGAGTGCCAAAGCGCTAATATATACCACTAAACCTGCAATATGTAACTTGCCTCTCTATCGCCACCTCTGTTTGAAACATAAAATTGCAGGATACTTTACATGCTTTTCTTTATGTTTTTTGAAGTCAAATGAAGCCTGTTTTTTGAAGTCAAATGAACTGACATTTCTCAGGAAATCAGACCTGAAAGGAAACATTTTACCGCTTAAATTTTTCAGGAGTTCTCAGTTGTGTCTCATTTGCTTGTTGTTTCTTATAAATGAATTAATTGTTTACAATAAGTGTACAATAAGACAATTGTACAATAAGATAATGGAGTTTTGTAGAGAGCATAGCTCAAATAATTTGATCATTGATGAAGAATTTGATGAGAAATGTTTCAGTTCATATTAAAATCACCCTTCACCCCTCTTTAACCACAGCAGGCAACTTATGCTGATGTAGCCCTCAAACTAACTGTTTTTAAGACATTATGTGCGACTCTGGTCCAAACCTGAGGATGCCTGACAGCTCCGCACTTTGCTGCTCTATCTGAGCCTGACATCCATCCAACAGACAGATTTAGGGCCTGCCCTGCATGTCCTCCCAAAATAACCTTTTCACAAAGTCCTTCCCTCCCCTAATATTACTGAAGTCTCGTCTCTAAACAAACACACACCCCGCAGTGGAAGCAATGGCCACCAGCTACCTCTAGACTGAGCAGATATTGCAAGTGGAAGTAAACGAAAGAGAGAGATAGAGAAAGAGGGAGAGAGAGGGAGGGTGGTTTGGGAAGGTTAGATTTGGTATCGATCAGTTCTCACAGTCTGAGACTCTTTACCACGCTCGAGTAATTGGGGACGGAGCAAACCGAGCATGGTGCTTTCACCAGTCACATCACCAGCTGTACGGCACTAATGAAAGGAGAACTGCTCATGTCAGGGATTTTCTCCAAGCGTCTTTAGCACAGAATACCGAACGCCTCATCGACAAAGTTGTGCGCAAGGAGGCGCGATGAATTTTCCCTCCACCCAAATGCAATTTTTTATCAAGTTGGTGTTTTTTAAAGGGTTAGCTCGTACAAAATGAAAATTCAGTCATTATTTACTCACCCTCATTTGTTTTCAAACGCAAAACCTGTCCTTTGTTTCTGTGGAACACAAAATGAGATGTTAGGCATCATATTTTGTGCTGCTTGTTTCTATACTGTGAACGTGGATGGGGTCGGATGCTAAGCTCCAAAAATAAAAAACAAAGTCGCTACAATTACAAACTACAAGTTTTCTAAAAGACAGATATGTGACACATAACTTTAAGTTCTTGTAATGGTGGAACTGCCTTTTTTTTGTCACATCTTCCCTCATTAGCCTCAGAGCAACATGTCTACTGGATAAAAGAATCTTTATTTTCACCATAAATCACCAGAAATGATATACAGCCAGGCAAAGCATCAAGGTTAATATGACATTGAATTAACGGATGAATTTCAAAGAGTGTGAAACAGACGTTAATGAAAAAATCCAGTGACATTCTGCGGCGTGTATGAGTCGCGTCTCGCTGATTGAGGATTCGATCACGGCGGGCGGGAATAATCACTCTGGGATTCAGACTTTGCTCTTATCAAACGTCAAATACGGTACAAATAATCTAAGCCTGTCCCATCTGCCATTTTTTGTTTGGCGTACTTAATCACGGACCCTGACAGATGATCTTTTGTGTCCTTGCGGACTTGATAAGTTCAGACATTAAACTGCTGGACGTGGCTGTGCACTTTTCACATGATCCCTTAGTCAGCCAGTTAAACACTCTCATTACCCTCCAATGCACTCTCACACAGAAAACTTTTCCATTCATGTCAAATATTGCGCAATATCCTCATAATAAGTTTATGGAAAATCTTTGAGAGGCCTGATTACTAGCTAAATACATTCACAGATCTCATTTGTTTTTTAAATACTGTATCAATTGTGTGCAGCTGATTTTTTTCAGAGGATATACACATTGTTCTTGACATTACAACAGTAGGACATTCTGAAATGCAAAATATATTTTCAATTTAAATGTTCATTCAGTTCAGTTGACAACATACTTTAAAATGTTTCAGGCACGTCTATACTTTTAAAATGCAACATGGATTTAAGGTATACATTATATAATTTTCAGTTTTTTCTTGGAAATCAAACCCGTGCCTTTACTTACTCCTACTGGTGTCATTTAAATGGCCGTACAGTAATTTATATTTACAGTAATGCACATTATTGTCTGGACACTGTGATTTTCTGATAAGCTCTTACTGTATTTCTGTGGCTGTGGCCCTCTGTGGGTGTAATTTCAATACCATTATGTAAGATTTAATGGAACTATATACACTCTGACCCACTTTGGCACCGCTGTGTTTGACTGGCCCATTTGTCATATAATGCTGTGTGGTGCCAGCTGGATGTCAGATGGATAGAAAAGGACCAACAGCGGTAACAGTGAGCTCCACATCAGACATCAGCAAGATTGAGAGAAAATTGGTGGTTTCGTTTCAGAAAACTCAAGACCAAACATCAGATCCAAAAGTGTTCTACGAAGGCCCTCAGAATAACTTATAAAAGCCCCAGCTGAGACATTGTACACCAGTTTCAGCTTTTGAATCGCCTGATCGCTTGCAGCTATTCATGACAGAACAGTTGTGTCACTTTAGCATGTGGTATTTCAGTGTAATAATCTCTGCGTCCAACCGGGACTAAAATGCACGAAAATAGCTTTGCGTTGGATTTAAATGAAGTCTTTGTTATACGTTCACCCCTGCTTCTGTGGAAATGATCTGTATTTTAGAATGTGTTTTATTCACAAAACTGGGCACAATTAGTATCAGACTTTTACCTCCCATGGAAAGCAGGCGGTAAGTGGAATTTCATTTAAAAGAGAGATGATGGCAGAAGCAGTAATGATGACGGGAGCATTATAACAGGGCTTATTGCTTATTCAAGCACCCTCACCATTTTTAAGAGCCAATCTAGGTGTCTGGATTGCAGCAGAATGATGCTGTACAGGTGCCAGTAAAGTACACTAGATCTCATTGCATACTGCATACTGCATACTCAGAACCAGTCTCAGAGATTGCAACATGCAAATCGAGCCCAGCTCAGATTGTTTACCTGATTTCCATAATTCTTTTAGTGAACAGGCCGTTAAAACAAGCCAAAAGTGTGTGTGAATAAACAACGCTTCTTGAGTTTCTCTCTATTGCCATGAATTCTTGAAGAATTAAAGTAAATTTAAAACAATTCAAATATCAGAATGTATAGGATAGAATATTTACAGGAAGAATGAACAAAAACAGTTTTTTTACTCACTGCATGAAGGCACAGAGAAAGCAACAGGTCTGATCTCTATCCAATGAGTCACACACAAGCAAAGGATCATGGGAAGGGGGCAGAGGACACTCAGCTGAAGATGGAAGGAGAAATTGAGAATGTAGATGAGATATTGCAGCTCCAGCTTCATTTTATGTGGGCTGATAATATATATACATATATATGTGTGTGTGTGTGTGTGTACCACCCCACCTCTTACTCAGATTCACACAAACATTCAAACACCTGGACACACTCAACGCCAACCCTGCCACCTGCTGTGAGATATGAAACATCCCGATCACGCAAGCAGAGCTCCCACAGGCCTCCGGTTCCTGTGAGTGAGCCTCTCACAGTGAGAGCCAGAGAGAGTTTCAGGTTTGCCTCGATTACACCCCACGCTCACTGCAATCATCCAGGCATTCAGCGGTGAGCCAGGCCAGAGGTTCCACTGCTCCAGCAGCGCAGGGCCAGGAGGGTAAAAGCTGCTGAGCACAGGTGCACAAAAATATGTCTGCCTGCAAATCAACTGTGCATGTAGTTTTTGGGGCTGGATGATACAGCATCTCAATATTTAGGTATTTGCAGTGAAATGACTTTAAAAGTAAATTAAAGTTAAATTACAGAAAATAATTGTTTTGAAGGATCTTAATTAAGCTGTGCTCATGCTACGTTACACCTGTTTATTATTATTATTATTTAATATTTATTATTTTATTGCCTGTGAGTATTATTATCACAGGCAACAATTAATCAAGGCAACAATGATTCTTAAACTCTTGATTCTTTGCAAGAAAATATTACATTTGTAAAATGGTTTATTTTAAGTTGATTTATTAAAAGGGTTAATAAAAATTTACTTGGTATTTTGAAATGCGAGTTTTACTATGAAAACATACTGTAAATTTCTAGAGAAGAAAAATTCCAAACTTTCTCCACAATCCAAAAAGTCACTCTCTTAAACTACAGTAAGATGCAAAACGTCTCTTCCAAAGCTTGAATTCATGCCATTGCAACACTGTAAGTGAACACCAGGGAAAAATGTGCATGATATCCCATCAAACAACACTCAAAGCAAAGAAACACATGAATAGTTGCCTTTACCTGCAGTGTGT
>JAZGTK010000035.1:232201-251985 GCA_036877625.1 Ambastaia sidthimunki
AATTACAGCTCTCTTGTGTTATATCAGCAGTTTTGTTCTGTTTACTGGTGATAACCCTCTTTAAAGAAGACAAGACACGGGTGTGAACAGCAGGGTGAGCTAATTACAGGTCTACATAAACTGACACCCGCTGAGATTATACACCCCCCGTTCTCTTTACAATCACATTAATTCACTTTTTATCTATCCTTTTCTTTCTCCACACCATCTTCTTTTCTGTCTTTTATTCCTCCACTCAGCTTCTTCCTTCTCTTTTTAAGTCTCGCAAAACCATCAACAGAGTTTCCCAGAATAGAAAAGCCATTTCTTACATTTAAAGCTCAAGTAATACATTGTGAAAATCGCAGGCAGGCAGATTTGGATTAACCTCGGCTTTCCGTACATCAAAAGAAAAATGCAGTCTCCTAGCCGCCGTGTTCAAGTTATGTGCCAGAAAGAAGAGGAAAAAACATATTACAGGGCCATTTTTTTGCATTAAATTGCTTTTCCGGTTGATTCTGAAGAATCAAGCTGCTTTTCATGGCTCAACCAAAGATGTGCAGTCACAGGCCAAAAGTTCAGCAACCTCATCAAAAGCATGAGTTGTTTTCTGAAACAGCACATTCACTGTGAGTCATGCTTAGACTGTGTGTGTGTGTGTGTGAGAAAGAGAGAGAGAGTGTAAATGAGCTTGAGTCAGGCTGCCACAATATAAAGATAGACAGATGAGAGAGAAGGAAACATTAGTGTGTAGGTGGATGGATGGATGGACAAATGGATGGATGGATCCTTGTGTTATAAAACGTGTCTAATGGCAACAAGACTCATGTGTCTTATGTCGTGCATCCCAGTGGGCTTAGAAAGTCAAAGATTTGAGGGATGAATCTTTTGGCTGGTGACAGAATGTGAGCTGTAAATTGCTGTACAATAATTACTCACTTGCATCATTTAAAGCTGCAGAGGAACATAACAGTGTAGGAGTTGCTGTAATATTTGCAACATTAGAAATGTTCATATACTCAACTTCATTACAGAGTGTGTGGGAGTTAAGTGTGCAATCTTATCTGACCCGAACAGTTAAAACACACTCCCACTGGTACCATTGAAAGTGTGTGTGTGTGTGTGTGTGTGTGTGTGTGAAGAGAGGGAGCTGCTGGTCATAAAGAGGGATAGAGCTGTTTCTCTGGTATATAAGTCTCAAATACAGCAGGATTTTCTACTGTATGTATATATATATATATATAAAAATATGGTCCATATACATATATGTATATATGGACCATATCATATACATATTGTATATATGTATCATATACATACATATATAATGATATATCCTAGTGCCAATATATCCTAGTGCATTCAAAAGTATGTTTATAATTTCCATCTTAGAAGCAGTCAATGTAACCTTCAAGCTGCAATTCTTAGCTACCTACAGTTTTCATCAGTAATATTAATTCTGTGGAGCAGATCTGGCGACCCAAATGAGCATCCTCCAGGGCTGTGGATCTCACAGCTGGTCCTGAAATCCAGGCGTGCGGTGAAACCCTGTGTTAATCAGGGCCTACATTCAGCAGATCCTGTTGAAGCAGCGTATTAGGGAACCCTGGAGCTGTCCTCGGTGCTGATATTTTGTCATTTCATTCGGTGCTCAGTATGAAGGACTAACACAATGAAAAGTGCCATGTTTGACAGTTCCCTCAACATAAGTAGAAGTCACCTATTGCTGTATTAGTCAGTGTAGGAGCTGTCCATGGTCCTGAAGTCGGTGTCACTTACTACAGTGTTTTCAAGGCAGCTCTGTATTGGCATTCCTAATTTCTATTTTCGTGCTTTGTGATTGGCTGTCATATTTGCATTTATCTGCATACTAAAATGTGATTGGTCTTCTTTATATTCCATCTGTTTTATTGATCCATTTACATTGCCATAGATGGTTTTGCTGATTTTCAAACACTGGTATTTCCTTGGAAAATAATATAATAAATATTACAAATATAGTTTCTAAACAATTAGCTAGTTTTCCTGGCATGCTGCAACCCAAATTATTTGACATTCACAAAGAGATCCTCTATAAATCCTAATGTAGTCTTAAAGTTATTCTACAGCAAACAGAATTTGCTAAAGTAATGTCTGTTTTCAGTCAAACAGAAATACCACAGTCCTAATCTGTGTTTACTGTTTAAGTATCCCTGATCTTTTTGTCACTCAGCTGTGGCTATTAAATCATGTAAAAGTGTGGCATTGATTGACAGAGTTTGGAAAATGTTTGACAGACAGTTGCAAACAGATGCAGATGTTCTGTAACCCATGTGTGCACACACAGGCAAATGAGTCTGTTATGAAGAGACTGCACACTAGTTAGTTGTGTATGGAGTGGGTCTTGTGAGGGAGGGGGGGGTGTTTTCCTCTATGTGACAGCCACACTGAGGCAGGGCTGCCCGGGGGCAGCTGGGCTGCTATTGACAGACACATTACAGATCAGAAACCAACGGAAAATAGCCATTAGGGAGAACCAGGGGCCCAGAGAGTAAAAGCCATAGGAACCATCGCTGTAATGATGGGATGGAGAAAGAAAACACAGACAATAACAGCTGAGATAATGCTGAGGGAAAAAACAAAGAGAGAGATTGAAGAGGAAGAGATTGGAAAAAGTGGGACAGATTGTCAATGTGAAAACTAAAAAAGATTTGGTGGGTGTGAGAGCCGTAAGAGAGCTGTTTAAAGCTTTTGTAACTTCAGTGGACTATGTAAATATACTGCATACAGAAATCCATTGTGCAGTTAAACTCATCTGTGTACTGTGAGATGAATCCAGGGCTGTAGTTTAAATTCACAAGGCCTGCGACAACATTTATATTGTGGCCCGTCCCCCACAGGTTGAGATAATTAAGGTTAGCCTGACTCTCTGTTCCTAATTCAAAACTTAAACGCAACTACAACTTGCCTTTAGCTACACCGTGGCTCCTCCTGGTATTTCAACAGCTGCTCTTTGAGACAGGTGAGAAGTGAGGGTGAGAGTCTGGACAGGTGCTTTTAGCTTACAGCTAAGATACACAAAAGCTAGCCTCTTGTGCTTACAGCCTGACCTACTTCTGTCCATTTTTGAAAAGGGAAAGAAAGTCTTTGGAACAGAGTTTTTTTTTACTTTAAAGCCATTAGAGTTGGACACATGCTGCATGTATGTGTGTGCGTGTTCACGAGTTGCCCAGTGCTGGGACCCAAACAAGGGATTATGGGTAATATAAGTTGCCAGCTCTCTCATGAAAGAACGTCGCATGTCGCTTGCTGAGCACGCAAGAGTCTGTGTCTTTAGAACAGATGTTTGTTTAATACAAGCTTAGCTTCTGTTAACACATTCACCATCTACTAAGAACGTCCATGGAGTGATTTGCATGTGGACTGATGTGTGTGCCGGTTCCAGCTGCTGGGTGTTTATCTCATCCTGTTTTCAATAAGAAGAGCAGAAAGAGAGAAACAGAAGGAAGCTGCAGTATGTGTTCAGAGAGAAAGATAACAGAGCAACTGGACAACAGAGCGGCTAATTAACTGGAATCACATGGACTGTCTGCAAAGCTTGTATAACAGGGCAAAGCTTCTAAACAGATCCTTGACAAGCTGTAACTGAAGCTTGTTTCAGTTGTTGGACATTGCGTGTGTGCTATAAAGTTCATAATTAAATACGACATGGCTATCTAGGTAACTTGATGCCTGATAAACACAGATTACTATGAGACAAACAAGCAAACTCTGTTAAAGGGACAGTTCACTCCAAAATGAAACAGGAAACGTAAGTTTGATTCCAGTTTCCAACAAGGGACTTAAAAATACAAATAATGCTAAACTCAAAGAGTTCTTTGTTCATACTATAAAGTCCTATTTAGTGAACCTACAAGAATTGTTATCAGTATATTTACACAGACATTGTTAACTGTCTAAAGCCCAATCGGTTCAACTGTCCTTGAACTCAAAAACTCATCACCAAAATATTTTTACCGCCCAAAAACATCTCAGAGGTGATTGTAGACATGATTTCCTACTTTCACTCTCCAATGGGAACTCATTATGCGTCCGGTGAGAACCATCTCCTGTTCCGTGTCTAATCTGGGACACTGCTTGACTCGGGCTTCTGATATTCCACCTTTTTCAGCGGGAGGGTCTTTTCCGGCTCCCAGCTGGTTTCGTCAGAATCCTGGTCTCTGAAAGAAACGGAAATGAGTAAATGAAACACCTCATGAGTTTGAATAAGCTCGTGTTCTGTGTTTATTCTGATGCCGCATGCAATAAACAAGCTGTACTTTTGAATTCACTCCTGAGAATGGAGTGAAATAAATGAATAAATTAAAGCATTTTCATCCAAATAAATACATCTGGAAATGCATGAAATTACTCCGGGGTTTTGCTGAGGAAGTGACAACACTGCTCTCTCTCTCTCTCTCTCTCTCTCTCTCTCTCTCTCTTCGTTCTTTTTTACGGTGCAGAGAGAAACAGACAGTGACCCATTTAAAGTACTTGAAAACATACATCACACACATTTAAATACACACACGCTCTCACACACACAGTATATAAATCCACATAAGCATACATTTGTTTTTATATCATGTAGGGACTATTCAGTATGTTTTCATACTGAACAAATAATATTATCTATCCCCAAATCCAGCCTGTTTCCTCGAATGTATTTTTAGGTTTTCATTACAGGGTTAGTTCACTAAAGAAGGAAACTTCTGTCAGGAAACTTCTGTCGTTATTTACTCACCCTTATGTTGTTCTAAACCCATATGTTGTTATTTTCTCCTGGTGAAACACAAAGAGATAAATCTCACTTCTTTTTTGCATACAATGCTGACAGTTTATAGTAACCACATCTGTTATCTCTAAAAAGCACCATATGACTCTATATGCATTATTTGCAGTCACATATGAGCTGTGGGTTAAACAGCTGAACTTCATAAAGCTAAAACATATGGAGAGCTGTTAAGACTTCTGTTTTTATTGTTATTTTTAGATGAACAGTCATGAGAAAATTAATGTTCAGGGTGTGTTCAAAAATCACACAGTTATATTGTTGGGTGAACACTTCCTTTAAGACATTATTTAGGATGCCTGAAGAAGCCGTTTTATGGTAAAAACCTTTATTGTTTGGTTCCCGTAAATGTACCCTCCACACACACTGTTAAAAAGGATCTTCTGACTCAACCTGAGTTGACTCAGTCAAGTCATTTTGTTGTTTTGAGTTGACAACAAAGTGTCAAGATTTACTGTAATTAACTTGATGACTTAGTCAAGTTAACAAATCCTTTTTAACAGAGCACCCACACAATAAACACACACACAGTTACACAATAAGTTCTAGAAACAAGCGAGTAAGAGATAAAGTGGCATTTGTGATAGAAATGGTTGGATGGTGCTGGGGTCACACAAGCACTGAGATCAGCATATTATGACATCCAATCCACACACACACACACACACACACACTTCCACATGTTATTCTCAAAAATCTAAGTAATGGAGCTGTTTAGAAACATGCATGAATAACTTCAGACAGCTTGAGCTTTATTAAACCTCAGTTTCGATGGGGAGCTTCTTTTGTCAGTCTGATGCCTGTTAACATCTGTTTGCTGTCTTATTTGTACATGCGTTTGTTTTGTGCTTGTATAGAACATGACACGTGTCTTCAGAATGCAGAAACCGGACAGTCAGACTGCCATTTATATGAAAGACATACACATGTACTGTGTATAGAGAAATAGATAGAACATGCACAATGGCCACTGTGTCTTTCCTCATGCAATGATTTTACTATGATTTTGCACTTTTTTTAATATTATACCATTAGCTCCTACAGAAATAGTTTTACAAAGAAAGCTAATCTTTTATTTTTTCCCATCCACATGTTCCAAACCCATGTGATTTTCTGTGGAACTCTAAGGAACTGTGTGGTCTTTATTACAAAAGACTTGTTACAAAAAACAGCTTTTTATAATTCTAAAATAATAATATTCTAATATAATTATAATTTATATACATATAAATTTATTGTGTGTTTTGTAGCTTGCCTTTGCCCTAATTCACGTTTTCAATAACACAAAGACAATTTTTATTTTTGGCTCATCTGTTCCTTTAAGACTTTTAGGCCACAGCAGGAAAGTCCTGCATTTTAATATACTGGAACATTATTCTCTACAGACCTGATAATGTGTAGATGACGGATCAATATCGGCCTCCGTTACAAATTGGCTTGTGTTTCATGTACAAGTGCTTTGATTATACTTCTAATTAAAGCAAGTCAATCAGCGTACAGGGACACAACGACCCAACACGCTTGTAATTCTGTAGCGCAGGTTTCTCTGGGCGGGAATCGCTAGCAATTAAATCAATGTCATCTTTTCTTTACGTTTCTCCATCCGGACGGCTAGCAGGTTCATCCGCGTAAATTCGAACAGGCAGAAACTGACGTCGACAGCCGAATACGAAAAAGTGACAACATAATAGCAAGACGTTGTGGAAGAGACAGATGGTACAGTCTAGCGTTTGCTACGTCTAAATTACGCAGCGAATGCGACGAGATGGAGCGAAGCAAAGCACAGGGAAAGTGGGAGGGAGGCTGAAAACCCTATTGTGCTCATTTTAAGAAGACAAGCGAAGAAAAAAATGTGAATGGGCTAAAATTTGCCAACCCACTGCTAGTGCCTGAGTAAGACAGGCTGTTTACAGAGTTTCCTTTTGTGCAAGTCATCGTGCCGATCAAAGCGCGATTTGACAAAAAGCTATTTAAGTCATTTTGTTTAATCTGTCATGTTTTCTTTCCCGTTTGGCACTTTTTAGATGGAGAAAGAAAGCACATGACAGTCAATCAATTGCGAAACGCTGTCAGAGTGACGTTTTTTGTTGTTACGTGACCCCCGAGGATATCGCTGCTTCTTTGTTTTGTTATTTCGTCATATATCATTCTTCTCTCTCTGCGTGAGCGTTTAGTTCATTTGGTGATTTTTGTCATATTTTATTTTTATTAGATTATAATTATGAGATAAAGGGAGCAGTCTCTTCTGTCATTGTGTGACTCAGAGGTGTTGCATGAGATCCACTCGGTATTTTACGCCTTCCACTCTGTTAACGTGTTCACAGGAAGTGACAAAACTGTCATGTTTGTATCAGAGCACCAGAATGTTCAAATCATGGGCTGTGAAAGGGGCTTCAGTACCCACACCTCAAACATGCACATACCCACACACACACACACACACACACAGATGTACAGTATATACATACATTTTTGACATAGCACGGTAGTACCATATTACTTTTTGTATGGTTGTCCTATTTCTTCTCTTCAGTATCCAGCTTCACTCAGAAGTATGTTGTACTCCAGAAGTTAAATGAGTTGCAAATATCACTTCACGCTGACGTTAAAGACAGGGTTGGCCAAGGGCGTCTGAAAAGATGAGACACATTAAAGGCGACACATTCAAGCAAAGAGTCCTTGAAAAGTGCTAATTATCTATGTGGGGAGATGAACACAAAAAAATTCAAATTAAGAGTAACATGTCCCTGGAGTTTTGCCCACCATTATGCCCACCTCAGTATGAGTATGCACACATTAGTAAGCCGTTAAAAGTAAGTTAACATATCAATTATTAGTGATGATTATAAAAACAATATGAAGTATACATCATTTTGGGAATTTGAAAGTGGTTCTTTAGGAAAACAGCCCTAATTTTATGCTCTGTCACACAAATACATACTCAAACAGAAACTTGGCAGCACCATTTAAAAATTACTCAGAAGCTTTGATGCCAAATGATGCCAAAATGAGAAACAAAGAGAAACAAGAGTTAGGAGCAGTAGTAATATTTTTATGCTCTGTGCATTTAGCATCTGGCTAGCTTTAATCATATTATCCAAATGTTCCCAGAAATTGAATCTCTCTATCTACACTCAGCCCATTATGCACCTTTCCAAGCTGCCTAAATCACTTAGAGTTCATTTATTACTACGATTTGTCGAAAAGGCTTTTTCAAAATCAATTAGCCATTTACCCTGCACCCTTATTTGAATAAAGGCTTGTTAGATGCAGTTGTCACTGCCATCAATGTTGGAAATGGTGCTAATTAATATTAAATTATGCTAATATGTGCCAAAAGGGCTGGTCTGTTAGAAAACAGGCAGTGATGGCTAGTGACAACACCCATATACAGACCAACACACATACACGTACATTAGCTGAACTCCCAAACTCATTTATTTGTGCTGTTAGTTTGATCATAATGAGAAAATTACTGAGCAATAGCAAAACTGGTTGGTATTGTTGGAGTCATTAAGGATCAGTACTAAAAGTTTGTAGGTTAAAATCCCACAAGGGACAACCTGTGAGCTAATGTGTCCTTAACCCAGACACTTGTAAGACACTTGTGGGCCTGCCCCTGTAATGATACTGCCTTGAAGTCAAAATTATTGTTTACAAGATGATGAATGCCACAACAATCATAAACTGAAATATGAAATTCCATCTGTTTTCTTCCAAATGATCTTAATTACAATTTCCAAACTCACAAGAACTCTAAGGAAATTCCCAGCTGAACTTAGGAAGGCAGTATAGGAGTCACTGTGGACAAAAACATGCTAAATTATAAATGGGTAATTTATAATTATAATGCTGATTAAAGATACAAGCATTACCCATTTGCCATTAATGCCACACTGCTAAAACGCACCCACACGCGCACAAAACACACAGTACAACTGTTTGCTAACTGTTGTGTCAACAGGATCTGTTATTGAGGAGTAAACTCTTTGCTTTCTAAGAGCGTGGGTGACAGATCAGGCTATTGTAGCATCTTAAAAATGTGTAGAGAAATATGAGGGACTCTTCTGTCTGCTGATGAATGAGCTGACCGGTATTATTGAAGTCCTGTTCCGATGTTCCCCTCCACAGAACACAAGCTTGTGTTCGCAGCACAGCGGATCATTGGCAAATTTAATTACCTTTCTGAGAGCTCTTCAATCACACGGATTAGTGTGTGTGTGTGTGTGTGTGTGTGTGAGGGGAGAGAGAATGACAGATAGCAAAGTGGCAAGTGTATATTTTTAGAAAGTGTGTGTGTGTGTGTATGTGTGTGTGTGTGTGTGTGTGTGTGTGGCTATATGGAAGAAAACTCATCTTATAAAATCTCCCATTTGTGAAATGCAGCAACATTTCCTGAGGCTCTAAATGATACATGCTGTAATTTTGGGGTGAGGGATTTACTCTAAATCCAGAAGTTTTTAATCACTGTTGGGAATCGGTAAAGCCAGAGGTCACTGGTATTAGGTCATTGTAATATCCCTGCTGAAAAGACCCAGCTTAAACCAGCCTTAAGTCTTTTGCCGGTCTTAGCCGGTTTAAGATGGTTTAGCTGGTCTACCAGCCTGTCCAGCCTCTCTAAAACCATCAAACCACAGTAAACCACCGGTCTGAGAAGTGGGCACAAGCAAAACACCTTACACTGTTCATGCAGCAGGGTAGACATTACACTGAAAGAAGAAAGATTTAAAAAAACCAGAAGCTTTTACATACCAGAATAGTGACTCAATAAGATAAAAACCTAGTCCTGTACTCTGATGTCTCATGAATGTGGCAGCTCTCCCTGTGGTATGCCTGTTATTGTGTGCTAGTCCAGTCTCTGTGTGTGGAGATGAGAGTGTTTGTGTGTGTGGTTAATAAATTCCAGAACTCTGAAGGGCATCTTCCTCTTTAAGCATGAGTGAAAAGTGTTTCTCCTTGACATATGTCCTTGCTTTACCGAGACGCAGACTTGTATCTGAAGACAAACAGCTTACCAGTGCATTTTTCATCTTTCACAAATATCCCCTTTAGCACACACACACACACACTACTTACATGTACTTTTACTCTTTCTTAAACTGCTCTCGTGTCATCTCACAATATCTTCTGCTCTTCCTCCTTGTTCCTTTTTCTCATTTTTTTCCAGTTTTCTCTCTCCTCTGGTCTTTAAATCAGAGTGTCAGTCATACTGGCTTTCTAAATGCAGCTGTGACAAAAAACAGCAGTTTTTTGTCACTTTTTTTTCACTTTACCGTTTATTTTCTGCTACAGGATTAAACATCATCACTGTAAAAAAAAAGTAGCACCAGCAAAGTACAGTAAAAGTACAGTAGCCCATAAACTATATATTCCAAGCTTTGCGTGTGGAGCAGTCAGAAATTTAAGGCATTACTCAATCATCTTCCTCTCTGCCAAAGTTCACAAATCTCTGTTAAATTCACAAATCGCCTTTAGGCAAACTGCATCAGGTTTGACTATTTACTCCAAACGGCATTGGAAACTTGCATCATATGAACAACTGCAACACGTCAAGCTTGAATATACACAACCGCAGGTGTTATTTGTCTCAGTGTGCGTGGTAACCTCTGGTCCAGCTGTTAAACTACTGATCTGACAGCTTTGGTAACAATAAACCAAAATGAGTTAGTAGACCTGTAGCACGGTGAACACAAAACAATTTGTTTTTGCTTATGCACACGTCTCTGTCTGCTGCCTGTACTTGTTACTCTGTTTCCCAGTTGCACCGTTTCCTCATGTCTCTGAGCTTTGCTGTGAAAGCATTCTTCTGTGAAATGGCCAACAGGAGAGAGAGATTAATCCAGCATTTCCTCTTCAGGTACTGCTGAGAGAACAGTGAACGCAGTATGTGCTTTCCTGCACTGGACTAATGTTATTTCTGTTAGTTAGGGTCAATCTTTTGGCTGTTTCATGGACTTTTTTACTTTAGGACACTGAAATGTACAATAGCAGTATAGTATAGTATAGTATAGTATAGTATAGTATAGTATAGTATAGTATAGTATAGTATAGTATAGTATAGTATAGTATAGTATAGTATAGTATAGTATAGTATGGAGTCTTTATAAAAAGATCAATTGAATAAGTCACATACACTATATGTTTTTTGGATGCTTTTAATACACTGATTATGTCTTTTCTGTGTCCATTTAAAATATGAAAAATTATGTGCATCACATACCAATACGTACGCATACTAATAACCTCATTCTGCACATAATTAATTCTAATGACCACATTACGCTGTAATCTTCAATGATAATGTATTGCACATTTATTCTGTTTCTTGGTGCGTGCAAGGTCCCTCGTATCATCCCCTAAAGCACTTCCTGTTCATATTTACACAGTCTGTCACTTTAAAACTTAAGCAGTTCGTTATTTTGAGGGAATTCTTTTATGCTCTATATAAATATTTATAATGCTATAATTAGGGTAGTTAGCGATATTAATGTAATGCTGCATTTTACACAGATGAGTTAGCGTATGTGGTTAAAGTTAGCAAAGTTAGTGCTAGCAAGCACATTAAAGACGCTCTACATCAGTTTTATCTCCTGTTCCCTTCTCTGTTTCATAAACACGTGCATCGATAACTTATAACCAGTGTCACGCTTCATTAGAAGGCATTTGTATGCCCTCGGGAACGACTTCACGTCCCGCAGGGCCTCCGTCTCGTTAATTCTGACCTCTGCTGTCGCTCATAAAAACATTATTCTCTGGCATTAGCCTCCTGCTCTCATTACAGCCGCACTGACCAATAGGTGAAGAGGAGCAGGTAGAGTGTATGAGGACGGATTACAGTAATCTACCGCATAGGGCAGACCAAGGAGAATCTCTATTGATGATGTTTTAAAAGAGAATTATAATATTCACAGGATTATTCCTTTGAAATAAGGTCTAATATCCGATTAGTGTGTCTGACTCTCACCAGTCAGCTGATTTTTATGTAATAATTATGTACAATTAGAATTTTTATGTAACTATAATTATGTATACATATAGGTATGCTAAAGCAATCAGCTTTACTACACAGAGCAAAGCGCACAAAACAAACCTGGTAAACAGGTTAAATTCACTATGATTCTTGGTTTAAAATAACTAATCGTTTTTATAAAACAGCAGCAACAGCAAAATGATAAAAAAACAGTTACTAGTTTTTAGTTATATTTAGTAATAACTATGACTCATAGTTAATGCAAAGGGTAAAATCTAGTTAAAATTATTATAAGCTATTATAACATTGTTGATTAACAAAAGTAACTAATCACTGTTTTCCCTACTTAAATTCTATTTAAGTTTAAATAAGACATGGTAAAACTTAACATGCAAGTGATTAAACAAGAATTTCACGAAACTAGTAATGCAAATAAAATGTGATATTCATGATGTTAATTTCAAAATCTTAAGAACCACATAAATATGTAGATACTGTGTGTGTGTGTGTGTGTGTGTATGTGTGCGCATTTAACACTGTATAGTGCAACTAATGTGCAACCATTCAAACATTACAACCTGCTTGAACTTTTTATAGGAGAAGCACACACTTATTTTTGTCCTGTATCAGAGAGGTAGTCATAATTATGGTCTCTTTTTCAGACTAAAACACACTACCACAAATCATCACGTTCCCCTGAGTATTTCCAATTTAGTCTTTAACCTCTAGATGTTATGGAAAGAAATGAGAGAGAGAGAGAGAGAGAGAGAGAGGATAGGCATGAGAGGCATCGAGAGAGAGACCATGCATGTATGATGGAGAGAGCTAGAGCGAGTGAAAGGAGGAGAGATACAGAGGGAGGCCATCTGGGAGAAGATGGCGTTGAGGAACGTGTTGCTGTGAGAAGTTTATAGCCCTGTCTCTGCTCAGCCTGTGCCTGCAAAACATCAATTATACAGTGGTGCTTTTAGACAGCTGGCCTGTGAAAAAAAAGGGATAGCATGAATATAACATAAAAGAGTCGGGTCTTTTAAAAGCTCGCTGATCTCTTCTCATTGAACACAACTGAGAGTTATTGCCACACTTCATGGAATGAAAGCTTGTACTGCAGCCTCGACACGGTATTAAAGATCATATCCACCATCCACACGATAAAAAACTTTTAAAAGCTTTAGAACTGTAGGTCTCATTCACTCTAGAAATAAAGAGTTGGACCTAAAAGTCTAAGAGACCACTACTAAACACTCCCTACATACGTCATTGGTCAGACAAACCAAAAGCCCCGCCCCAAAGTCACACCGTGCTATGTGGACTTCACAGGTTTGTGGAAAACCTCATGATCCATTTGGTCTTAATATGATATGTACACAGGATACGGTCAGTGTTCCAAATTTGCTTAGTTATGCGATACAGAAACTTAAAAAGTTGCAATCCGTAACTTTTTTCACTTTAAAAATACAGGAACATGTCAAGTAAATTACAAAGAACATATCACACAGATCAGAGTTTAAAACAGTCTCCGTACATTACCCCGATTCACAGTAAGTTATAATGATTAATAATTTGAGCTGTCGGGTCTGTTTTCCAGGGAATTGTCAGTTCGGCTTCAATGTACATAAAGTAACCTGCAATTTTGTTTTAAACAGATGGCGACAGAGAGGAACAATTACGGATTGCAGTTTTTTTATTTTACGTTAAAATTTTTTCATAACACAAAACTTTCTGTCTGTCATAAGGTGTAAATGAAAGATTACCAGACTTGGTCTCAGACTTTTAGACTCCACTGTAGGTCTCCTGTCTTTTTGTTGAGCAGTGCTAGTGCTCACTGTGATGGTTTCGTTTAATCCATTAGCGACGGTTGGGCTGTGAAGGCGTGTGGAGAGTTGGCAGTTTTATTGTTTTTTGTCAGCTGACGTCGCAGTTCAGATGTCTTGAGGGTTTGGAGATTGAACCTTCGTAATGGAAAGTCCACTCGCTTGTCATGTTGTGCGTGTCAGACTGGGTCATTTGAGCTGACAGGAACCGCTAATGTCTACTTAAAAGCCGCCATCAGCCAAAAGTATTGAAATGCAAATCAACGATCTGTGCGTTTAGGCAAGTGGCAGCCACTGGCTTGTTTAAAGATGAACGTGTCACTGCAGAACAAACGTTTCGAGAGGAAAGTTAGACGGTGCTCGTGAGGCCAGGAAACAAATGCGTGAACTTCACAAACGCACGCATTTGTGTATACAAACTCTGATGTGCCTGTGAGATAGAAGAATAAAAATGAAAAAGATGAAACTATCAAAGAAACGTTAAAGCACTGGGGAACTCATTAGAAAACACGAGAAAGAGAAGGACAGAATCTGAACTTGAAGTTTGTTACAAAAAATAAAGTTTGGATTGATTATATTGGATGAATCTCTCTCGATATGTGTGTGTGTGTGTGTGTGTGTGTGTGTGCACATATATACATAAACACACAATTGTCTTTTACATGTACATCAATCAAACATGGCCACAGCAGTAAGCTCACTGTATCCGCTGAGGGGCCTGGGGTTCAGACTCTTCTGAGGCTCCTGAGCGTCTGAGGCCCCGGGGCAGTGGCCCTGAATCCAGCCCTGAAGACCACAACAACAGCCACCTCAACATTCTCTCAATGTGTCTCTATTTGTTTCTTACTTTTTGCATGTCTCTCTCACTTTTTGGTGTGAGCTTTGTGATTACTGAACCGGTCATCCGTGATGTACAACTTCTTCTGTCAACACACAGACACACACACACACACAGACACACACACTGCCTGAGTGAACCAAGAAGATTCCTTTTGTTGAGATGAAAAAGAAAAATGTGTAACATTTGATTTGGTTGCTTTACATGCTTGTCAAATGTAAATTGGATGAAATTGCTGGATGCTGTCAGAGTTCTGCAGATGATTCATGCGGCTCTATAAACACCCGTCACGCTCATTTTTACCCCATCCTGAATGTTAAATCAAGATATATCTGCATAAATCAAACGCTAACCTGTAAGTGGAGCAGTTCTACCTGCAGATGGCGCTGTTTGGGCCGGGCAGGAACGAATGCAGCATGGCAGATTCTCTGGAAATGTCAAACAGAAACTGTTTGACTTTGTCATCAGACATATGAGAGAGAGAAAGAGAGAGAGAGAGAGAGAGAGAGAAAGAAAATTATATAAATAATACGAGGCAGGTTACAATCAAGGGTGGGAATTGATTTCAAAAGCCTATTCAGGCAGAACACCACAGAGAGCTTGCACATCAAAACAGAACAGTTTTGATTAGCCTGAACGTGCACACACACACACACACACACACACACACACACAGATGAACAAGATTGCAAAGTGATGAGAAAAGTTTGCCTCGCTGCTGATACCCCAAACAATTACTGTAATGTGGATGTACAGTTTGGCGTGTTTTTCCATGAAAATCTTAATTTAAAATTCACCAGTGTGCTGCCCACAACTGCTGCCTACAGAGGCTGCTCACTGGCTTTTTAAACAGAGCGTCTGCAAATCTCTCTCGGCCACTAAACTGGCAGATATGTGTCAGATGTGGACACGATACAATTGAGGTCAAAGGTCACAAATAATATCTGGTGTCAGATTAAGTGCCTCTGGGATTTTGTGGCTTCAAATCAGGGAGAATTATTCAGCATCTGTTCAGTGAAAGCAATGCAGCCCAGCTTTACTTTGCCACCATGTGTTGCCACAAGTCGGTCCAATGGGCGAAAATATTATTAGGTCAAGCAAAGGCACATTGTAAAGTAAACAAACAGGAGTTGGACTCTGTAAACTCTAAACTAAGGTGTATAAACGACAAACATTATATTTAGCACTACGATTTCCTGCATTGATTTATATAGGATTGGTCATTTCCTCCTATCCCTATAATGTCTCTGGTCTCCTTCTCTGCTGATTTATGGCCTATGTATGGATATAAATATATATAGATCCATTATGTATTCTGTGTGGATCCATCATCTATTCTCCATCCTACAGAAACATGAGAGAAAAATCACCAAGATGTATTTTCAGAGGACAGAATGTGGAGATGAAAAGAGAAAGCCACAGATGGACGGAAGGTTTGCATAAAGAGTGAAATGACAAAGGCCTATAGTGAGAGGAAAAATGTGTTTATTAAATTTTCATTAAATCTGAGAGTGCCTTCATGTGACTGGAATAGGGCTGGGAGAGCTGTTTTTTACACCAGAGCTTGAACGTCCCTCTTACTCTTTCTCTCTTAACGTACGGTGTCGTGAGTTCTCGTGTCTGAGGTGATGCAGGGGTCATCTGAAAAGTGATGAACCCCGTGGGCAAGATACGAAACTGTGAATATATTGACATTTTAGATGTGTATATGACATTGTGAATTTATTTATTAATGTCCATAGGGATGATTCAGTCATACAGGATGAGATATTTTCACGCCTTTTTTGTGATGTGATATGACACTTTCTGTCAGCTGAATGTCCAATCAGAGCCTATGCCCAATGTCCAATGTGTTTGGCAAGCATTAGCAGCCGATTGGTTGCTGACTGCATCTGATTGGATAAGCACAAACAGGATGCTGTGACTGGCTGAATTCTTAAAAACTAATTTGGTGATTTCACAATATGACTTTGAACATTCCTACTGAAAACAAATGGCTAAAGTTAAGCGTAGCTGTTTATCTAGTCCAAGCTGTTTCAAGCTGATTTCTCAGCAAAACCTCTGTAAAACCATTAGCCTGGTGACCATCTATGACCATCAAACCATCTCAGACCAGTTTAAGCTGTTTTTTTTTTGAAGGAATACAAATGTGACTCACACAAGATCAGTAAACCACCTTCCTAGTTTGTCAATACAGATAATGAACACACCTAATGCAAAAACCGCTCCAGTATTTATCTCTCGCGTTGTCATGCAACCCCGATTAAACGCTTGTCTTTTGCACGCTCTCATTGGCCTGTTATTGTGAAGCGCTCAGTTTAGAACAAGCTCCCTAATTAAGCCATAATTAGTTAGATTGATCAAGCGCTCAGTCTTTGAGGCTCCACTGACCCTGTTAAGAGACAGGAAGGAGACAATGCCTGGCTTTAGGTAGCTGGAAAAACTGCCCGATTTGGTGCAAAGGACAGTGTGACAACCCTGAGAACGCATTACAGTCAGGAATGAAAAAGCATTATATCCTCTGGTCAGCAGGAAGCCTTTGGCAAGAGCTTTAATCCTTCAGGTGTAATTCTCAAACAGGGCTTCGGAAAAAGGGGGATATTAGATGCTGTGCATGAAATCGACCGGAGCAGAGAAAATCGTGACTGTCTATAACAGCTGGTCATCAACAGCACAAGGAATTGTTAAAGCTCATTTGAAGTCTTTCTTCTGTTTGTTTTTAAGTTATTTGTTTCTTTAGTCCTCGATTATTTTATTAACCGTTTGATGCAAATACCAACAAAAAAAAAAACCTGTGGAGACTCAAAAGCAGAAGCTGATTACAGCTTGACGGCCGCTGCTGTGACAACACAAACATAAATGAGATTTTTACATTCTCTGAAGAAATGTGAGGCGCTTGTGAAATTAGAGTTATGGGAAGCCACACGGTTAGTAAGTCTCTGCAATATTGTGGTTTCTATACATGGCTCTGGTCCCACCTGTAATATAACATTGTGGTCTAACCAGGTTCAGTTTGTCTGTCCACACTGAATGTGAATTGCAACATGACACAATCACAGCCAATCAGAACAGATTTGAAGTTTATGTACTGTTATGTGAAGCGGACCAATGAGATTTTAATGTGGGCGGGGCTATCCAACATGACAACAAATAAATCACAAGTCCTACTAATTAGAAAATATAAGCACACATCTCAACCTGATCTTTGCCTCAGCAACCACAAAAACATGCATATATAGAAACAAGTAATCCAATCCAATGTTTTTCTTCATGTTCTGGACGAAGACTGTCAATGTTTTGGCAATAAAAAGGAAAGACAGTGAGGGAGTCTGAGGTGACAAATGTGTCTGGAGGGATATTTATTGAGAGGGAAGTGAGACAGTCAGCGCTTATCCAGCAATATGCGGCTGATCAAACCCAGATGCCAGCAAGTCTGAATTGTGTACGAAAACCAGAAGGGAGGGGCTGAAAGAGAGAAGAATACAAGAGGGATATTAAAAATGTAAATGCACAGGAAGTGCACCCTCAATGGAAAGCGGCTCAAACATGATAAAACACTGTAAGGCTGTAGAACACAGTGTCCGTTGTCATATTGTGTGTTATGATGACACTATTTTCCTGCCATCGATCAAAATGAAGTCACATGCTTATCTTGTGTTCAGCTCCATCAACACTGTCATCTTTAAGGGCTATTTTAAGACCTCTATATATCTCAATCGTGCCGAGCTCGCACAGTGTGGCTGGTTCTACTGATAAGGATATATGACAGAACCCGGGATCCAATGACTTAACGTGTGGATGAGGTCAGGAATTTACAGATATCTGCATGCCCATCGCATTTCAGCCATTTTTCCAGTCTTTATTGCCCGATCAAGCTATTTAGCGCACACGGCTATTAGCAGCTGACACCGCCATGACCTTTTACGTGCTAATAAACTGTGTCGATGACAACATGTGACTAATAAGACACTGGCAGGCTGCTGCTAGCATGCATGACTGAGCAGTGCAGAAACTGTGTACACTTTGCCAAAGGGGACAGGGCATAAGCGAAGGGAATGAGGCGATGACTAGGACACTTCCTCAGAGATACAGAACTTGTGTTCTCGTCACATTAAGGGTATAAATCTATATAATGCACACAGCTCACAGGAGTCAAAACACCTGAGTCATCCTCAATCTGGCAAGCAGAGGGCAGCTAGCAGTGAGGGGATTCCAGAGTAAATAATGGCAACCCATCTTAAATTACTGAATACAGGATGAATCACCTAATTGTGATGCATTAATTATAATTGCCGGCAGGTAAGAAACACTACAAATGTGATCGCTCACTTACAAATGTAATCTGTCATCAGTTTCTCACAATTATGTTGTTCTGTTTTTAGTGGAGCACAAGAGGAGAAATTTTGAAAAATATTGATGCTGCTATATTGTAATTTACTTATGTACTAATTTACTAATTTATTTATGTTTCTGGTTTAATTATTTGCTTAGCCAATCAGATCATTTTGAGGTGCTTTCTGCCAATCACTGTGTACATTTACAGGACAGCCCATATATGGGAAGCAGGAAGCTGAGAGCATAGAAGTTAGAGTAAATTAAAAGCCATATACAGTTCTGTAAACAGTTATTGACAACATTGACCAGGCTGAGATGACAGGCTGCTGCCTCAGAATATAATGTTCCTCTGTTCTCTGGCTGAACACCAAAATTTTGTGTTTGTTTTATAAAATAAAAAGGACTCAATATATCTCACTCTAAGCTGAAACAACACACACCACAGAGGCCAACAGAGTTTTAGTAAAATCCCTGATCTTTAACACACACAAACACTCACACTACGGAGGACAGTGAGGCAGAAATCTCATTTGGCCTGACATATGGACTCTGGAAACAATCCTATCAGACTGTTCTCTACACTAAATCCCATGGCTGAATATTGAAAGGGGGCTGCGGGGGCTGTGACGATGTGGAAAACGGCAGCAGACATGCCCTCCCACAGTGATGCCAGAAGCCTTAGGAGAAAGTCACACATCTCAAATACAACAGAGAACATCATGAGAGAGATGGAGACAAGACAACAGGAGATAGAGTGAGAAACACACACACAAATACACACATATCAATCTATCTGTTGTCTTGTTGTTTTGATAAAACAACGACTGCTGTATTCCAGCAGCACTGTATGTTTCTGCCTCAGTATAATCTGCCATACAATATAATATACAACTTTTTTTTCATTATTAGAGTCATTGACTTCTCACAATTATCTATGGCATGATAGTTGCAAAGTCATAATGAAAGGCCAGAGAGAAAGAGGAAGTGACATCATGCGTGTGGACAGGTGGTGACATTTCACTTCTGACCTCGTCAAGT
>JAZGTK010000036.1:4569-113926 GCA_036877625.1 Ambastaia sidthimunki
AAAAAAAAAAAGTTGAATGCCAAACTAAGCAAAAAATCAAAACAAAAAATTAAATTACATAAACATGCAGTTGTTGAATGTGAAAAGAATAAGTGAATATGAATGAGTAAATAAGAAGAACATGAATGTACGCAAACAAATACCCGTGCGCATCCCGGTTTGGAAACTGTGCAAGTTCCAAAGTAGCACAACCACAATTGCAAAACAAACACACGTCTACAGCTTTGTTTCTCCATCAGGTCGTACCGTAAGTGTGCTCCCACATCCCTGAAGCGCCGATTCAAAGACAACAACTCTCGCATGGTCATCAAACCCAACGAACGGACAACCGCCCAGCGTCAGATCTGAGGGGTCAATAAACTGATGGTTTCCCAAGAAATCTTGCTGTGCCTGAACTTTGACTGAGACCTCTCCACAATGAACTTCTACAGTGTTTGCAGGCTCTGGTGTTTTTACTTCAAACTCAGACTGCATGACCACCTCCTCCTCCTGGACCACCGGATGGAGAACAGGAACTAACATGGGCTTCTGGAACCCTTGCTGAGCTTGTAAAGGAGTTTCAGATCTTTGCTCAGGTTCTCTTAGTCCAAGACTCATTTGGCTCTGCAAAGGCTTGGTAGGATCTCTAAGTCTAGTTCTCTCAGACTGGACTTGTATTGGTACCTGTAGAAATTCTTGTGATGGAGGATCCACCACTGCTGCGGCAGGTCTCCGGGGAACCGCAGGTAAAGGTCCCCTGGATCCAATGCGACTTTGAAATGCGTTGGAGGACAAACCTACTGGACCTTGAGCAGATTCTGCAGGTCCGGGTACAGGCACGGGTACTGAATGTCTGAAAATAAAATTTTGGCCTGAGCCCTGGTCTAAAGATGCTTCTCCAAGATAGACTGGTTCAGCATAACACAATACTGCATATGAAACTATAAAAATAAAATCAATAGCCACTGATCGGCTACCCATTATTTAATTCTCAACGTTCCTCTGAGTTCTCAAAGGATATAATGACTTCCAAACACTCCTTAATGTTGATTGGCTGAAATGGTGTGGCTCAAACTTGACTCCGCCCCTCTAAATTTCCCTCCAGCCCATGACAATCAGTGTAGAGAGGCTGTTGTTATAAGACGACACAAAGTTCACGTTTAACGTGCAGAAATGTGACACACATATTGATGTTTCTAAACTGCTCAGTTGAGTTTATAACCACAATGTTTTATGAAGTTGATAGTATGTCTAAATACCATTTATTCATTGATTCCTTTCTTTGGATACAATGTTTTCATTTATTCATAACCTACAATAAATAAAATATGGTTGCATCTTTCAATTTTACATTGAAGTGGGGTAAACTTTTATGGTGCGTTTTGACCAAAAAAAATGATTTCATACAAAATAAAACAAACAAAGAAACTGGATGTATTAACACTGAATCTCAGATATACAACTTAGCATTCATGTTTGTCTCACAAACAACAATGCTACCATACAGAGGGTGTGTTACTTCTTGTGTGTGTTTGCAAATGTGCTGTCTGTTAGCTGTTAGAAGGAATTAGTAGGAAAATATAACACAATATTCCCTATTTTCACAGTCTATTCAGCTGAACCCCACAGCCGCTCTCTCATCACGCACTGTGTTTATCAGCTGCTCTGTTGAGTTCCCGTCACAGAATTTACAACAAGCTGTGCTAAACTATTCTGACACCAGATGAAGCTGTGAAAGGACAGGTCTCAGATCAGCCGGAGCTGCTTATCAGCAGTATTATGCCAGTCTGAGTAACTGCATTAATGGCTTCTAATTTGTCTCGGGGGGGTTCGAGTGGGACGCCCTCCACTCCCCACAGACAGAGAGCAGCAGCTGCTCGTTCTGCTAAATGAGCTCTCAGTCTGTTTCCAGTAGAGGGCAGCACTCACTGTATCGCATGATTGAACAGTAACACACTCTCTGTATTTCAGTACACAGGTCTGTTTGCATTAAATACTGGATAACAACCACTACCAACTGCAGTTTATAGCAATACTGATAACAAAAGCACTGCATACTTCACACAATTTACACAAATTAAATAACAGTATATACCGGACATTCCTTTTCAAATGTGATTTTTATGAGTATAATCACAGATCATTAGTGGTTGATTCAGTTCATATGCTGTGTGTGCAGGTAATGATGGTGAGATGGTGAGATGGTGGATGAGCGGGTTACGGGTCAGAGACTGGCTAATGATGCCTGATCTCTGTGACTCCATATGTACCAAACAGCCTCTTTTAACACCAAAGATTTCATCACCCTGTGCATCATTTAACAACATCAGCTTCACTTATCCTGCGTTTATTAGTGACTGACATTCATGAGGAGCATTTATGCTCTATTCAGTAGCTCCAAACACTCAATGATTCTCAGTCATGTTCTCAGTCAGTTCATTTAAGTGCCTCTCAGATGTTTCCCCTGAAAAAATAAAAGTGAGCACAAGTCTTATTTTGCTCTCCATTTATTCTCATTGCTGTGTAGGAGAAACAGTTGAGCAAAAAGAGCTACATAATGTTTACAGTTACCCAGCTACAATTTTACATTGTAATAATGTTTCCCAAGCATTTCCATTAAATAACAAAATCATTACAAACATCTAGTTTTTGCGTGTAGCGTTTAAAAAAGTTCTATTAATGCTACTGCAAGAACATTTTTATAACTTGGAGAACTTTTAGAGAACATTAGTAAATGTTATAAGAATGTTCCCTATTAGCTGGGTCAGTATTTCTTTGTTTGTTATAGCAACACGGTGAGAAATGAGAAAGCTTTCTGCCAAAAGGCCGGTTCTGAGTTCAAGCGGATGACAAATGTTTTACAGTCAGCAGTGAATCAGGCGGTTTATGTGTCTGTTGAGCCATCCACACATCTGCTAGCACTTGTCTTTGTTTAACCTCTGCTTTGTTATTTTAGAGCCTCAGCTTCACGTGTCATATGATCACGGGTTCCTCTGAGCCCCATTCCAATATATCATCTGTGCAGCTGGATCTCTGCTGAAGGTGGAGGATCTGAAGCAGTCACACATTTACTGAGAGTTTGGCCTGTAGCACACCTGCTCGCTTTCTGAGCTGCTCTGAGACAAACAGGCAGCCAATCAGAAAAGCCAGAGGGAAACCCAGAGGAATTCATTGCATGGAGGTTACACTTTTACAACTCTTTTAATGGCTTATGATACAGACTGACAGCAAGTTTCTCGTCTACATTGTTGAGTGTTCTGTAATTCTGTAATAGTTTGAAAAAGAAATCCACACTAAAAATAACTTTTATGTTTTTTTTTTTTTATGAGAATGTGAATGCATGTGTCCTAATTGGACTATCAGACACATCTGAGATTTCTGGAGTCATTTCTGGAGTCTGGAGCTCTCCATTTCATTTCACAGGCATCAATGAGAAACAACTGAGAAACTAAAGATCATTTGTGTTTTTTTTGGAAAGGTTGTGAGAAAAATGCAAGCCAATAAAATAACAAAAACAACCTGAAATACAGAGAAGAACGTGAGTAAAACAAAAAGAGATGAGATCAAATGTGGCATTAAAACCAAGAAACTTAATGGCAGCCGTATCCATGGGAAACAGATGGAGCAATAAAAGAGTCTCTGATTCACAAACCATCAGCGTTCATTTCCTGCAGATTAACACAACTGTGCTGTTATTGAAGACATGTATCATGTTATTTCTCTATAGGAGATTTCACACACACACACACACACACACACACACACACACACACACACACACACACACTAAACACTAACACTAGCTAAATTTCTTTTGTTGAACATGTGACTGGTTGCTATGTGGTTATTCTGAATGGTTTTAGTATGCTACTCTGTGGTTGCTAGGGTGTTGTTAAGTGGTGTTGTTAAAGTTGAATGTTTTGGGTTATTTGATGGTTGCATTCCGGCCCAAACCAAAACAGTTTATGACCCTCTTTCAATCATCTAAAGGTCTGATCAGAAGAGTAACACCACATTTCCTCAACCAGCTGTTTAAATGAAGGTTTAAACACATTTGACAGACACTTATGCAAAGTGACTTACTGTACAGTCAGACTAAATGTTTGAGTTGCCCACGTCTATTCCTTGGGAATCCATGATGCTCTGCAAGTTAAGCTACAGAAGAACTGACAAGCTATTTCAGACAATCAGTTTCATACCAGGAAAGCAAATATGCTTCATGTAGATGTGAAATTTGCTGTGGTTAGTGTGATTAGCACTGGAGGTTGTTTGCATGAGCAACAGTAAGTTTTTTTGACTTAGCAAACACAGCTAATTATTGGTGAGATCTGCTCCTGGTTAGCAGCTCTTTTCTCTCTCTCTCTCTCTAATGTGACAAAGACATACAGCTCAGTTTCTCTCCCACTGCGCAGATCTGTTGTAATAAAGAGGCAAACAGCGCACACGCTCATTAACCAAACTGTTTATACGGCTCGCCCTACGACTTTACACAGCGTCAAATACCACAAACGCAACACAATACAATACATTCATCCCAACTGGTGGTCTTTCAGTTCCAGGGTCCACAGACAAGCTTATGCAAACACAACTCCAGCCAGTGTTGATTTATCAAAGGAGAGTTTAGAATGAGATTTGCCACGGCTTGTATTGTTGCTTGTGTCCCGGGCTTTGCAGTTACTCTGAAATGATGCGATCAGAAGTGATTGATAACCGGCTGCGACTAAACGTGTTTGTGGCTCTTTACAGGTTTACAGGCTGAAACGACCGTGAGTCAGTCATTTCTCTTTCACTGTCACTGTGTGTTATTTCATTTCCACGTTTCTGCGGCATTAGCTCGATTGAAGAATGATAATGAAGATGCACAATGAAGAACACTCATATCCTGAGGTCAATAAGGAAAGTTAATAAAGGAAATGGATGATTATCTGTGACACACGGGCTTATTATTGGACTGATGAATGTTTGAATTAACCCCACAAAATAAACTAAATGTCTTTTGATAACACAAAAGCCCCAACATGTCTCAAAAAAGATTTTTACTGGTGTTTATTTATGGGTGCTTTCAACTTGAGACAGAACGTAACCTAGCAACCAGCCAGAACACCCTAGTAACCACCTTGCAATATTCTAAAACCTTCCCTAACACCTTCTTACCCACTTAGAAAGGCCCTAGCAACCAGTCAGAACATCAGCAACTGCATAGCAACACCATGGCAACCACCCGCACCAACTTTGCATGTGCAAGCGTCGCTTAAATTAGTTGTGACCATGGTAACACCATTTTTTTTTAAAACATGCGCCATATTAATACCATGTTTTTACCATGTAGGTTTAATGATAATCATACAGTACTGTAGTTTTATTGTAGTCTGATTCCAGAGGTCTACAATAAACATGATAATGTGGCATAAAGTAAATATAAGCTTTATGTGTAGGTTGTAAGTACAGTGTTCGGCCTGTAGGTGGCACTGTGTAGCTGAATCCAGTCGTGCAGCCTGCAGCGTCAACACTGCGACTCTCTGGGGTTAGAAAGACAATAAGTGTCTGTTTGCTCTGAAGCCTTGAACTGAGATTTTAGCTTCCCAGCCACACAGTGACCTTTACTGCAACACTGTGTGAAACTGTATGTTTATTGATTTCCTGTATGGATGTGGGCACAAGCACGTCATTATTATTAATCATTGCAAAAACAATGAAGAAGGTTTCAAATAAAGTTTTTCTTGTATTATTTGTGAGCGATGTGCTTTCATTTAAGCCAAATGCTAACAACAGACACCCTAAAATTAACAGCTCATAAACATAAGATAATCAGAAGTATCTGTGTTAATATTACTCAGACAGACAGACAGACAGACAGACAGACAGACAGACAGATGGAGTTGACACATGATCTTGTTTTTGACAGGGAGGTATTAATGTAGAATAGGGAGCACTGGGCATGTTTCTACATGTTTACACTTGTTTCTACAGTTACAGGTAAAGAATTTTGAATATGAAGCACAATATAATATCTGAAAGATCTCACTTGTGATTTGTGTGTCTGAAATGGTAAATCTTAAAGAAAAAGTTTCTTCAGTCTATAGGCCATATGATTCCCATTATGATTCAAATAATGTTCATATATAGACGAATGGGTCTGAGTCTGGCCCGGATCAATGGTGCTTCTGGACTCACAGCATTTATGGAAATTATGATCATGGATCGATACATTCTGCTTACTGCAACTCAATTCTAATTGATCTGTTGTTGGAGAACAACGTATAGAGGGTCTGAGAAAATGAGCTACTTTGTCTTTTCTGCAGTTTGGATAGAAATAAACGAAATGATTCTTTTGAACATATAAAACTCACTTTCCGCTGGTTTATAACTTGAAAGTAAAAGTTATTTTTGCCTTAATGGAGAACCAAAAATGGTTCAAAACTGTTCGCAACAAGGTTCTGTCAAGAACCAAAAGAACCTTCTATGATATTACAACAAAAAAAACTTTTTGGTTTTACTACAAAGACTAAACTGGTAAACACTTTTAAGTTGTGCTGGTTAGACCAGCACTAAACCATTACTAACCAGCATTAACCAAAGTAAACCAGACAATTTATGCAGAATGTAATTTCTTTCACTCTTCTCGTGTATTTGATCAGGTTCTCTCAGAGCTTATCCTCTAAATAATGTATCAGAAAACACTCGCAATGTGCATCATAATCACAAACTGCAGCTAATCAAAGCACAACAATTCAAAATGAAGCGCTGGGGAGCAGAAACTCAGAGCTCGCGCCATCTCAGGTCACCAAAACAGACCTCACAAACACCCCCCCATCCTTTCATAACGAAACACCAGACCTCTCATTCTTCTTTCTCTCTTTCCTTCTCTTCTCTCGGGAGTCTCACGACTTTCTTTTATCTTTCTTTTTCCTGAAAGTTTTCAGGCTACACTCAGGCTTCCAAGATCAGCGCCGTGATCCGACTGAAACAGAGAAAAGCGTCAATCTCATAATCTCGGTCAATATAACTCTTCTTTTGATGTGATGGAAGATGATTTAGTAGCTTAGCAGGATAAATGTTGAGTCTCTGAAATTCTCTGTATGTCTGTCTGGTGATATCCGCATTCATTAAGTTATGTAACAAATTGTCAAAATGTCAATGATAATATTAGTTACTGATGCGTTTTAAAAGTGCAGAATTTTCCAAAATGTTCATACAAAAAGAATCACTCTTATTTATTAGTTATGATCCACTGGTGTTGTGTCTGCATGCGTTTCTTATTGTTTTAGAGCACTCGGGATGTTTCTAGCAGGCGACCTTTAAACTTTGGTGTGGAGCTCACAGCCAATAACAATGCGCAGGTCAGGGCAGGGGGCGTGGCTTCTGGCCGTGTTCCGTCAGAGAGGAAAACTTCAAATCATGTGGCTTGCTGTTGCTTTTCTAAGTGACTGGATTTATGGTTTAAAGGTGAACATATTTCATAGACTTATTCATGTCAAAGGCAGGATTTTTTTTGGACTTTTTTTGGACTTGGCTACCTTAGCAACCATTCAGAACACCCTAGAAACGCAATAGCAAGATGTTAACACCCACCGGAAAGACCATCAGATGGTCATTGAGACATTTGTCAGTTTAAATAAATGTCAAATCTAAAATGTTTGTTCTCAGTTATCACTCTAACAGATGAGCAGCTTTATGATCAACACATTCTGCACTTCCTGTTTTCCCAACTACTTCCTGTTTTCCCAACTACTTCCTGTTTGACAGCAGCATTGTGACTTGATCTCTAATGAAGTAAAGCATAAGAGCAAGTGCTGTAAAAAATCAGTATCAGAATAAACAGTGTGGATGCAAATCAGTGTCTTATCTTCCTGTTTCCACGGTGCTGTGTGTGTTTGTGTAGCGCTTGTCTTTTCCACAGGATTTACATAAAGTTCCATTAATTGTTGTGATTCAGAGCTGAAGGGAATCTCTTCACTTCACTTTGGAGGGTTTATTTGTGATTGATTTGACGGTAGTCAGTGATCTTGCGTGTGATTGGTTAATTACACCTGACCCATCATGAGCTTGATATGATGTAGTATGACTGACAGAACACACACGTTCTATGTGGCAGATTCATCATGCGTTTGATGTTCTGCTGTCTGTTATCCATTGTTCCAGTTCACAAAAAATGTAATTCCAAACAAGAAAAATGGATGGATGAAAGTTTATGATTTTAAAGTTTATATAGCTTTATAATATGCATTTTGAAACTTTGGCAGTCCTACAAATTAAAAACTGTTCTTGAAAGTTTCCAGTTAAGTACAACTAAATGAACCCTCAGTTCAAACTATAACTAAAAGAAATAATATCCATAAATGCAGCAGCTTTGACTGTGTTAAGAGTTCAGCTAGTCCAAAAGACAGAAAGTATTAGCGTAGCATCATCACTGATCCAGCACACACACAAACAGCGTTTTAACAGAGTTTTCTCATTGTGATAAATGAACATTGTCATTCAGTTATATTAAGTTTTAACGCCAGCTGTTCTCTCAGTCCCCCTCTGTTAAGTTCATCACGAAGCCATTTCCTGTTGTTACTTGTATTATCTCCACCCTGTTTGCTTTTGTTGGAAATGTACCTCATAATTGCCCCAATTGCTGTCAGACGCTTGTGGTAATTATCCGGAAATTAGGAACGTTGTGTTCGCTCTGGAATTGCTAGTTTTTCATGGCAGGATTTGTTCTTTCTTTGTTAAGCGTTAGTATGTCATAATGAACTTTAATTAAGCTGCTTCACAAATGTAGCTGGAGCTGCGGTGAGAGAGGGACGAGGTGGGAAAAGATTTGTAAGAATACGCTAATTTGATCCATTAGCCACAGGTGTGAGTCTGTGCTAATGCTAGTTCTGTCCTGTCGATGTGTAAAGATTTTTGGTCAAACCTTCTTGTCTTATTTTCACCAGGGCAAGTCTAGATCTTATATTGATTTGTTTAACTTGTATGTATGTAAAAAGGTTTTATTTATTTAACTTTTACTGTAAAAAAATTACAAAACAAATTATGTTGTCTTAAGCATCTCTTTGTTTGGCTTGATTGCTGTCTTTAAAACTGACCACCAAGTGTCACCAAACAAAACTGCAAAAAATAAACAAACAATAAATAAACAAAAACTATATGTATTCCTAAGATTTCCTACATTAAATGCAATTGTGCTTAAATAAAAAAAGTCTTGTTTTTCTGATATACTGTCTTCATAAAAACCCATTATGCTTTTCCAAACACTGTAAGTATTTTTGACCAGTCGTACGTGTGTCTGTGAACTTCTGCTTCCTGTTAATAAAATAATAGAACAGTTCAAGGACGATGTATTTGCCTGCTGCAGTAATGAAACGGTGTAATTGCTTTTACAGTCCAGGGTCACAGCAGCAGACCTACATCTAACCTCAATCCCAGCATGCTCAGCACATAACCAATCAGCTTCTTCACTCAGAACAGAGCAGAGCTTTGTGTTGACTGTCTGCGGATGTTTAAAGGCAGTTTTCGTTGCTTAAAGGTTGCTTTGTCCATGAGTTACTGATTAGAGGAACTAAGCACTGTCACACACATGGGTTCCCCTGAGAACACACAATAGACTCAGCCAAGGGATTCGGCCAGTTTTGGTTTATGCCCACAGCGATTTAACTCAACTGCATACTGTATGCGTTTACCAATACACAGCTCCTCTTGAAACATTCTTTATGAAAAGGTCAAAGGTCAAAGACACTGGCCCTATCTCCTTAATGTATATGCATTCTTAGAATTCCTTAAATTACATGCAATTGTGATTAAACATGACAAACACCAACAACCATTTTAAACACCAACTTAAGCAAAAGCCTTCATGTAATCTTATCAGAAAGGAGATGTTGTTTTCTATTTCTTTTCTCTTGGTAGTCACGTTTAACTGATTGGGAATTAATCTGTTATTAAGTCTAACAGGAAATCATTATCTTCTATCACTCGACCTAAACTAACCTGTTCTTCTCCCTGATATGATGAATTCAATGCAAACAGAATCAGGAAGACAGGCTGCTGTTTGGTTGTGAAGTTGAAATATATTTTTGGTTGTTAAAACATTGGTGGGTACCAACCAAAGCCCAGCCCAGCGAATAAAAACAAATGACAGCACTGTCTGTTTACACTAGCCTGTCCCATCCCGACACGTCTAAACGTGGTCTTCAATAACTGTGTGAGGTGAGCAAACTCCAATACAGAAGCATGTCGCCTGCTTAGACAAAGTGTTTGTAGGGCTTACGGTGAATGATGAAGAGAAGAACGGGCAGATGATGAGGAGAAACTGATGAGAAAAGCAGGATACTGTCTGTGCAAGTTATTTAAAGACTGTCTGTGAAACACAAATTCACTTCCTCATTGACAAGCAGGTCCTGTCTATATCTCTACAGAATGTATGCAACTGCAATAACATGCAATAAATGCGTTGAACACAACCACGCATGAGGAATTCAGCTGATAAGCAACAGCACATCTTGTTCTCTAACAGCGCACAGCAATTTGATTTCATTGACCTGAGAAGTTCACTGGTAAACAATTGTTGCTTTTCATTTCTCAAAGTCTACACATTCATTATCCTTCTAGCTGGACGGCAGCTGTAGAACTTCACACGGGAGTGAAAATCTGTCATTAGAGATGTTTATTTAAACAGACATGTAATGTGTATTAATATGTTCACTTTGTCTATGTGGGCCGACAGAAACAAAGTAGTTCCACCTAAAACGAGAAGAATTGTTGAAAAAAAAACAGTGGCATCTAACAGCACAAGACTTTCTAAACTTCCTACTTGAAGTTGCTTTTCTGCTTCTGAATCGTGTCCGGAGCTTTTATTGAGATGATGTCACAGGAACATTGCACATCTAGTAAGACCACAGTTGCAGAAACATTTACTTTTAGCTAAATTAAATGTACAATTATTGTCTTCACATTACACAATACAACTGGTTTAACCAGGTGTGTGGAACACTGCAAATAACTCCATTGACAATCATACATCTGCAAAACAAACGCAAGAACAGCTGTAAAAAGATTTCTACTGTCTGGCTGCAGTCCATGTAGTTTTTACTTTCATACATGGCGGTGTAATTGAAATAAGTTATTCAATCAAACTCAATCAATTAAAACACTGAAAACTGAGGTTATAACCGTGAGATGAACACTTTACCTCCACACGAAACAGGAACTGTAAAATGATATTTCTCTCCTGCAACAGTGCTGTGAAAAATATTAGCTTTTATCCTGTTTTTGTCTATGATTAAATTTTTTTAAGACCCTACGAAAAAACTCATAAAATAAAGGCCGCCTGACTGAACAAAATAGCACTTTTGTACCTAATCATTCAATAAGTTTTGGAAACACCTGTGTGCGTTGTGTGAAATGTAATTGTCTCATGCTTCAGGACTGGTCACGCTACCTTCAACAGCGATGATGACATTTAAACATGATACCTGTCTCTCGTATTACTGTGGTGGAATTTGTTCCCAGAACTACTAGTTTTAGGTTGTCCCACAGAACTTCTGTTGGGTTTGATCTGGCCTCTCCAAAGTCATTTTACTCTAGATTTTCTTCTTTGTTTTTAGATCGTTGACATGCTGACCAAATATGGCTTCGTTTCAGATGTATAACTTGATGTTCTTCTTCAGAACATTCTGGAACGGGGCAAGCTCTTCATATTATGAGAAGCTTTCCAGGTTTTGAGCCAGAAAAAACCCACTCCCACATTCTGCCGACATCACGGCCATGTTGGAGTTGAAACTGATGTCGACACTGTGGAATTCAGTGTCTGCTAACACTCAATCCGTTTCCCAACTACACGTTACCAAATTTATTCCATTTTTGGCTTATCTGTAATATAACTGTTTTAAAACTTGGGGATCATTTTCTCTGGGGATATTAGCCTTTCTTCACGTTTCTAACTCCTCATAAAGCCAAAATACTTTTAAGGTAACACAGTTTCTCGGTCGACATCTTGGCAAAGACCCCAGGCAGCCTGGAATGACAGAATCAGTCAGGAAAGACAGAATCACCAATAAAACCTGTAATAAAACTTGAAACTTTCTGATTTTGCTGTCAGGGCCACTGGTTGTAGCTACAGCAACAGAACACTGCAGCTTTTGGATGTTGTTCTTCTATTTTTATATTTTTTAGAATTGTTTGTGCAGTTCTGGAAAATTGTACATGGCCACCCCGGAGAAATGTTGACAGAGCAGGTTCTCCTGGGATAAATCACTTCTCATTTGAATGTTTCTTGCTTGGGCATATCGGTTCTCACTGAGATTTGAACTGTCCCAGACTCTCAGAATGGCTCGGTTTCATTCCGCACTGACATATGTCAACAAAGTTTTGTTACTGATCTCTTCAGTAAATCCCAGAGCGTTTGTTGGATTTACTCACACATTCTAATGACCAAATTGTGGAGATTTATCTGAGAAGGCCAAGACCAAGACTGGCCCTTAACAATTATTTTTTCACACATTTCCAGTTGGTGATACATTCACCAGATTTATTTTAATTGACAACATCCAGAAAAACAATTGCATAACTCTGCATAACTTTGTGACACTGGCATGTTGCTAATGTCACCCCAACCAGCAAACATTTTTCTGTCCTAAAATTTTAACTCTGTAATGTTTTTAAAACATTCCAATAACAAGAATAATGTTTAGGATAGATGATATATAACGTTAAACAAATGTTCTACCAACATTACTGCAAGAATGCTTTTGATAATTGACAGAGAACATTCCCTGTTATGAATTAGCCAACACTTTTGGTTACTCTGTTGCTGTAAATTGCTATATTAATGTATACATACTGTACAGCAGAAAAACAAACCTGTAAAACATTTGATTGAGACCTGATATGAATTTTCAGATTAAATAGTTTATTTACTGCTCTACACTTGAGGCATTTAAAGCCCATTAGAATTGTGTCAGTAAATACTTTTCTATGCTACATGATGAAACTTTCAGCTGCCGTTTCATCAACCTGCAGGCTGAAGCAATCACGGAACAAGAACATAAATTATGTGAATAAATGACACGACACATGTGAGAATACAATGTTGGCGAGCAATTCCTGTACACAATGAAAATTTAATTGGCAATGAGAAGCCTTTGTTAGGTCTTACAGTAAATACCGAAAGTTTCATTGCTCAAAGCCGTTCTCATAGGACTAACGGTTCTGCAGTTTTATTATGGTTACTAGATTGTTATGCCTGCAACATTACCTTCTCTGGGCCGGGTAAGTAGTTTTTATGTTTCACACATCTGTCATACTTGTTCAAATACGTGCCTCATAAACCAGAGCTTATCCGATGTGAGACTATCCACTGTCTCACATTCAAGGGCATGTTCCAAAATATTTTGATTTCCTCATTACATTTTATGGGCGAGAGACATAATCGTAAACCATAAACTTTCTCCAAATTGTTAATGGTAATGGTACTATTAAACACACCAGTGAATTGTGTAAGAAACAATAGTCTATCAGAAAGACACAAGCCTAGATTTGGGCTGGCACAAACACCCCTCCAGATGGCACGGTTGGCATTTTCAGTTTTAATGATGAGGTGACCCAGCACTAAAGGAGCAGTGCCAACTTATCATTCAGTGTATTGTTGTCTTTCTGGTTGTGTATCTACTGCATTTCAATGCTAAGCAGAATGTTTACTATTCAGATGGTTCAGTAACTTTGTCTATGTGGGCCCTCCGGGCAAACAGTCTGGGAATGATAAAGAATACTGGTGCATAATTCATCTAAACTAATTACAGGACATGAATGCTTTTTAGAATTCATTCAAAATGTGGCATGAATAAAGCTGTCACATCAGTATAATCAGGAATATGGGTGTTGAGAGGGTGTATGAGAGGGTGGAGAGGGTGATACTGTAATTGGGTCAATAGAACACTTGCCAAAAGGGACACAAAACGCAGCCCTGTGAGAACAGTTTATTGTAATTGAAAAATGTCACTTCACAGCTCAGCCTGGAACATCTAATAGTTCAAATCAGAAGAGATATTTGTCACTGTACGGATTAATTTAGGACACTGTAAATGAGTGGTATAGTCTGGTATGAGCACAGCTGGCCTGAAGACTGTCTATTTTAATTTAGAGTTTACAATGTAGGGGAGACTGAAGTTAGTTCCCAGCTATCAATTTAAGGTTGTAAGATTTCCCTGACAATCCCATTAAGTAGCAAGAACGTTACAAATGTTATTTTAAATGTTCCAGTAAATCCACAATGTCCAGACATTGCAAAACATTCCACTAACACCTTAACAATAAGGTTTTTGACATACAGTATACGGTAGATAATGTAAACTACAGTGTGTACATTGTGTAAATTTTTTGATACCTTGGACAGAATGTTTGCTGTTAGCTGGGTTGTCATTTACATTTGAGTGTTACCTACAGAGAAACACAAATAATGCCATGTGAAAAATGACAACATATACATTCATAGAACCTGCCATATACACAACAAAACTGAACAAATCAGCTCTGTGAGGAGACTCCTCATCTTCAGAACTCACGTGCACTTAACACTGATTCAGTGCAGTACACTGAACACATGAACGCTTAACACATGAACACATGAACACATGAGCGCGCACTGCTGCGCATATGAGCCCGCGCGCAACCAAATCAAAGTATCTGACGCTTCCGGTTTCACCGCGAACCTCGCGCGCGTTCACCTGATATCACCACTTTCTGTTTTTTCTCTCTTTCATCTTATTGAAAGTGTCGTTTTGGATGAAGACCGAATGAAAACTCGTTCATGCACTTCATGAAGGCGTCATTGTTCACTTTATAGCATCGCACCTGTGTGACCGATGACACCTGCGCTGCGTGGCGGGACGGAAGCGGCTGTTTTCACACAAACTGTGATATAAACACACCGAGAGCTCGTCAAACTTCCTGAATGACGGAATAAAGATGAAAGTGACGGTGAAGTTTGGGAAGACGGGGGTTGTCGTGCCGTGTAAAGACGGCTGGACGGTGCGGGACCTGATCCATCAAGCCACGCAGAGATATAAGAAGATCGTTGAACAGGTGACCGATTTACATTGTTTATGTTTGAAGACGAAAATACACGCGAGACATGTTGATTCATACGTTTGTGTTATTCTAAATGAATTGTTTTAAACATTGTTGCATTGCTTTTTTTATTCGTATGGTTTTAAAAATCGTACCTGTGGCAACACCTACTATGGCGAAGGCGTGGCTTATAAATATGAAGCAGGTTGTGCTTGACGTTCTGAAGGGGGCGTTCCTGTGTCTCATGAATATTAAGTAGGTTTGTTGGGTGTTCTAAAGGAACGATCCTGCGGCTCATGAATATTAATTGACAATGGCAAATACTCATGAATATTAATTGACAGGCCTTGACCATGGTATGATTTGTAAACAGGTGTGCTCAGGTAATCTCGCGCTGTCAACAGCATCTCTATGACATTCCTCAAATATCTGACGTGTTTTAAATATTCATTATATCCAGACAGTCCTGTAATGTGAAACTGTGACGGAAGATGTGTTCTGTCCCTCAACACATATGTAAATATGATATATATACGTGTAAACTCTATATGTCTGGGTAAATGAAGGTTTTAAAAATATAATTGTGTGTGTAAGTGCTAATGTTACAGTAGATAACAGTTATCTAATTCATCACTTTTATAATTAAAATATTGTGGACAAAAAGACTTTATCCAATATTAGTTAACATTTAATAGTTGTCTTCATGCCTAGCTGTTATTTGTTTAGTATGTCTTTGCATGTGTTATTGTCAGAAAGTGTTTTGACTGAGTGACTGTTGTTCAGTGTGTATATGAAGCAAAACAAATACAACACAACTACAAAACTGGATGCATAAATTACATTTATAGTGGAGAGCTGTATAATCTAAGAGAGGGACAGACTCACTGACTTCTGTTTTCTGTATTTGGTTTATGTCTTGTGTGTTATTTACAGCTCTTCTGACTGAGAGGTTGATTTTGGTCTCTTAAGTAACAGCCATAATTGTTCCCACTGAGAATTATTTAAATGATTTAAAATGAGTCAGATGTTTATAAAATGTGTTCTAAATTAAAACTTCCTGCTGCCACAAAATTTGCTTGCCTCCATCTTCTAATTAATTCTCAAGGTTTTTTGATTATTAAATATTAAGGATATTTAGCATGAACATGAACAAGTCTTTAGTGATTCAACCAGTTTTTCTCTTTAATAAAGCGACACTTGCTCACCGTTGACCATTCTAAATCTGTCATCCTGCGCAAGCTGCCAGTGGGAATAAAGCGAGATTTATTTGATGAATACAGCCTCGTCATTAATTGCTCCCTATCTCCACATGCAGGTGGCAGGCTCTGTGTTTGATTAGTTTGGCCTGGGTTCTTGGGCCAAGATGACAGTGTGTGGGAGGCTGTAGCTGATGGACGTTATCTGCAGAGGTTGGCTCGGTGTGACGGGATGGGTCGGTGCCAAGCGCGCTGGGTGGACGTGGGCGCTTTATCTGCTCTGTCAACCCACCTTTAGGTCTTGAGCATCACTGATGTATTGAGCCCTTCATCTGTGGTGGTGCTGCTTTTATGCAGATGAGCTTTTGGGCTTAGATCTTGTGTGTAGTGGGACGATACTGGCTTAGCTGTGCTTGTTTGGATTCATGCAGAAAACATTATAATTGATGTTTACATGTATGCATTTAACTGACGCTATATCAGTTTATGTGTTCCTGGAATTCGAACCCATGATCTTTGAGTTGCGAGCATCGCTGCGTTGCTAGTCCCATGCTGATTACTGGTATGATAACGGATAAAGCTTTAAACTTTCAGTTCCTCTTAGACTTGTTTGAAGAAGTTCTTAGTTTAAAGATCTCTGTTGGAGCACAAAGAGTTCTTAAAGAGAGCTGTAGAAGATTTGCTATGTAGCCATTGAGCTGTGAAGACTTTTTTGACAGCCTCTGGTCATTACTGTAGCTGCTTTCCTGTGCTTAAAAGAAAAACATTAGTATTTTTTTAAACAGAAACATTCATCAGAATTAAAGAAAGTCACATGGGTTCAGAACGACATTTAGGTAAGTGAATGATGACAGAATGGTCATTTTTGCTAGTTTTCTCAGTCTTTACCTAAACAACAACCTTCGAATAAAACAGATATAATTACAAACAAAGATGTTTTTTCACTCTGCTTTTATTTTAGCACTTTTATCTCTTAATAGTTGTTGTTCAGTTTTGTCAGTAATTGCCGTTCCCAGTGTACATCTGTAAATAATTTGCTAATTGTCCTTGTAGAGTCTTTTCTCAGGTGCATGTGACTCCAGAGGAAATTTCAAGTGGATATTTTTGTGCATATTTTGCTTAACTTAAACTCGCCACTCACTTCCTTAACAAGCCTATCATGTTTCAAAGTGAAAGGAAATCTTTGAGGATTTAAAACAAACAAACAAACAAATAACTGGCTAATTCAAACAAAATTGTACGGTTTGTTTGTCAAGGTTGTGCGCTGAGCATGAGAGCTCAGGGGTGCACGAAAACTGATTTTTAGGAAATATGAAGCTTGCATATTTACAGCAGAGGTAGCACTTTAATTGTTGAACTACTGAAAGATAACAGATTATTTTATAAACTTTTAAGCACTTTGTGTACGTTTCTAGCAGGTCTGACTTACTGCTGGCGATGACCTCACTGACAGCAGAGGAAAACTCTGCTTTATTATGCTGTCTAGAGTCGCTGCTGTTCTCTGAGGGAGCTGACTTGGCAGGGAACACTGCTGAGATCACTAAACGTATGGCACCGTTCCAAGAGCACAAAGGCGTCGCTGTCAGCAGCCATCTCCACAACAAATTGCCCCGGCTTTTAAATGTCATATTGGCTATGCAGCTTTCAGTCCTAAAGAGCCTCCGTTCTGCATATGCTGATAGATGCAGTGCAGACGCATTTGTCTTGTGTTTTATTTCTTGCGTGTTGTTCAGGGCAGAATCTGAATGTGTTGATACCACAGTCAGAAAGAGCAGCGTGGAAAAGCTCATTCGATGAATTGCTCAGCAGTGGCACAACTAGCTGTACAGAAAATATATTCATGAAAATATTCCGCAGACTTCATCATCATCATTTCTGTCAGCTCAAAAATAATCAGTGCAAAATATTTCACTGACTGTACGTGTGATATTTAGTTTATTTTGCTCAAAGGAAAGTTGCTAGTTTTGAACAGCTAATGTAAGCGGTTCTAAAACTGTTAACCTGCTCATTTCTTTTAACAGGGATAACGTTGATTTCTGTGTTAGGAGTCTTTTATAAAACTAGCTGTTAATGGTTTATGCTGTTTTGGGATTATTCTCACATGAGACTGATTACTGCTTCTGCTTGACACTTGAGACTCTGAAACACAGAACTTCCTGTTCTGTTTAATTCATTGGTTGTCCTGTTTTATATATCGATGTTCTTTCTCATAAACACTTTCCAAGTATTTTGGAGGATTTGTGATTTTGTTCCAGCTCAAGTTGATGTTTTCAGTAGCTTCATGCAAACGTATGTTGCAGATAATGAATCTGTCTGTGGCTGCTTATTTATATGTGTGAACAGTTTTGGTCTGTTTTACGGGAGTCTGTGTTGTAATAAACTCCAGGTGTGTTTAGTTCATTCAGAGTCAATGTTGCTCAGGCATTTACATCAGGCTGCTGAAAACAGTCCCAGCAGACTTATCTGGCAAACAGCGGGAACACATTTCCAGACCAGCAGGGTGGGCTCAAACTGTGGCTTCCTGTTGGGACTGCACTAGAGAAAGCTCCTTTACAAAACATATCAGTTTGTGTTCATCTGAGTTGAATTGAGAGACTTTCTCATTGTGGATTGGAGGAACTGACTTATTCTGTGTCAAGATACTATCAACTTTTGTTTAAGTTTGAAGTTGACAGTTTAAACTTAAATCTTTGGATGGTTTTATTTTTGGAGACTTGATTTTGATTATAATGATTGATAGTTCATCCAGAATTTACATTTTTATCATATTTATTCAACCTTTTTAACAATTGTGGTATCACTTAATTGTTTCAGCCAATAGAATGGCTTTGTTTGACACAGTTTGACACAGGCTTTTGTTTGTTTTTCGAGGCTATAGCTTCTCCTGAGAAGGTTTGACCTGAATTTCTAATGTCATACGTTACCAGACAAACACGTTCTCTCAGGCACTGTGTTTTTCTATAGTAGCAAAGTTGTTTGACAAGTTTGTTCAGTGAGTTGCTGATGGTATTCAAACTATGACAAACGAATCCATCTGCCTTGTCTTATCAAGTTCAGTGTGTGTATACATACGGTGTGTGTTCCCACAAGAAATTCCTCTACGTAATTCATCTGTACACTTTTGATTATGTCATGAACAGTTGAAATTCATTGCAGTCATTCGATCTCTTACAGTACATAGTTCATCAGTTGTGTTTAAATTATGCCTAATTTCTTGGCTGCCTATCAGGAATAAAAAAAAAAAAACAGTTATAAGGCAGAATAAGGAAATGTTCTTACATCTAAGCAATAACATTAAAAATTATCTGAAAATTGGACTAGAACTTTTCAGAGTAACTGAAGAACGTTTCCCAAATGTTTTTATTACAATTTTTGTTGTTAGCTGGGATAATGATGGTAGCAATAAATCTCGCTTTTACTAGCGACAGGAAATCACACCTTTTATTGGCATCATCATTTCCTGTAGTTTCCATACATTCATCCAGATGGAAAAATACAGCTTGCATTAAAACTGCTTTTGCGATCATCTTTCTGGCCTAACAAATGCAGCAAAATACAAACTTATTCTTTGATGATAATAAATATAACATGACATCAGTCTGTGGTATTTTCATACATCTTTTGATTACAGAAATACAGTTTCTGCTTTTACGAGCGTGAGGCCACATCATGTTGTCTATCTAAACACACAAATGTGATTGGTCTCTTGTATTGTTGTAGCTGCACTAATGGGCTCTATTGTTTCAACAGGATGGAGAGTTCCTGGTGCGGACGCACCATGTGGAGTATATTGACGGGGGGATCCTGGACCCTGATGACATACTCGCAGACCTGGTTGAAGACAAAGACAAGGTAAGACCACAGCACTTAAAAAACATGTCAGTCCAAATGCTAGTGTTTGTGTTATAGGCTCAAACATCCCATAATACTATCGCCTACCATGTTTACCACTAGAACATGATAAACGTGTGGGATTCTAAATGGTTTAAGAAAGTACTTCAGTTAGCTTGATTTGAACTTTATTTATATATCTGTAGCTACATTGTGAAACTTTTAAAGTATAGTGCCCGGTTTAAGGTGTAAGTGGACGTTATAATGTCTGTGGTTCATTGGTTGATATCAACTGCTGATAAGTATTGTAATATCACTACAGTCTGTAACGTGTTTCCTGTCTGGGCAGTCATAGAAAAACACAAGATTAGTTAAGAAACGGCAGCAACTAGCAAAGCCAGTTGCTTGTGCGTGCTTAGCTTTGCGTGGGACGTACAGTGGGGACTTGTTTAGCCTGCTCCTCCCTGCCTTTACATGATTGGTGTACACACTAATGACATCACAACTACTGTGGTATCCTTGTGTGTTGTTTTGAAACCAGTTTGGCTGCGTTTACTCGAAATGAATGTACGTTTCTGCTTGTTTGTGTTTCTAAACCCAAAGACCAGATCGTTTCCACGTAATATTAATGCTCATGAATGCATGTTAATGTTAATATTTATGCCATTTATGTCATGGCTTCCCATTGTGCATTAGAAGATCTTTTAAATAGTTTTAAATCAAGCTGCATAAATGAAACAAATTATTAATACATAGTCAGCAGAAACAGAGTAATTGCTAATAAATACTAATGTGGTGTTTAGTTTAGTTCAGCTTATAATGATGTTTGGTTGAGTCAAAGTTTCTTTAATTTGCATTTTCAGTTTTTTTCAATAAAGATAGTTTATTCTAAGGGTAAATGAATACTGTTGTTCAACTATTTGAGACGTGGAAAAATAATTCAAGACCTCTAGTTTATTGTTGTAATCATACAGACTGTTTACTTTACTGTATATTAATATAAATTATAGACACAAACATTAAGCAAATATTCATTATTTGGCTGTATTGAGGTCTGGTCATTTACTTTTTATATTCTAAATGCAACATCCTCCTAACATGCGTTTATTTAGAATGTATAGTTAACTAGGAAGATGTTGCTTGGTTACAGTATCTTAGCTCTTTTATTGTAAAGTATCGAGAGTATTTCAGTGAGTATTTAACTCGTTTTTTACATTTTCTGAAGAAGTGGTTGTTGCCAGCACTCTGGATGTATCACGTGGTTGCTAAGGTGTTGCTGTGTGGTTGCTAACTTGATCAGGAATGCACCTGTGAAGACTATGAACACTGCTAAGGTCAGCGGCCCACTCAGTTTTGTAACTTTGGACTCCAAAAAAGCTGGCTGCCATTTTTGTGGCATCAATTTTAGGCTGGATAGGAAATGCAAACTTCTCTGCTCTTTAACCCGTCACCGTTGATTCCTGTATGATATGGCATTGTAAAGGCATTTTTCTTTTTCCTCCTGAAAGCGTTTTCTCTCCATTTACACTGAAAGACCATTTCCGCAAAGCCATTTTTCACCGCCACCGGCCTCATTATTGTCTATTATGCAGTTGAGCGGATTTAGTCTGGGTTATAATAATCTTTCCCCTCCTTTAACAAACACTCCACTGAGACGCGACTCTGCCGATAGCACCGCATGCTAATCAGCTTTAATATGATACCGGTGCGAGTTGCACAATCTTCATTAGACGGCTCTTCACCTCACACAGAGGTTGATTAGCAGTGAAGTTGCCATGGCAATGGAATCAGATCTTAGCCCCGCCCCTGTGCCGACGCCCATTAACCCACAGCAGGAAGTGATGGCGCTCTGTCCGACCCCTGGCCCCCGTCCATGAATATTCAGTGGTGGATGATGAATGACGGTAATGCGCGGAGTCGCTGTAGCCGAGACCCCGGGAGACGGAAAGGTCAGGCGAGGAGAATATTCCACACTGCTTCCTTTAGTCAATTAAACACTTAATCACTCCGTTTCAACTATTTAGCTGCTTTTTTAAATTTCTCTTGTGGTGCTTCTTTGAATTGATATTCATTTCAGGGTGGATTATGGTGATCTTTGGTATCTCCTCCGTGTGATTAGATGTTTTAAAGAAATAGTTCAACACCCAAATTACAATAGTGTCATTTATGACTCACTCTCGTGTTTTTCCAGCTGCTGTTATTGTTCTTTTACTGTGAACACAAAGAAGTTTTTTAATAGAATGTCAGCGCTGATCTTTCTATATACAATAAAAATAAACAAGGACGCAGGTTGTTAAAATTACGGACGCAGGTCCTAAATTAACAATACAATATTTGAAACCGATTTTTGAACCGATGAAGCAGAAACAACCAAGTACCTTCCAATATATTGGTTTTTGGTTTTCTGAGGCCTCTGGAGAATTTCACGTGATGGACTGCGCTGGTTTAAGTTAAAATTACTCCCACACAAATTCTGCAGACCAAAGATAAATGTTCAGGAACGGAATCTGTGGATAACACCAGATATTCCGAATTATCATACTGACCATAAAGGATTTCTCGCCCACCTCCCTGAACTAATTATCATACATTCAGCCGTCGTCTCTCTTCCTCTAATGCCCATAATCAACCACTCTAGGTGATAAATGGTGTGTGTGTATTTGTGTGTGTGTAACACTTTCTCTAGATTGTAGATCATGATCTAAAGCATCTACTACACTGTATGATGACAGACTTCTGTACCTGCACAGCCCTGTTATTCACTCACGCTCACTGTCACTCACTGAGGCATTATGGGTCGCTTTCTGTGTGTTAGTTCTGTCATAGCTGTCCATGGAATGGGCTGCAATCAGCCATTTAGAGATGATCGTTTTATTTGGGCCCAAGTCATAAAACGTCTGAGTTCTGGAATACTTGGGTACTCATCCCCGGTCAATAGTTTTGATATTAAACACTCAATATTTTGATATTAAACCAGCACAAATGAGTTTCCACATGTGTTTTGATCATAAAGATCAGAGTTCTTCATACCTCAGACTAAAAGCTTATCGTGACTGAAAATCAATTAAATTAGCAATTAATTGTAAAAGGAAGAGAATGAGTAAGCAATAGTTTCTGTTTATTTATTTGTAAGTAACTTCTAAGATAATCCAGATTTCATTTCTGTTCAATGTCTGTAAATTTGCACAATTTATCAGCTGTCGGTTCACCTTTAATGAATTTGCAAATAAACATTTTTCTCTTGTTTCCAGGGTTCTCAAGCGACGGTCATCCTTGTAATGTTTTGGGCCATGAAAATGGGCTGAATGAATTTGGTGTGCTAATTAGCACATATTTCAAAAGCTCATTCAGAGCGTAACGACCGTTGAGCAATTCACATTATTGTCACGCACAATTAATATGCAGATTTTAGTGTTTCTGCCCTATAAACATACATGGCATGCTAGTCAATAGTTAGCATCTGTGGCATTCTGCTCGTTGTGAAACGCACTCGTCTGTTGTTCGTTTTGAATAAAACCTGATTGCTGGAGCTGATGAACGCTTAACTGCTGCAGCTTTCTGAATTTAGCGGCCTAGTTAAACGCTATTCAGCTAATATGAGCCGCAGCTTCATTCGATTACATTTCAAATGCAGAAGGATGATTCTAATAAAAAATCCCACAATACAGGAAGAATTTGATTGATTAAGGCTATTCACAGACGTGAAGAGAGCTGTGGGGAGTCATTTTACTGATGAACAGAAAGACGGGGGGATTTTGTGTTCCAGCTTGATGCTGCAAAGTCAAATTTCCATATGCATGTGTAAATGAACAGTGTAGAATGTGTATGTATAGTACAGAATAGAATATATATATATATAATCTCATTGGACATCGTTTGTGATGCGTTCTTGTTCCATGTGCTTTGGCTTCCACTGATTTTCCACTCTCGAGCCTGACAACAAAAGCTTTGATGAAACCACAGTTTTCTAGCACCAAACATGAAACTCGTCTTACTGCAAAGAAAAGCCACTGATGTAATTGTGCTCAGCCAATGAGAAACACAGATAGGGCTTTTAGCAAACATTTGCAAAACGTTTATTCAGTTACTTGTCTATGTTTATCTGTAGAACATTATTTCCGAGGATTGTATATAGCTAAAAACTATCTATTTCAGTCTGTGTATGTGTGCTTACAACCACACATTAATTTTATATTCATATGTTGAATTGAAATGAAACTGTAGAGAACTGTAAAAACAGTTAGTGTTACAGCATTTTGAGCTGTAAAGCTTTTCTGAAGTCATAGTTTTGGCTTTATGTTCTGCAAACTCTTTTGGACACTTTCTGAAGATGAGAACAGCATGCTGTATGCTCATGCTGTTGGTTGACTCTTTACAGCTCTCATTTTAACATCTCGGCATATGGCATCATTATAGAGCCATAATTACAGTGACCAAACCATCTGTGTTGAAATGTCATATACATATGTACTCTCATTGAGTTTAAAATTAATTTGTAATTAATTACTGTTCTCATTTATTTGAAAACCTTTAGTGGTTTCAGTATAGTGATATTATTTGTGCCTCAACTATCTCTGGGCTTGGTTCCAAGTAACATTCTAAATGTGGACTTTAAGTTGTGGGTTGTCTTGTTAGTGATGCTGAATCCATTGCAGACTACCACCAAACCATATGCAACATTACATCACCAACCTGTGTTGGGTAAAGTCAGTTTGTGAGCATCTGTCCTACCTGAGCAGAGTGATTTATGGGTAACTACACATTTCACCACAAAATCAAAAGAAAGAAATTAGAAACTTGAACTGAAGATAATAAAAAGGTTTTTTAAGAATGTAGTTTTGAGGTGATATATATACTGGACATGCTTGTAGCTTCTTTGTGAATTTTTTAGCTTGTTTGTTTATGTTCGTCTGTGTCCTGAGACAGTGAAATTAAACCTTAGCATGTGTTTAAACCTTTCCATCTGCAACCAGCATTACCTTTCAATTTCCTGTCCTGAAGTGTTAAATGAAAGATTCACGGCACCAGTGGAGCTCAGCCGTGTCTTCATTAGGCCTCACGCCCTCAGAAACACTCGACCGACTGCTTGAGATTGTTTCTTCAATCTCAGCTCGTCCTCTTCACTCATAATTTGCTAACTCTTCACACGAGTGTCAAGTCACACACATCAGCTTCCCCAACACGCCTCTTCAGAGGAGGTTAGAGAGTCAAGCGCACCGGAAAAAACGAATAAAACGCATCACGCCAAACGCTCGACTGCAATTAAAAAACATAAACCTGCACCTGAGTCCCACCCGTCCACCAATCAGCCGTCATCACGCCCTTCATTATTATTATTATCAATTTCCACAGGCGCCGGCACGCTAATTAATTGTCTTAACGAATGGGCCTTTCTTGATGAGACGGTAATGAGTCTGAATAGCCTCTTGAAACAGACGTTGATCGTCTGGGAAACACACACTTATCAGACACACACTGTCACCTCCTGTTTCTCAGAGTGTCTGAAAGCTGTGATGGATTGTAATTGCTTGTCTCATGTTTCAGTCCACAGAAATAATTTTTATTAGAGAGGAATATTACATCTGATCAGAAGATCTTTCAGAACTAGACTGCTTTATTGTCTTAATATGTAGATTGTGTATTACCAGCATGATTTATTCATCTGGAAGGGTCTGGTGACGAGATGCTCACGGTTTCATGGGTAGACAAAATTATTCAGAAAAAAAAAACGCTTCTGTTATGTCTCTTCAAACATATTATTATTTCAGACTATTGGCCTGGAAGGCTATTGATGTTATATGTGTTTACATATAAGTGTATTTTGACAACATTTAGGAGTAAACCAGCATATGGATGACCTCAAGCAGATTTTAAGATATAGTTAGCAGATCTGGACAATGCAAAACCTGCATGTTAATTTTATGAGGTCTTCCAGCATTCTTTAAAAGTCAAAAGTTGTTGTCACTCATCAGAGGTGGATCTGCAGGTCTGTGCCAGAGGTGTGTGTGCCCTCTGCTGGGGGGTAAAAAATGTAAGCAGAGTTGATTTACATTGTCCTGTTTGAAAAGTGAAATTTTGTAGATACAGTTTTAGTCTCTGGTGAACTGGTTTGTACTAAACATTTAAAAGTCAAATAGAATTTCTATGATTACCTAAAGGATCCTAAAAGCAGTACATCATTTTTAATGTGCTTCAGAATGCTTATGGATATTGTGTAAATTATTATGCTGGAATAAAAGTGAGTGAAAGGAACTTCTTTGAGGAACTTGGGGCATTTTTAAATCATCTTTAAGTTCTCTTTGATTTTCTAAAGAGGCATTTATACTTGTGAATCACAATAATTCTATTGAACCCTGTTTAGCTGTATTTTTTGCTACATTTTGTTTTGGTAAATATTATCAGTTCCTGATTATTTTCATAATTCCGTTATGATTCGTGTGTACATTCATACTGGACACGTCTCAAAATAATAGTAATGATAATAATAATAAATGACAGAAAAGATGTAATGTGTGTAATTTGAGAAGGAAGAGGGAGTGCGTGGGACGGATGATCAGGCCTCAAATCAGGAGTTTATGCCTCATTAGGCCTCTTTATGCCTCTTTATGCCTCTTTATGCCTCTTTATGCCTCTTTATGCCTCTTTATGCCTCGTGATTAGCACCTTCCTCCTGATTCCTCCACTGCAGTCTGTGAGCTTCTGTGTTTCTCTGTATCTTCTTTTACTCCTGCAGGTCAGACGTCAGGAACAAAGAGGCCACACATGTAAAGTAAGACGAGCAACTTCCTGCTTCTGAAACTTCAAACACCTTGTAGTCAATTTGTCTCAAGCTGTGTGTGTGTGTGTGTGTGTGTGTGTGTGTGTCCATGCTTTTTTTTATTTGCTCAAACCAAAACCTCCTGCCACCTCAATAAAAATTTCAGTTAAAATATATTAACAAAATTAATATTGCAATAACTTTAATGTACTTTTATTTGACCGTTTAGTTTCCAGATATCTGTGCCATGAGAGTAGTTTCACCCCCTTACTTGTGTATTGCTGTTTATTAGTATAGGCTAGTTCATTAGTGTTTAATTGCTGCATAAAATGATTTGCTGTGATTTATCTTTTGTTAGATTACTGTAGTAATGTAGTATTATGTAGTATTTTTTCTACATAAATCATTATATTCAGTGTGTTTTTGTCAGAAATGAAATTGAGTGGCGTTTAGCAGTGGTGTGAACACTCAGCGTCGTTCTCTCATTTACACCTTCATGTTTCCTGCGACACTGAAATTACCTTCACACACGTTCAACATGTTTCCTAACGAGCCACGAATCTGCGCTTCTTCATAAACCTCTGAAGCAGAGATCCACATGGCGAGCATGCGGTCCTCCCGCGGACGCATTTACACACACGCATGCTTTGATTTACTGCGGGTTCCAGTAAAACGCAGCTGCGCTTGCTCAGCGCACCCTGCGACGTGACGGGTCTTACTATTATTTATAAGCTTTCATAAAGAGAGAGGGTAAATTTGTCATTAATCTTGCCAGCCCGGGGGAATTTTGCCACATTGTTTTCCCACAAACCGCTCCACATTAAAAAGCTTCCACTCATTCATCAGGAACGTCAGGCAAACATATCCGTCATGTTTTTCCCCGTACTACAGTCTAATAATTAGCTCTCTCCAGCGGTAAGCCAATGCCAGCTGCTCTCTTTAGCCCCCCCACTGCCGCATTTACCCCATCAGAGGCACCCGAGGGGTCTGACGCTCCAATGAAAGGATTGATTAAGGAGAAGAGTGGGTGGTTGATACCTGTGGAGCCGGTGGCCACACAAACCACTTCCTGTTTTACAGACCTGCTCTTACTCATTCTCAGTGTCTGTTTTATGCTTTTGTTGCTTATTCCTTTGAAGCTTAGATTTATTCCAGAAACGTGTTTGTCCTAATGTCCAGATTTCCCAATCTGGCAATTTATGTGTTTCAAAAGGCTGCAGGACCCGGTGAAAGATTTGAAGAGACTGGAGTTTAAGCACTAACTTTATTTTGACATTTATTTCAGCATCTGTATTGATTTTATACCATAATACATTTGCTGGTTTTCTAATAACCCCACCCCTTAATAGCAAGTATGAACAAAGCAGATCGTGATTGGTTGCTTTTACTTGTCAGACAGCTCTTTTTGTGTTAGTGGGTGAATCTTGGTCATTTTACACTGCAAAAAAACACCACAGTAAATATTCACAATGTCCTTGTGGACCACTACAGTCATGTTCTCATTATCTGACACTTGCCACTGTTACCACAAGTTTTTAGAATTGGGCTCAGTGCACATACTACATTTAAATGTCTCACACACACACAATGATTAGCAGGGGTCAGCTGTCTTGTTCAGTTCAAAGTCTAAACGAGGTGTTTCATTTCCTGACTGTGTTCACAGCCTGTCTCTGTGTCTCCAACACTCAGAGAAATTTAACATGCATTAAGAACGTGTGTGTGTTTGTGTGTCTGTGAGAAAATAAGTAGAGTGGGTTCAATCAAGCGAGGGTTACATGAATGGGAAAGCTCACAAATACGAGCAAATAAAGTAAACAGATTGCAATTGTTTCACAAGGAAGTATAGTTCAATAGCAAAAACTGTCTGTTTACGGTTGCTTAGCAACGTAACAATCAAAGATGATTTATTCTGTGGGTACATCCTGTCTTAGCCTGTAAGCTCTCAGATTTGGACATGTGTGTTTTGGCGGGTCACACAACACCCTCAGGGGCCAAATGCCGCGACCCAGGTGTGTGTTTTTTCGAGTGCTAATCTCACACATCTGTAGCCCATGATCTCAGGTCAGACTGGCCTCTGTCTTCATCCCTGTAAATCCCTCCTTGTTTAAACTACATCAGTGATATTTACATTCTGTGGATTTTACCTGTGTTTATACACATAATTATGTTTGTGTGTGCCGGCTGTTGGTTTGTGAAGACCCGCGTGTTGATTGGCAGATGGGGTTGTCATGACAACAGGCACCGTCTCATTAGCATGCAGGTGTAAACAGGTGATAGATTACATGAGGAAGTGACATTAGTCGACGTTATTTGACATTGTGTTTCCTCAGGCCAACATCTGCGTTTCAGTGGAGAGACGAGTGCTGGCAGGAATACAAATCAATTCAAGTTTGTGCCAATTGAGAAGTTTTCTGCTTACAATGGACAGTTTTCCAAAAGTTTTAAATGAATGATTGGCTTTTAAAAATCTCCCGTTTCATCTTGATATGTAGATATTCTGTGGATACAGCATACAGATATGTAGCAGTTCATTTACACAAATTGTAAATAAAATGAGTTTGTTTCAGATGACAAGGGAAACTCAAGTGGTTGTATTAGCTGTGCAACTCCACTGAAATTGGAACTGAATTCACATTGGGTGTTTATAATGTGGACAGCTCCACTGATTGTAATGGGAGTGAGGCAGTTTTGTTGAACATCAGTTTAACCAGTCTTGGTTGTTTCAACACTATTGGTGAACGCATTAACCCCACAACCACTGATGGTTTGAGACCAGCAGGTGTAACGGGCCCAGAACCACCCAGAAGAGTCATGGAGGAAGAGATCCATGAAGACTTTTTAATGGTCTCATGGACTTTATTTTTTACATCTGAGGTCTGTGATTAGATGAAAGTGTCCCGTGCTCATAAGTCACACGTGTGTATCGTTCTTCAAGAATAATGCACAAGGTGTGTGTACACACAACTGCTGTGACGAATATCTCGCTCAGAAATACAGTTTGATCAGGTATGAAGCACTTAGAGAAAGAAACGAGATGTGCTTCAGAGACACAGGAAAAGATGACCATCCATCAAATCCATACAGAAGTGTTTCTTTGAGATTACTCTCTCTCTCTCTCTCTCTCTCGGTGTCTCTCTCTCTCTCTCTCTCTGTGTGTGTCTGTCTCTCTCTCTCCATCTCTCTCTCTCTGTGTGTCTCTCTCTCTCTCTGTGTGTCTCTCTCTCTCTCTCTCTGTGTCTCTCTCTCTGTCTCTCTCTGTCTCTGTGTGTCTCTCTCTCTCTCTCTCTCTGTGTCTCTCTCTCTCTGTGTCTCTCTCTCTCTGTGTCTCTCTCTCTCTCTCTCTCTCTCTCTCTCTCTCTCTCTCTCTCTCTCTCTCTCTCTNCTCTCGGGTGATTGTAGTGTATTGTTCAGCGGTAGGAATGTCAGCACATTGAATCACGCGGGCCGGTTCCGGCACCGCGCTGCAATATTTCCCGGTGATTGATGACGCGTGTTTCTGTCACCGGTTATTGTTTTCCTGAGAAACAGTTACGGATGCAGAGGACTCAATAGCGACGCTCGCGTCAGGGTACCTCCGTCATTAAACTGTTGTTTTCTCGGTTTCATTGGCGTGATTAGGCGCCGGTGTGCAGGAGAGGAAAGTGTTAATTCATTAACACCGGTGAATGAATTCGTCGTTCGGCGCGTTGTGGCCGCTTGTCAATGCGCGCACACGCGCACGCGCGCCGCTTTCTCATTAGCGTGTCCGCTCATCACTGCAGCGTGACATCGTGTTTGACAGCCTCTGATTTCCTGTCACATTTCATTTAAACACAGATGCTCAACACTCACCAACACCTGTCGAGCCGGACTCATTTCATTTCAGATCTGTTTGTTTAGATTGTGATGTTTATATGATCTTATATAGATGTGAGATTTAACATCAGTGCATGTGTTCAGTGCATGTGTTCAGACAGTAAATTGTGGTTTACAACAAAACATATAATTATCATTTACAGGTATATTGAGTCATTCATTGTTTATTGTTTTCCCATTTAAGACACCTGCGCAAATGTTGTGACCATAAGAAAGAAAATATTGTTTTATCTTATTGTATGATATAAAATGTGTGACATTTGGCTAAGCTTTTTGGTTGTTGATGGTTTATGTAAGAGTCTTGTGTGAAATATGAAGGCGAATGACTTCAAAATCCCTTTAAATGAATCAGAAAAGTGAAGTTTAAGACATGTTTAAGTGCACAGCAGGTTTATAAATACGTTTGAGGCCCCTCGTGTGTAGATGGTCCTCTCACATCCAAACGTTCTCATTTCTCTTTTCAGAACCAAAAGAAACAGCAACTTACCTTCCCGACAGTCATTTTCCAACCATCCATTATTTATATTGGGCCATGTTTTCAATCACAGCTTTGTTCTTGTGAGAATGAGTTATCAATATTTAATTTCCACTGTAGCTACCAAAAACAAATCTCGCTGTTTATTTCATTTTATAGCTTTATCAGCTTGAGGAAGAAAGTCTCATGCTATGCTAACAGTTTCATACTGTAATTCATGTTAAACATGAGGCAGAGATTTTGTGCAAAACAACCTGTTTTGATCAATGCACATATTCAACAAACGACAGATTTGCTGTGTGTGTGTTTGTTAATATTTCCTGCAGTGTAATCCGTGTTATGTCTGTTTCTCCAGCTGATTGCTGTGTTTGATGAGACAGAGCTCCAGCAGAGGGCGACGGTGAGTCCGGGGGGCAGTGTGGCGTCAGGTCGCTCCAGTCCTGACCCGTATGAACCCGAGCTTAGCGCTCTACAGCCCTCCTCCAGCAGTGAGATAGAGGTCACCTCCTTCACCCTCAAATCTGGTATGTTTCTCTCACTGGAGTCCACAAGTGTGTCTCTTTACCTCTGCTCACTAGTGTGATGTGATGGTGCAAATTTTCATGCCTTTTCACTAAATGATCTTATCTTAAAGCTTGTCTTATAGTTGTTTACATAGACAGCTTTCATAAATGTCATCACATTCTTAGTTCAGATTTATCTAGGCTAAACAAATGAGATCATTAAGATTAAGCAAATAAGCTGTTAGCACACGCACAAGTGTCTTACATTTCTAGTAACCACAGACTGACTGGAGAATGCATGTGTGCAACAGCGAGTGTGTGTGTGGTTAAAGTGTGTGAGCGTTAAATAAACGCAACTGTTTTTTCCCTGTTAGTCTTGCCACTTTTGAATCCATTATTGCAAATGCTCGCTCAGCTCTGCCCTGACTAACCTTCCCATAATGCCGATCTGTAAAGCCAGACTCCAGGCAGATGTCCCTGTGTACACCTCAAACACTGCGATGTCATTACATTACAAAAACTCTCACTGTCAGCTGCACACACAATACTGCTCTCACTCATTTATCAGCTAAATGACGCCAGGACAAAGAAACCGTACCCAATGTAGTTTAGAAGCCCCCCTGCCGTGACGATAACGTGTGTGTGCGCTCGGATATGCTGTCGAAACGCAGCCGAGGCGACGGGGAAGTCAAAAAGAGTTTTATTAAATCAGTCACAGTAAAGAAAGGAAAGGGCTTCACGGGAGCAGGGTTAACTTCATTAGAGTGTGTGTGTGTGTGTGTGTGGGGGGTGGGTGGGGCTGAATAAAAGCTGCATTTGAATAAGTTCATGCTTGGGTGGACCTGAGTTGACTTCTGAACATTGTGCAGTGCTAATCTGGTTAGAGAGACAGAGTGTGTGTGTGTGTGTTTGGGTGTGTGTGTGTGTGTTTGTGTGTGATGGGCCGACACTGGTTAAGTGTGCAATCAATACGTGTGTGTTCAAGTTATAAGTGCATTGTTGCAAAATTATAAGAGCATAATGGACACGTCTTGAATCCTGACTGCAGACAGCCACTGTCATGATCAGTAGTTTTGGTTTGTTTCTTATTAAAAATGTCCAAACATTTTTTTTAAACAAGTAAGAATATTTACAAACTTTCTAGAAATTCCCAGTAGTGAATACCTGCTATAAACAGAGCATTCCAGAAAAAAATGCAATGAGACCAAAAAGTTTGTTAGGTTTATCAAAGTTTCTATTTATGTTGGTATGTTTTAAATGGGCTTTTATTCTGTGAGGGGGCGGGGCTTACTGGAGTGAGTGACAGGTTGTGACTGCTGAATGAAGACGGTCAGAGCAGGGCAGAGGGTCAACTTCTCAGACTGAGAGTCAGACACATTAAAGCACTCGCACAGAGGAGCTTAAATAGGTGAAGGCACACGATGATTGACAGCACAACAGATGTCAATCACAGCTCAAGGACCGCCCCCACACCTGCATCATCATTCTACACTTGCTACTAAGACAAAACTAGCACTAGAATCAGCCAAAACAACTAAAAATCAGCATATTTATTAGTGTTTATAATTTCTTCTATAACTAATGTAAATGTTTTCAGTTATGATGAGCTCTAGAATATTTTATTGGTTTATATTGTGAGTTGTAGAGCCGTCAGATGTTATTGTGGCCAGTGGGGCCCTTCAGGTGAAAGGCTGAGGTGCATTCCTCTGGCATACAGGAAATGTCACGTTACACTGAGTATTTAAGCTCTGATCTTTTTTAGACACCAAAGTTAATTATTAAATTTCTGTATACAAGCTAATTTGCTGTTTAAGATCTACTTTGTTCAGCCCACCAGAAGCTGCAAGTTTCTTACTTGTCAGAGTGTGAGAGTCTTCAGAAACAGGAAAATCATCTCTACAGCCTGGCTGTGTGATTACAACTGCATCGATCCCAGACCTTCCCCAGTCCACACACACACACACACACACACACAATGCTCTTACGGCCCTACAGCACCTGAGACCTTACCCTGCTTACACCTGCCAGCCAGATAAAGTCATAGATTACCAATAAGACAGAATTACAAGTTAAGAAACTGTCGATATCTGTTGCCTCGTAGTCCTTCTTCATCTGTCTCATATTATGTTCTCTTAGTTGTCTCAAATTTCTTTATTTGTATAAAGACTATATATTGGTCGACAGGACATGTGACAACATGAGATTTGTTTGCAATGAAATAAATGAAAACATTGATAAAATTGTGGGTGTGATTGATGTTTTTTGTTTAGAATAGAGCGCATATAGAGTGATATGCAAGTCACAGTTCAGAATAAAAACAGGATCATGTTTTAAAAAAGTAAATACAATCAATTTTGATGTCGTATCCTCTTTAATAATTATGTAGTTTTGTTGCACATTCAACTCCCCCTGGACCCGGGGTCTGTATCTCTCGTCACATTTAGTCTCAGATGAGTAGAAACGAAACAGAGCCGTGACGACCCCAGCTCACATGACCGACCTCTCAGGGGTCAGAGGTCAAGGAGGATTCACCTCCCTGTCTTGCGTCCTGCAACTTTTTAACCTGAAATGTCAGAGCAGTTTTTCTGACACATTTACAATGCTAAAGAATTTCCATTAAGGGTCTGTGGCTTTTTTTACTCCAAGACAACATTCATGTAAAGTTTAGGGAATTTCCACTCTAAATAACTTGTGTTGATGAAATCCAGACTCTGAATTTCCCAGTCTCGTTCCCTAAGCAGAGAGACAGTTACCGTGTTTGCAGAATTTTCATATCTGTGTCATCACTGCAGATCACTTTAGGTTATTTATTTTAGTAAACAGAGGGATTAGTAATGCCTAATTCTGCTGTTCATTTGTGATCTATTCTTTCATGCCCTGTTACTCAAACTGATTGTACTCTTTATTTTTTGTTTTATGTTTTTTAGAAGGCAAATAGCTTTATTATAACAGCTAAAGCTTTTTGCCAACTTTCCATGCAGTGTTGGGGTTAGGTCTGTAAATATGTAACCTTTAAGAAAATATTACTTTATTTTTTCATATCTAAATTCTCTTTTTTTAACCTGGTGACTGATGGCTGTAATGGGTTTAATCGTTCAGTATTTATACAGCTGAAAAGACTTGTGACAGACTCCAGATTTAGGTTCTTTTCCTGGAAGGTAAAACCTCTAAGAATTTGTTCCACCCTGTTGCCCAAATAGCCAGTAATTAAAGGTTTTACCTAGAATTACTTTTGTGCTTAAACATTTCCCACACATTTCTGCCTCTGGTATTGCAAATGAACACCTGAAATGAGTTTGCACGATCGTTCCTCGTGACAAACGTAACACAGAGTCTGTAAAACGGTACCAAGCTCCGCCAGCTTCTGTAAATTTTAGAAGATTGATTGTAGTTTTGGTGTAAACTATACATTCCTTTGTGGGGATTTGTAAACACGAGGAAGGTCAGAGATATTTCTTACCGTGAATGTCCTTCATGAGTTATAGTTAGTGGCTGATGTTGGAGATTTCAGGGTGTGGAGAACTGATGATGAAGGTTAAGGGTAAAACATGGAGGAGATCTTGTTTTCAAACAGCTAGACACAGTTGCACAGATGAAGTTTGTACTGTTCAAACATTGAGACGTGATGCGGTGGTCAAACACATAGTTGTATTTATGTGGTTTTGGTGTTTAATTTTACTATAATATATTCTATCTTCTGACCTTTAAAATGAAGAAGGCTGTTTTAATTTACTGTACGTTTAAGACATTTAAATGACCCCTTTTATGACTGGTTAACCAGACTGGTTAACTGGTTAACATTCATTACAGCCTATTTAATAAGTAGATGTTAATATGTTCGTTGTGTCATGTTAATTTGCTCATGGTTGGGATGCCAGATGTATGTGATGAAGATGTTTGTAGCAGCTCAGTTTAAAAACAATGAACAGAAAAACTAGTTTAGAGTTTGCATATGTATGTATGACGTTTTGTACTCTTCTATTAAAGACAAATCTTGGAAAACACTTTTTCCTGTGACATTTTCCTCTTCTGTTTCAACAGAAGTATGAGTTTTGACCTTGCTTGTGTTCCACAAGTTTATGTGCTTGAAATGTCACAATGTTCCACACTTATCTCAGAAGGTCTTGGAGATCCTCTTTGGAGTGAAGACCAAGGACAGTTTGTTGGACGGCCCTTCTGTAAAACTCCCCCATTGCATTTTTCAACCAGTTTTATTATGTAGCTGTAAAAGTTTGAGCTGTTTCTGATGGATCCAGCGTTTTGTTCCCAGCGCAGTTTCTGCTGAGTTCAGCAACGGCTTAGAACTCTGGCTGTTGTCCACCACATATGTTCTTTGTTTTGAAGGTCTGATGACTGTGTGTGTGAGAAGCTGTTGCGTGACATCATATTGTTGTGCTTTCATGTGATAAATTTAGTGTGATTTGAATTCTGATGTGAGATTCAGTGTGTGTCTGAAAATATATCTGTAGATTATAGTTCATTGAAAGCAAGTTGGATGTATAGAAAGGTAGAAAGGTAGGTTTTATTTTTTACTATGTGGAGGGGTGAGTGGGCATTGGCCTTTGCCATAATATTATAATTACAATAATTCTAATATTCTACTAATTACTATTCTTCAATAATATTCTACATTTCTACATGAACTACAATGTTATGTAAATATAATTCAGAATTTTATATGTATCTAAGTTCCATGATATTTGTACTGTGTCTAGTACCATCATTTTCATTTTGCAATCTTAATTTTGTGTTTAGTATTGATTGCTGGGGAATTCTAATGGCTACTTTTATGCTTAAGTTTAACGTCATTTTTGACTTCTCCCATCAGTAACTCCCCTGTTGGTCAGAAGCAGCAGTGACCCTGCCCTCAGCCCATCCCTGGATGTGTTTTCATCAGACCCTGAGGAGAACAGCAGACCGCAGCCAACAGTGAGTAAACACACACCTAACACACACCTAACACACACCTAACACACTGCACGTCGTACTGACGCACAGATACAAATGTGCGATTGCTGACTTTCTTGTTTCTCAGCTGATGCAAAAGATGAAGGCTGAAATGTTTTAGGTTTGTTTTGTGTTTTGTTTATTGTGACTCTTTGTTCATTGTATGAGTTTTGTTCTGTTTAACTTGCTCTTGAATGGCAACATTCATGTAAATATTGTATTTGGGTTTGTTTTGTTTTGTTCCCTCGTCATCCTTGTTATCTTCATCTCTTGTGTTTTCATCAGCAAAGCTTTTTCTCTTACTGTATTTCTCTTTTGTTCTCAGTTTAAGGTTAGACTTCTCTTTGTCATCTCACAGCTTCATAGGTTGTTATATTCAGACGCTGGTGCTGAATACTGGATCCAGTACAGTAGACAGGAAGTGATCCAGTACGTTTCATGTGTGCTGTGGTTTTTATTTGGAAATGTGTCCATTAAGGTCTTTGGCTGTTGCACCTCGTCATTTTTTTTTATAAGGCTACATGACTGCATTTTTAAAGCAGTATGGCAAGTGAAAATATATATATATATATATATATATATTTTTTGTTTTTTACTTATCCCAAACTTCTTCCATCCAGTTCACTGTTTTTTATCTTTTATCTTTCATACACACACTGAAAGGTTTAAAACGTAATTTTAACTCATTTTTAACGCTGTTGTTTTGTTTTTTTTTTAAACTGTATCACTCTCTGGCTCTTAAAAGCTAAATGTACCAGGAGTGTGTACATAAAGCATTTTCAGTATCTGTAAAATGTGTTTAGTTGCAGAAACTCATCTGCAGGATTTCAGCACACACACTCGTCCTGTAGCGTTTGACTGACAGTAATCATGTGACAGTCTCAGTGACGGGGTGAAAGCGCGCTAATGCATTGAGCTGCAGCACTTTTCAGACCAGCAGGATTCGTGAATATATGCGTATTCTCTCCACACCCAGATAAATACCTGCATCTGTCAGCACCACCTCCTTCCAAAGTTCTCCAGCAGTCTTGAGGCTCTGAGAGCAGTTCCACATCTAACCCTGAAATCTGATTTCATCAGCATGTGCAGAACATCATAACTTCACTGAGGACCTTCATTCCTAACTTTCTTTCTTCAACAGTCCCTGCACGCACACACACACACACACACGCACACACACACACACACATACGTAAATATATAAATGGGGATATTGCAGCTGCTTCTGTGTCTTATGTAAACAGACATCACACCCTCAGAGTCAAGAATACAGATATTTAATAAAGACTGAGCTGTGATCCATTTTATCAGGAAAGTTTAACTGTTAAGTTTTTCCACCTATTTGGTGGTAAACTTCATCAACACATTTCTTGATCATGGTAGTCATCAGTCCTAATACACTGACAAAAATTACCAAAATGCCAGAGTATCAGAATACCACAGTATATTATTGTACCATTACTGGTGAGACGTCCAAAAAAACAAGATGCTTTTTACTAAACAAAAGATGGATATGAATATAAGGATTAGATTGAGAATTTCAGCTTCAGTATTTCCACATTTCCTGTCTGTGTTTTCACAGGCCTCGATTATGTCACTCAACCATCTTTCCATTAAAATCTCCCTGTAGTTCTCATGTAAGTGCACTCAATAAAGATGCACAATAACAATAGCCCCATCAAATCAACTGCCCCACGGCCTTCTGCAGCATGTGGCCTGGTGGGGGGATAATCGCTTGCTTAGATAATCTAGGTCACTTTTTGTGTGTGTCCTGCGAGAGGGGTCCCATGTGTTTGTGTGGGAGTGTGTGTGCGTCTTGGGTGGAGCACAGGGAACGTTCTGGATGCATCATTAGTGACAGATTCACGGGAAAGAAAGTGGACGTCCCGTTTCCTGGTTTGTTGTTTTCTTCCGTGTTGGTTGTTGTATTCTGTTTATTTGCATATTACCTTTAATGATCTCTGTTTCCAGACGAGACGTTGATGGAAGAGGGAGAACGGATGAAAACAAACACAGTGTGTTTTACTGGAGAACCGTTTATTTTAAAGAATTGTTTTTGAATTGCGCTCAGATGTTTTGGGTCTTCGGTGTTTGAGGGTCTTCAGGAGTGACTGATGTTTTGGTGATTGTATATTTGTGTTGACAGGGATTCGGTCATGCGGTGACTTTGAAAGGAGGAGCTATGGACAAACCTAAAGTGGACGTGTCAAACGCGAGGCCTGGACAAATCAGCATGAGGTGAGAGAGTGTGTGTTTGTGGGGAACTGTCATGTTATAATAATAATGTGTCAGGAGATTAAGTTTGCTCTTTGTTTGGAATGGTTCTTTGTTGTTGGATTAAGGTTGTGTGTGTTTTTGTCATGTTGTTCTTTATTTAAATAATTGTATATTTAATTGTATTTGATTAGTTATATTTGATTGGCTATATAAATATCTCCACAGCTGTTGTTCATGTGCCAGTGTTTGCTGAGGTTTAGTTATGTTTAATCAAGATTAACAAATATTGTTACACTCTAATCGACTGATATGATTGCCAGTATTTTAAGAGTAAACTGCTAATGCCAAAACTGATATTTACACTGTATTAGCTCGATACAATAATCATTATTTTAACACTGGTGGTAGCACGTTCATATGATTTCCTATATTTTTCAAATACATCCTTTCACTGCAATTATAAACATTGACAATCATACAAGCATTCAGCCATGAAAGGGTTCAGTTGTGTGTAGAAGTCTGATTTAATGCAATGTGCTGATTTTGTTGTCAATGAGTCTTTTAATGCTTATCTGGAGTCAGTTTTCTTATTGAAATCCCCATCAGTCTGTAGTAATTGAGACTCTGATCAGCCTGACTTCAGATTAGTGTAGCTGCTGATGCGGTGTACTGTAGTAACACACAGAAAATTGGTGTGTGTTTGTGTGTTACATTGAATCACACTTGTTGCCATAGCCACAGTGCAGGAGACACTCACACGTGGCGCTTATCACGGGTCATGTGACCTCATCTCTTCCCCGTGAGAGAGGATGAAGTTTATCACTCTCCTGTCTTCAGTGCCTCTGTCAATCAGCATTACACACACACACACACACACACACGCACACAGGTGTGATTCATGGCAGGTTTCTCTTGACCTGAGGAAATGATGCAGGCGATGGAGTCAGTCCATTGATATCTGAGACAGTTTCCTCACACTTTCTGGCGTGTCATTTTGAAGTGTGACTGTAATTCTGCTGATGTAATTGTGTTTCTCTGAAAGTTTCAACTTCCAAAATATATTTCTGTTTGCTGCAGTTGTTTTTCTGAAAAATGCTCTTGCTAACTGCAGTGACTGAATGTGTTTGATTTTCTGCAGAGAACTCACGCGGACTGTAAAGATCTCAGGAGAAACAGGACCTCTGGGAATAAAAGTTGTACCATATTCTTCATCTCTGAGTGGAAGGTAAACACACACACACACACACACACACACACACACACTCTGCTGGTGCTCTGTTTGTCTGCATGGTTTAATTTCAACTTCTGAGTCAACCAATAACTTGCTTTTCAATTAATAATTGTATATTATTTAGGGAAAAATATGCTGTAGTCAAATAAACTTCTTACCCATGGTCACACACACACACACACACACACACACACACACACACACACATTTAAAGGAAGTGAGGAGGTGAATGGCTCATTCAGGTTACATGAACAGGTCGAAAGTTCAGTGCTGTGGGGCAAGGACACGTTTTGAGACAGGAAGTGCTCCCTGAGCAGACGGTGACACACTTCCTGTTGTTGGGCCTGATGAGCAGCGGATGGAAAGAGACTTTGTCTCTGTAGGTGGGCAGATCTGTTGTGTGGCCCACTGAACTTCTCCCAGTCTGGAGTTTGTGAAGTCTCAAAGGAAGCTTTGAAACCTTTAAGAAAGAACAGCAAACATAAATGATGTTGAGAATAATGCACTCTGTGTGTGTCAGTGTGTCAAAACAGAAAATAGTGTCTGTCTTCAGGAGGTTTTTTTTTGGTTATCCAGTTTAATCGTAAAATTACATTTTTTATAGCGTAATTAATAATAAATTGCTTCATTTTTTTGCCTTTTAAAAATGTATTAACCATCAAAGATAAAGCTAATTAGGAGAAAATATGTATTAACCTCCAGGTTTCAACTCTCGAATATTTTTTGTTACTGTTTTAAAGCTGCAGTGTTAAATCTTTACCCCAAAAAACACGACCATGTTATTTAATCATTGTATTACTGCTTAAGGCCTTTTCACACCAAGGACAATAACAATAACTATAATGTTTTAAAATTATTCTAAATTTAAGAACCGTCCACATCACAACTATAACAAAAACAATTAAAAAGAACGATATTGTTGGGCTCACGTTCTGAGCGATTGTAATGGCTTATAAAACATTGACAGCTAATTTAAATCCATTCATGTTTAAAGTGCTTGTGCATGTACTGTGGAATAAACATGATGTTATTTTGAATTGGATGCTAATATAGTTATTGTAGTTATAGGTGTTTTTACAATTAACGTTCTCGGTACGAAAGGGCATTTAGTCTATTTTTATTGACAGCGGATCATTTGGGTTACTCAGAACACGTTTTCAAACTGTTATTTTCAGGAATTGTGACATTATTGGATGTTTTATGTATGTTTTTGTGGCATATTTGTGTGAAATCTGTGCATGTGTGTCATCAGAGCTTTGGGTCTGCACATCCGATCGGTGGAGGAGAACAGCCGGTCTGAGCGAGAGGAGATCTTTGAAGAGGACGAGTGTATTGTACGGATCAATGACGTGGAGTTAATAGACAAGAGTTTCTCTCAGTGAGTGTCTGACTCCTCCATCCCTCAGACTTTCTAATCATCTGTCCTGTCTTTCGCTCTCCGTTTCATTCTTTACACTTTACATCCGTCGTTCGTGTTGTTTTCTCCTTCTTCACCACAACAACAGAGAACCCTCGTCTCTCTTGTTCGCTCACCGCGAGTGTGAAATTGCTCTATTAAGCGACATCAACGTATCGAATAGCTTTCAAAAAGGCGTCGTATGAAATGATGTGGCACTATTAGAGAACAAGTCAGAAAAATTGTCGGCACTTCAAGTGTTGGAAAGTGAAAAGGCAGCGATTAAATCAGTTTCGTTTCTCTTGTGCCGTCCTAACATGAACTCCAAACTGTTCTGTTTTCTGAAAAATGTAAAAATCCACTGATTAAATTCTATTTTTGGCCATTTATTATATTGCTTATGCTACTATTTTACAAAAAGCAAAAAAAGGGGGTGGGGGTCAGATATTACAGTGGACAAAAGGAGATGAAAAAGGTTGAGATTTACAGTGATTTTATCACTATTAAAGCTGTGGCTGCATCTGATTATTTGATTATACTTTTCAAAGTTCCTGTAAAATGATGGAAATGTTGAGAAAGATTGAGTAAAAGACTGTTGATGGAGGCAGTGCTGTGCAGTTTCTTTTCATGTTGTGAAAGATTGTCTCTCACCCAACTTTTCATTGCAGGTCACAGGAGGTGTTTCGTCAAGCCATGTCCTCCTCTAAAGTGTGTCTGGAAGTGCTACCTGTCGGCAACAAGCTTCGCTACGAAAGGAGTTTAATCGGGCAGCTTTTCACCAACACTGAGCCTAACCCGGCTCTCCCCAAAGCAAAGAGTCCCTTCCTGGTCCGCAAGCTCGGGCCCGGCAATGCTGCCATTCCATCTCCAGAGCCTGCTTCTTCTGAAACTCCACCCCTAAAAGAGGAGGAGCCTCCGCTCCCAAGACACACCCCAGTACAGGTGGATGTGCGTAAAGACACGCCCTCTCCTCCGGTTAGTGCATCACCAACTCTGAAAGATCGTAGTGAGAGCCCCGCCCCCAAAAGGACGACATCACTCGCCACGCTGGTTAATATGACCAACAATAAGTCCGGGAAAAAGATGAGGATCGATTTGAAGAAAGGTAAGTTAGACATCAGAGTGTCACTTGAGCACATTTTGTAAACTAAAGTAAAAGCCCACTTTCAAAATCAAATATTTTTATTTGTAATATCGCGTTAATGAGTGTGAATGTTGTTTCATGTTGGCTTTAAGCTTGAAGGGCTGAAGGACTGAAGCAGGTGAAATGGTGGAATGCATGATTTAATCTTTGTCAAAAACTGCTGCGTATCAACTTTATTTTTATGTCTTGCTCTTTCTCTCTTTATCTTTGACTGACAGCCTCTATTGTTTAAAACTTTAATGTCACATGTTCTTCTGGGAGATGAGATTTCATCACTCGCCATCTTTAGTGTGCTGGACTGGCCTCTGTACTCCATGACAGCTTTCAGTGTGTGTGTGTGTGTGTGTGCTTGTGTGTGCGTTTGCGTGTGCGTTTGCGTGTGTGTGTGTGTGTGTGTGTGTGCTTGTGTGTGCGTGTATGTGCGTGTGAGTGTGTGTGTGTGTGAGAGAGATTCTTGGCTTCAGTAATCACACGTGTCCCTCTGGACGAGAGACTCAGGGGAAGTGATGTCTTAGCATTGTTCTGTAAGCACTTGCTTCTCTTTATTCCGTCTCTGTATTGTTGTGAAACCGTTCAGGACACTCTCCATATTTCACTCCAAATGACCAAAAAGAAAGATTACTATATCAACAGTTAAAACACTGTAATGTTTCAGCATGGACGTATAATCAGTAATAACAATTATTTTCAATTGTTTGAAATATAGTTATTTTAATTTTGTAAGGAGTCACTCTAATATTTTACCTTTATCAGCCAGTGCTTCCACTTTTCTGTATCCTCTCTCTATCTCCCTACTCTTTTTCTTCCCTCTCCCTCTCTCTCTGTCTGTCTCTCTCTCTGTCTGTCTCTCTCTCTTTCTGTCTCTCTCTTTCTGTCTCTCTCTTTCTGTGTCTCTCTCTTTCTGTGTCTCTCTCTTTGTCTGTCTCTCTCTCTCTGTCTCTCTCTCTGTCTCCCTCTCTCAGTCTTCTGTAGATGTGTTGGTGTGTGAAATTAAAGTGCAGGTCTGTCTAATCTCTGTGAGGAGGCATTTATCAGTGTTCAGGGCTGTTCAGACGTCTTTAGAGAGATCGAGAGCTTCAACAGAGGCCAGAGATGCTGTAAAGCATCAGTCAGCATACAGAGGCTTGATCTCCTGACCTGATCCTGGATCAGCCTGATGCAGTCCTCCATCAGTTCATAAAAATGGATTATCAGAATGCACATTTTCAACTATATATCTTTCTGTCTTTCACACTGGGTGTGAAAATGTGTCCAGTGACAAAGTGATATTTGTTGTTATCGTGTCAGTAGCTTTTATCTTTGATTGGTGAACTTAACTCTACAACTAAAGAGATTAAAGCTTTTTGTGTCATTTTTTTGTGTCATGTGACAGTTTAAATTCAGTGCATTGCTAGCGATCTTTGTCACCCTTGTCGCTTTAAATTGGCAGCTCTCGTTTAAAATGAATGTCTTCTAAACTGCATTTTGAGCAATTTGCAGCTAACAGAAGCAAACGTACCTCACCAGAACTGACACAGTCGGGTGGAGTCAGTTACATTTTGTACATTCAATGTGGCTTTATACACTGCGACCACATGCTGGTAAAATGCATAAGAATTCCATTTGTCATGCGGTTCTGGTTCACAGAGTCGCATTAAACACATGCTTAATGTTTCTGCTGCCCGTCTGTCTGCAGGTACGGAGGGTCTGGGCTTCACCGTGGTAACCAGAGACTCGTCTCTTCATGGTCCAGGACCCATTCTGGTAAAGAGCATTTTGCCCCGCGGAGCAGCTATTAAAGACGGCAGACTCAAATCAGGAGACCGTATCCTGGAGGTATTACATCCATCCTACATCCATCAGTGCGGTCGTGATAGCTCTACCTGGAAAATGCAACATCAAAGCTTAAAATTATAACGATTTCAATTTAAATTGTGCAATTTAAAGCTATTGTATGATATAAAATTTGGACTCTTGACTTAGTTGGTCCGTTTGGCTGTAATTTTCCATCGTCATGCGTTGCACTAAGCCATGAGATAAATACGACAGTATTAATTTTCCATTTGAAGCATTGGCTCGGCAGTGGAAATGGAAATTCAGTGTTGATGGTTACAGGAAATGGCTTTCTGCTGTGTGCAGGTGAACGGGGTGGATATCACAGGATGCACACAAGAGGAGTTGGTTGTTATGTTACGGAGCACCAAACTGGGAGAGACTGTGTCCATGATTGTGTCAAGACAAGAGGAGTTCTTGCCCAGAGAACTGGTAAGACGTCTGAAAATACTAGTACTAAACTACTAAACCACCTGTCACACCATTAGTACTACAGAAACAGTGTCTCAGAACGCTGCTTTTCTGTTGGAACCAAATGATCTTTTTCACCAGGTGGATAATAAAATGAGCAACAAAAACTTACAAACTTAATTGTAATGGGGATGGGAGACATATTTTAGAGTGTTTTTATTTTTTAATTTAGAGGTTAGACAATAGTAACAACAGTTACCCAGCGCTTTTAATGGCGCAAACAAGCCCATAAACACTGACAACCAGCACCACTGGTTCAGATTTGTGGATTCAGCTTACGACAGGAAGTTGATCACACGACCCAGCGGTTTGACAGGAAGCTTCAGGCCACTGCCGGGCGTCCCCTCTCCCAGATGTTTGCATGAGGGGCATGTTTATCTGTGACCTCTTTCAAAGCATCTCTGTTCTTCCTTTAAAACTCAGACCCCCGTAAAGCCCACCAGTGAATAAAACTGCAGTTTTGACGCCCCATATATCCCTCATCGCAGGAAGAGAGTCTGCATCCCCTTCATTGTGTCTGTCTATCCACAGTTCATTTACAATAGAGTGTCTGCTCATCAAAGGTTTAGGTTGAGAAGGGTCACAAATAAGCAACTCCTTTAACTTAGTCACAGCCAGAGAATGTTTATGTGTTCTGGCTCTGATTCTGTGACGATAGATTTAATATATAATAATCTGATATGAACGCATGAAACAATGATGTACTTTTCAAACTACTGTCTGTGTGAAGTCAAACCCGACAGCTCATATTATAAATTATCATAATTATTATGTGTTATAAATGATAATTTATAATAACTTAAAACTTATTTTATAATAACTATAAAAACTTACCGGGTGAGATGAGGAGATCACAATGAACAGTAATCTGTCATGTACTTGCTCGATTACTGGTTTTTGTTAATTTTTACCCCCAGTTACGGATTGCAGCTTTAATAATAGTTACAAATATGAAATAATTAAGAATTGGTGGTTTATTTATGAATGAAGCTGTTTTGTATTCAGACTTGGTAAAATCTTTGCTCGTCTCAGATCAGTTCAACACGAGCAGCTGTGTGTCATTGACACAGACTATTATTGGACCATTAATTTTCGTTAGGCACAAAAAACGCCATCAAGAGCTTCTCAGCAGAATCTTTTCACAGAGAAAAAACTCCATTTTCCTCCATTCAGATTCAAAGTGGGTTTAGCTGCAGCACTGCTTAGCAGCTGAATTTCAGGCAGCAAAAGAGAGAAATGACACACTCAGGAGAAATATTTTTTTCCCTGCGAATGGAAGAGTATGAAAAGATATAATGACAGTGTTGAGAAGGTCTTAGCATCTGTCGTTTCGAGGCTGTGTTTGCGTGTGTGCGTATTTGTGTTTCATTCCAACCAACGAATGCATCTAAATCTAAAACACCCTCTATAAATACTGCACTGTTCCTTCCTACCTTCACATTCATCAGTTTCTATTGGATTATGTCTTTAGCCACCCACTGTCAGCGAAAATACAGGCCGCAGACTTAATTCCCAAAGGCAGGTTTGACTGACCATCACCCATTAGCAAAAATACAATTTCTTTTTATACAAGTGTGCTAAAAACCAGCAGATTTTTAGACAGGAAGAGACCATAAATTTCCATCCTGTTAGTGACTAGATTCTGAGTTGTTGACAGAATTAAGGTTTTGTTTTTCTGTCTCAAGTCCTGTGGGATTCGGTCGTGGTGCTGGTGTTGGTGGCTGGATATCCTGCATGTTCTCACAGTGTCTGTCGCTGCTGGAAATCCTGCTGAATCCAGTTTCAGCTGGTAGATGATTGTATGTGGTTTTTAGGCCAGGACCATCTTAGTTAGTCCAGGCTGGTCAGTGGTTGATCACCACTACACAACAGTTAACAGATAACAATTTTAAGTAGCAAGAACACTTCCCTAACGTTCCCTTTATATAACAAAAACCTTAATGTTATTTTGAATGTTAAAAACTTCCAGTTTTTTAGATGTTGTAGTAATGTTATTGCTTGGTTAGGAGAACTTTATTCCAACACTTATTGCTGTAACATTTTTAAAAAATTTCACTAAAAACCATCAACGTCAAAAACGTTCAGTATAGTGTTCAGTTTCTGCAATAACGTTTTTTGATAACTTTGAGAGAACTTTAGGCAACAATCTGAGATTGTTGATTTGATTGTTAATATTGTGGCATATGATTATGGATTATGCTTTCTTGGGAAACTGCTCAGATATTAATAGTTATTGTTAAATATTACAAATATTTTATCTAGACTCAAGAGTGTTTGGTGTGTTGGTGCAGACTCGACAGACCCCGCCTCTCAGTGCGGTGGGGGGGGTCAGACAGCACATTGAGAGGTGGGGTCACTGAGCTGCTACAGGTTTTTAGATGTCCTTGAGTTTGGCTTCATAATAATTCTCTATTCTCACACACAGGATGTGGCCTGATTCGTCAAGACCTGTTTCATTATATTTAACATTTGGGTCATGGTCACTTCTTTCCCAAACCAATGAACAGTGCTGTGAGTGAAGTTTAGAGGTGCCGTCTCAAGCAAACTTCAGTTTCACTGAACACCCTTGTGGTAGCAAGTCTTTTGTTTTTTAAGTGTATATTCATGTTTGATTTTATTTGTGTTGTATTTTGTAGCTATTTTTCTGTCTATTTTCACCTGTTGTGGACTTTTGGTGGCTTTTACTGACACTTAGGTTAAAACAATTGATCCCATTGTGTTAAAAGTGTTTTAGCCTCCAGGAGGTCTTTGTGATCTGGAACTGGTGTTGATAGGACCACCAGAGCAGACCATCTCCCCTCTCATGATCAGAGACATCAGCTAATGTGATTTTCAGATTGTCAGTAAGAGAGTTTGACCTCCTCAAACACAGACGTTTATTGTGCTCTAAAAGTCTGATTTATCAGCAGCCTCAGGCCATGAGTGACACATCGCCTCTCCTGACAGACACTAGATCTCACGTTTCTGAAGATGAACTACTTGGACCCCTGAAGCTTCACACCATTGGCCTTTTTTTTTTCATCATTGGCTTTTTTATTGCTAAAAAAACTAAAACAGCTGAGAGGTTTAATCCTCGTGTGAGTCAGCTCCTCAGCTCTGCTCTAGACTTGATGTATGTTGAGAAAACAGAGCCATTTGACAGGCATTTAGTATCCTAATATCCTTGCCCTCCATAGAGACGTTCAGTTAGATAGACATACAGTGTAGAAGAGGTCAAAATGGAGGCCAAATGCTGCATATACAATAAATATCATTTTATATTATCTTTCCCTAATGTCCACTTAAAGTTTTTACAGTGGTAAATTCATTTTATAGGATCTGTTTTCTATGCCCTGTAAGACTTTACTAGTGACTGTGTGTGTGTGTGTGTGTGTGTGTGTGATCAATAATGAGTTATTTGTCTTAAATGGTGTCGTTTCCACTTCCTAAATGAAGCTTTGTTAGAAGCGTATTGTTTTCTGTCACGCTTGTAATCTTACTTTCATGTTCAAACGAAACCATGTTCAAACGACCCCCAACGTCTTTTCCAGCCTGGAGACATGAGTTCATTTATTCATCATTACGTTTGGCTGTTCATCATGTGGGAAAATGTCTGTAGTTTTACTTTCATCTGTAGTTCTCCCAGACTGATCTCACTACCGCCACATTCCTTTATTAAAGGAACTTATTTGTTATGGAAATTCTTGTTTATTGGTTTGCACTCATGTTTTGAATAGGATTTGGATACAGCACCATTCATTTTAGAACATTTCCATTAGCTGAAAACAATAAGCAATTCATTTTAGGGAAGCAACAATATGAGAAGTGCTATACAAAGTTACAAAGTTTCAACAATGGTTAGAGTCTATACCTGAGACAGAGGATTAGAGGAGTCATTTTAGTTTTTAACATGTACCTGTCAAGTAGCATTTAAGATGTATTTAATTTAATTGATTATTAAAAATAGCTGTTGCTACTTGGTTATGTGGTAGATTAAATGTTAAATTGTCAGTAAATATCTATATTGTGACGTAACATTACACACACAGAGTTTCTGGTTGTACAGCCAGCTTCACTCTTTAGATGTTTGATGCACATAAATCAAAGCACACGACATACGAGACCTGTCCAAATGTGTGTGTGTTATTGCAGAAAGGAGAGCCGCTGCTGTCTGAGGACGACCGAGAGCAGCTGATGTTTGAAGTTCCTCTGAACGATTCGGGCTCAGCTGGTCTGGGGGTCAGTCTGAAGGGAAACAAATCCCTTGAGACCGGAGAAGATCTGGGCATCTTCATCAAGTCCATCATCCATGGAGGAGCAGCACATAAGGTAAAGAGCAGCCCGCATCAATCCCTAATCATGTCATCTCAGAACTAAGGAAGCTTCTACATAACCAGACAGTGCTTTTGCAACAACTAAAAAATCCTAAAGACAGTATTTCTTCTCCAAAAGCACAAGGGCTTGTAATAGAATAAATAAAATTAGCATGCTTTGAAAATCAAGCTTAGTTAAACTGCAAACACACTGTTGGTATGCACTAACCTTGGTCTTGCATGCAGTTAATGCATTGCACAAGCGTTGGGAATCACCCAAAGTGCCTTCAGACAGCACATGATGATTTCTGCGGCCCACCTGCTGCTAAAGATATTTCTTTTATGGCAAACCTCACTGAGTGCACTGGAGATGTGCACACACACCACTCAGTCCAGCATGAGAGAGGGCAGCAGGTGTTGTGTTTCTGTGTAGATAAGGGCATGTCTTCCGTCCCCTATCAGCCATGTAAATCAAGAGTGGGCTCACAGGTGGAGCTGCGTCTCTGGCTCCTATCAGCACTCCAGTGGAGAGTGGGCTCACAGGTGGAGCTGCGTCTCTGGCTCCTATCAGCACTCCAGTGGAAGGTGGGCTCACAGGTGAAGCTGCATCTCTGGCCCCTATCAGCACTCCAGTGGATAAAAAAATAAATGTAGATAAAATGTACGCAAATATAAAGTGTGACCTGTTATAGACCGTCTTCACTGTCTTCAGCGGTTGTGTATGCATTTGCTTTCATAGCGGTTTTTAAGGTCAACAGGAAATCAAAATCAACGCTCATTTACTTTCTTCGTAAATGTCATTGATCTTGTTGTGGGTAATTCATCAGCGTTCGTCATTAGTCTGAAGAAACATTCATAATCTTTCATCAAAATTATTTTTCGCTAAATATTTAATTTCAGTCGGAAGTGCCTCATGTCGCAAATGCCTTTTGAATCTTTAAGTCCCAGTTTCAGTACATTTATACTAATGAAGAACTCTATTATTGTATTTGTTGTAATTATATGGATAATTAAGCATCATCTGAGTAGGATGAGTTTTATTAGAGCTCTTCAGTGTCAGTCTTCAGGGCTTTGAAGAGCATCTTGTGTTGTGAAGCTCCAGGCGTGAGAAGGTTGGCCAGTTATCTGTGTGTGTGTTTTCACAGGAGATGGGCACAAGTGTTTGTGTCAGTTCTGTCAGGGTATCGCTGGTCTGCGGTCAGTGACCCGGCCCTGAGGTCAGGCTCTACTGCCATGAGCAGTCATTAAGAGGCTCCAGTGGTCTTTAGCCGCTAATCTCTTTAGTTTTGAGTTTTATTTGGGGAAACGCAGCTGTGAGTCTGATCTGCTTCAGTCTGTTCTGCTCTGTGATTGTTTGTGAACTCACAGTGGAAATGCATTCAGATAAACTGTGTGATTAAACAGTGAAAAGCTGTAAAAAGTTGCTCTGTTGTGTATTATTAATATTGTAATTTGTAATTATAATATATATATATATATATATATAATTTTTTTTTTTTTTGCCTGAAAAATATTGCTGTTCTTTTAAACTGCTAAAATATTTTAAAAATAACTATAGCTGTATAGTAGTTAGTCAATTTTAGTTAGTAGGTTGTAGATTAGCTAGCTAATTTTTAAATAAATAGCCTGACTGTACTTTTACTTTAGATTTAAAGCACTAGTAAGTTCTTGTTGTCTGTTGTTTTCTTGCAGGACGGTCGCCTTCGTGCCAACGATCAGCTGATTGCCGTCAACAGCGAGTCCCTGCTCGGCCGCTCCAACCACGACGCCATGGAAACCCTGCGGCGCTCCATGTCCACTGAAGGGAACCTCAGAGGAACCATCCAGCTGGTGGTTCTCCGCAGTCTGGAACGACTCCCTGTCCAGGTACGCCCGGTTCCTGTACCGTATCGCATGTCAGGCTACAGACCCCTTCTCCACAGACCCTCTGAGCCTCAGTCACAGGCCTCAGTTCTCCGGTGTCATGGCTGGCACAATCACAGGCTGTCAGGTCACCTCTGAACGAAGACCTGCAGTATTGAAACTTCATTAGTGACGTTTATATGGATTCAGTCATGAGAAAAGATGCTGAGTGGGGCGTCACAGACATTCTTGAAGATAGAAGTAGCTAAAATGTATTTCGTTTTGACACTTTCAATGTTTATTTTTCCCTGTTTCTCCTGGACTTCTGCTTCTAATCTGTTTCCTGCTTTTGTTTTGCAAATTCTTGTATATTAATTTACCCTTACCTAATTAATAATGGAAAATCCAATTTAGCATGTCTGCTTTTCATTTGCTGTGGTCTGTTTGTACATTAACTGCTTCCTGTTTTTCTGAACCTCCTTTTTTATTAATAAAGAACCTGAGGTCTTTGCTTTCTGTTTCCTTTTGAACCTGTGAGCTCTTCCTGTGTGTGTTCTGCTTTTTCTTGGTGGTCTGCTTCTACTTCTGACCCCCCAAAATTAATGTTGCATCTGTTTATTAGGGCAAATTGGTTCGCATGTGTTAATAAAAACGTTTACTAATGTTGAACATGGGCACAGAAATACAGTGTTCTGTGTTGTGTGTGTGTTTTAGGGGGCTCGTCACGTTCACTGGGGTCCCCCTTTTGTTAATGTAGTGGTAAGTTCAGGAAAGATTCACTTTGTGTCATGTGCATGAAATTTCCCTAATTGTATTAATCATATTGATAATCATATATATCAGATGGTTTCACATGGCAAAGACGTTTGTTAAACCAAAAGAGCCATTAGGGCCAAAATGAAGAAACATCTTCATTTTGGGAAGATTTTGGGTAAAGGGGAAGAAAACGTTTCTGTACTCCGGTAACCTGTAGGAAAACTTGTAACACTTCAGGAAATGGAGCCATTATGAAACGATACGTGTCTTTGTTAGCTAAGCAATTTTTAGCTACTCTTCTGCAGAAATAAAGTTTTGCTAAATGTTTTGGCTGTAATTAAGAGGAAGTGATGTTGAGGTTAATTTGTTGGGGAAGTAAATCGATTCCCTGCATCAGCATATCACTAAAACATCTGTTTTAGCCAAGAGATAAAAGCAAAATCTCTCTTTTAAAAGTCATGGGTTTGCTTTGCGTTCAATTTTTAGGGGTCAGGTCTTAGCACAGGGCCTTGATTTCAGTGAACAGTGGTGGAATGCAAATGTCACAAAAACAACCGTCTGTGCCGAAAGCTTTTAGAATAAATTTGACAGTTAGTAAAAACACAGTCCAGTGTTATTTCTAACAAAAGCCATTTGCAGGAGTCACCTGCGTTTTGACTTGATTTGAGCAACTTGTATTCAAGGTTGAGCAACTTTGTATTCAAGGTGAAACCAAGACGGTTCATCAGTTCCGTCTCAGTGCCTCGTTGCTATCCAATGAAAATGAAGACAAATTGTTATTGACTCCGCCTTCAGGAGTCACACTGGTGTGTTATTGGAGAGCATTAGCGTTATCCTCCACCCAATCTAGTCGTATAAGGATGGTGGTCGCGTGGTTGTTAATGGCCGCTCGATAAAAGGTGACATGTCGCCGCGATGCATTCTTTATTAATCACGTGAGGACAGATGATCAATACAGCATTAATCACACAGACAGAGCTAAATGATAAGAAAACAGATGAAGGTTAGACAATTAAAACAGACTCTAGACAACTTAATGGGTTGGTTCATCAGTTTAGGACAATTTAGAATTTATTAGAGATTTGATAATGTTTAAAAATTATGATGTGTTTTTTAACATCATAACTTGATAATGTGGATTTGTGGGCAATAATTATAACAGGGCCAAAACTCAAATTTTAGAAATCAACTTTTGAATATGGAGGAATTTCCTGTGAAACCACCATCTTTGTTGATCTTCATACCAACATCTCTTTCTCTTTTCGTTCCTCACCATTCTTCTCCTTCCACCATCTTCTCCTAGAATATCTTCTCTTGCTCCACCCTGTCTGATCTCTAATCCCGTTACCTCACCGGATCTCCTCTTGCTCAGGAAGTTAATCAGATTACACTGTGGGTTGCTTGAATTTTGGGTTTTAATGAAAGGACGCCTGGGGCTTCCCTGAGGGTGTCTGACCTTAGGTCACCCTCACTGCGGCCCTGCGTGTGGAGGGGGTGGAGATATCCAGAGATTCAGGGTGTTGTTCTAGAATCTCTTTTGTTGTTCCTTTGTTGGTTCTTTGTCCTCTGCGGTAGATTGTATCTCTACCGTGATTCTCTGATTAAAATGATCTTTAAACACCTCAGAGCTCTGACAACAACTTGTGCATTTGTGTGTGTGTTGTGCACCTTGTCTAGGTGGTAGAAATTAACATGTTACAGACAAACTGATAGATGTATAGAGGGACTAGGAATTGTTTCGTTTTTTAAAAACCTTAGTGCTCGCTGTGCAAACCGACAAAGGGTGGTTGCTAGGGTGTTGCTACGTGGTTGCCAAGGTTTTGCCAAGGATTGGTTTTAGCAAGTTGCTATCTGGTCATCAGTGTTGGTGTGGTGGTTGCTGGGGTGTCTGAAATGTTTGCTGTCTGGTTGTTCTGTGTGGTTTCTTCCAGGCCCAAATCAAAAGAACTTCTAATTATTTGAGATATCAATTATATCTGTAGCACAAACAGATTTCGCACCAAAGTTTAATACTTATTTTGCTTAATTTAATATTTTACTTGCACCACTAATCAGATTTTAAACATTTCATTTTTTGTTCCTTCAGAGTTGTTTCTCCATCATTTCTCAAGTACCCTTTGACACTTTTTTTTCCAAATTTTACGCGTCAGACGCACATAAACAACAACACACCATCCACTGTCAAAACATTGATCAGAGCAAAACGTGCTTTAAAGTCTCTCATCCAAAGAGCTTTCAGAATCCCTTCTGTGTAAGTCTCATAATCTCAGAGGAGAAAGAGCTCCAGAGAATCAGTCTTTTGTCCGTTGAAGATTTCTGAGGGACCGCGAGCTGGAAGGCAGTTGACAAGAATGATGTTTCCACATGTAAAGAACAGTCTCTCCTGCTAATGACCGTCTGCCAGACGAGATTTAACGTCTGAACGAAAGAACGCCACTTTCATCTCTCTCTCTTGCAGAATAGCACGTTCTGAATGTGTTCAAACGCTTTGATATGGTGATATCCTAATACCTGCTCATCCAGTCAGCCTTGCCGTTTTGCTTTGAATACAGTGTGTTTGCATGTGGTATGACAGTAAAATACGTAGTGTTTTTCCTCTGGGTTTCCTGCCCGACGTTGACAGTCGTAGCTCCTTTGTCTTCTGAGAAGAATCCATCAGGACATTTCACTCTGTGGCCTCTCGTCATCAAAATGACACACGTTTCCCTAAACTGTCTTGAATGTTTCAAATGATGTCATGTGCTTGCTTTCACACTTCTGTCATTTGCTGTGTGGTCTTAGCATATCTGGTGCCTCAAAAAGCATTTCTAGATGAGCAAATTTGTCTTTCTTTGTTATTTGGTTCACACCACATTTCTTTCCACCTTTGCCTGGAGTGTTCTTTTGTGTCTGGTTTGTACTGTTGTACACAATTGTATAACTCTTCATTGGTTAAACACTTCAGTCTGCTGAGGTATAGATACAGGTTCTATTTAGTTTAAAGAAGAAAGTTATACACCCTCATGTCAGTTCAAACCTGTAGTGGAGACCAGATGAGGTGTTTTATATGATGTTCTTTATCCATTTACTAAAAGCATATGGTGATCAGATTCCTCTGGTCTTCAAAACCACTTCAAACTAAAAAACAAAACATCATTAAAATAGTCCATAAAATCAAGTCATTCAGTAGGTGTGTGTGAGGAACATGTGGAGTAAGAACACTTCTTACATCAGATGCAAAAATGCAAGCAGAATATTTCCTTCAAAAACACATTTAGTGTTCCACAAATAAAAGATAGTCATACAGGTTTAAAACAACACTGTGAGTAAATTATGACAATTTTCATTGTTTGGTGAACTGTAGCTTTAAGTAGTTAATATTATAATTTGTTTTGCATGGCAAGTGTCAGTCTGCTCTGTTTTGTGGACCCGGAAAGCATGACCTTAATATGAAACTTTACAGCTGTAAACAACAGCTGCATTAAAGAGAATAAGCCTTCAGTTTTATGTTTTGTTTGTGCTGAATTATTTTCCATCAGTAGCCTCACGTAAAATGTAAAGTTTCAGAAATAAAAAGTGTTCTGTACAACTGTACAACAAAAATTTTTACAACTTTACATTCTTCTCTTCAGGAGAAGCAGGAAGTCACCCAAACCCCAGCCAGAAACAACTCTCCTGTCCAGCAACCCAACAGCAACCAGACCAACAGCTTCATTCCGCCAGTCATGGTGAACAACCGCATTTACGAGGCTTCCCCGGGTAAGTACAGAACACACATACGTTAATTAATTTGTTTAAACCTGCAGCTTTCTTTGAAAACGTACAGCTTCTATTTCTGCTCTGCTGTGCCAGGTAGCCCCGCCCACCGTGAAATCTCTTTGGCCAATTACCTGTGTGTTAAACACACAATATGTTCTGACGACCATTATTTTGCCCGTTGCGCGGCAGGTTCGCATTTTGCTGGAATCTCGCCATGTTGTGCCCAGTTAGAACGCACCCAGGTCCAAATTCTAAAAGTGTTTGGTTGTGTTTAATGTTAAGCGCTTTCCCCTAAACTCCCTCTGTGTTAAACAGCAAATGAAATGGATCACTGCTCCACAAAAGAAAACATGAATTCATCACTGTTGGTGAGGACAGCTCTGCCCTTCCTTACGAGGAGGGAAATGAGTTCATTTTCCCGTCCTCATTTTCCACGCTAGCGTGGCTTTCCATTAAGTTTTCCAACTTATACGAGTTGGATATCTGCCCATCTCATCAATAGGGATGAAAATGACGTTTTTTTCCGCTTCCGCTTTTATGCAGTGCTCTGACCTTGAAATCATTAAGCTGATGAAATGGATTCTAAGTGGATCTTATTAGCATACTAGCGATTGTGCTGCGCGTCTGAGAACGGATAACAGACTGTTTTAAATTCACACTGTCCTCTCTCCCCGCTCTCCAGAGAGTTGCCGTGCCAACACAAAAGGCTCGTTTGGTGTTTTTCTGAAACCATTGTTTACTGATCAGCGTCTGTTGTCTGTCAAACGTCTCACTGTACTCTGGCTGAAGAAAGTGGATTGTGATATTTACACACTCATTTTATATTCAGGTTACTTTGCGTACTCGCTGCGCACTTTAAATTATTAAAAATACAGCGTGAGCATGCAGACGTTACGCCGAAGAGTGTAACGAGATTTGCTTGTTAATCGCATGTTTTTGTCGTAGTTTGATGCACGGGCATTAATTTTTCATGTCATCGTATGTTGTTGCCATCGGCCACAGTGGCTGTACGGTTTTGCTTTAACAATAATGGTGTTTAAATAGTGGAAGAAATAGAGACGGTAGTGCAGAAAATTGAGTAATAATAGAAGGATTTCAAACCAGTGGCACTCGTTGATCAAAAGATACGCTTGAGATTCACACACACAAACACTCTCACTAACAGCAGATGATACACAGCTGAGTGCACATGGTCAAGTGAGTCTTATTTCTCATAATACTTCTGCACCCAAAATGAACTTTATGGAAACACCTTCATGTCATTCAGACTTCTGTGTAACACAAAAGGAGACGTTACACAGAATGTTCACGCTGTGCTTTTCTATACAGTTACAAGAAACATCTTCTCATAAGCCTCCAAAAATAACAAAAACACTATAACTGTATTCTTTGTGACTCATAATTGGAGATATGGAGAAATAGTCATGAATTTTCATTTTTGGGTGATCTACACTTTAACCTTTAGCATTTATGTGCTGTATATAAGCATTAACACACAGCTCTCGTATTGTTAAGTTACATGAAACTTGTGGTTTTTCGAACAGTTCCGTACAGATCCCGTGTCAGGAGACAGGAACTGCCTGAGGAAGACTACAGCGAAGATGATTTCCCTCCTCCACCATCTGATGAGGACCTGATTGAAGCCAGCTCTCCACGCAAACACCCGCCAGAGAGGTTTGATCTCACATATATATAATACATACTAATAACTGTATGTCATTCAGTTTATATACTGTTATTTAGTTTCTTCTAGAAGCTCTAATTGATGAACCAAATAATCTGGCAAACTTTGGATGAATTTATATTAAAAATTCGTTTGTGTCGTTTTCTAAAGTCTTATTGAATAGAATTTAAAGTCACTAGGAAACTGGGACATTATAAGGAAGTTACCAGGAAGTTATCAGGAAGTTACCTCACAGAAAAATTATTTTCCTCATTGTCTAGCTGTTGATGCATAATACAAAGACGTTCATATGCGTGTATTGTTAGGGTCAATACAGGCATCTGTATAGGGTCTTAGCGAGCTGCCTTTATGGGCAGTATTTTAAGACATCATTGTGCCCCATCTTCTTGTGATTGACTTCTTTTGATGTCTTTGTTTTGATGTAAAATATTAGAGCTGAGAGGCCGTCTGTTACTCATGTGAGCCACCCCGCCAACCAACAACATCCCCAGAGACAGAAGCTCCCGGATTTCCCCAACACAAAGACCTCCAAGAGCATGGACTTAGGTATGCAAACACCTGATGAAACATTCTCCAGCCTCACAGCCTTACAGACAGACTGCAGGAAAGAGCTTTTTGTAAAGTTTTGTAGTTTGTGGTCTATCATAATGGAAAGCTCTTTCTGATCACAGAGCTAACTGAGTGCTTCTTTCTAAAATAAACCCCCATAGTGACACATTTCCAGGCATTATCCACGGATGACCCTGTTAACTCATCCTCTCCTCTTCTCACCACCTTCGGAAAACTTGAGGGATATTTCTGCGTTTGGCAATGGGAAGTTTTCACCCGTTTCCAATTAGGTTTCATTAGAGTGGAGTATTGGTTTCTGCGCTCCACAACTCGGCTGATCTTCTCAGCGCTGAAGCTGATTGGTTTTCATTACGGACGTCTCATAGTGTCGCGCTTTGCTGCCGTCTTTTATCCACCATCCAGACCTTCTCCCCTCTATTTATTTCTTTATCTCTCTCACTCCTGCTCTATCATTTTGCTCTCTTTTGTTTTACTCTTTCAGTTTTTCTCTGGTTCAGTTGGCTTTATTGTCCTTTTTTATTGCTTTTTGATAAATGTGTATTTGCTTTATGTTGCAATACAGTTTTTATTCTGTGATCGTGACTGTGATCGTTGTTTAACATGAAGAAACTATGACATGAAGCAACCAATAATAATGTAGCAGCTTTTTAATATTAAGTGCTAAGACTAGCATCATTTAAATTTAAACGAACAGACTCTTAATCTTAAATCTAAATAACCTGAATTATGTTTTTTACCTGTCAGACAAAACAGACAAAATCTATTTAATAGAGATTTGATCTTGGGTTTTTTGACTCGTGCAGCTCTACAGCACTGCAAACATTGAAAGCAAACTACAAACTGTACTTTGGAAACCACCCTCAACACCTTCAAATCCTGGTTGCAATTTTTGCACACACAAGCACCATTAAAATGTTTTTTGTTTCATAAAGTAAAAATCTAGTTAAACATATTCTGTTTAAAAGCCCATTTGGCTCGCGTGATACATTTTCGCTTAAAAGCAAAAGTAAATGGCCTGAAAGCATTCAGCAGATGAGAAATAAAGAGCGTTTTTCACAAGAACTCGTGCCTGAGGAAACACACACGACTGCTAATGATGGACTGGCAGAATAAAGCTCTTTCAGAGAGAGTCCATCCAAAACTCTGAACCCCAGCCTCTATCCAAACACATGATTTCACGCCAGCCGCACTCGAGTGGAAAACCTTTCGTCAGTCAACATTTCTTAATATCTGAGGTGAAAACATGTTGTTCAGACTGATATTGTGTTTGGAGGCCAACAGTTGAGTGATGCTTTGTGTTGATGGATAAATTTCCTCAAAGGTTTGCAGACGTGTAAAAGATCTGTAAACTATCTTCATTACATTTGGTTATTTATGTTAGTTCATTTTACCTGCAGGTTTATATCAGTTGCAAAATTAGTTTCTGCTAACTCTAAAATTGAACATCTTAAGATATTGATATATTTTAAGCATCATTTCTTCTGCTGTTTTGTATGTTAGACTGCACGAAACACTCCTTTATTTAAATTGCATTTTTTCTCTTTTTAACTAAGTTTTGAAATTAAATCAAGTAATTGAGTGATTGCGCAATTGCAGTTGCTAAGGTGTTGCTGTGCAGTTGCTAGGGTTCTCTGAGTGGTTGTTAGGGTGTTGCTATGGGGTCGTTGTAAACAAATGTAAACATGTATGTGTATAAATGTGCTTGTGGATGTTTTGGGTTTATTATTTTGTGTGATTTTTAAATGTGTGTGTGTTTGGATGTATCTGTGTTGTGTTGAGCGTGAATAATCTTAATTTGTAGACACGGACAAGATTTCAAAGTCAAACTATATTTTGTTTTCTTCTGTACCTGTTTTTTTTCCCAGCAGCCCTTTGTGTTTTGGATCTGTCTCTCTCACATGCAGCGTGGAGACACCGGCTCTCACACACTCTGCTGTGTTATTTCTCTGCTGGGGAAATTGAGCTCATAAAAGATGAAAAGGATTATTTAAGAGAAATTGCAATGTAATGAAACCCTATTATTGTATCCCATGATGCAATGCCTGTGCCGGCAGCTGCTCTTCAGTGTTCAATCCTGTTTGTGCGGATTAGTGTCCCGCGCACACACACACACACACACACACACACACTCACACACACTCTCACACACACATTAGGTTTATATGCTTTGTGGGGACTTTTCATAGACATGACTTTTATACTGTATCTATAAACTGTATATTCCCTTAACTCCCACCCAACCCCACCTAACCCTCAAGAACCCTCATCTTTACATTTTCAGAAAAGCATTTAGCATGTTTCAGTATGTTTAATAATGAAATGTGTAACTGCTGGCTGGTCCTGTTTTCCTCCACAGGGTGCTGTGTGTAGCCAGCGCTTTCATAGAGAGACAGTCACTATCTTTATATATATATATAAATATATACAAACTCCACTCACATTTTCATCAGACAATATATCTGATCTAATTTTTATCTAATACTCACTTCTCATTTAGAGGCCCTATCTCTGTGTGTGATTATTTGAGCTTATTTATTTATGTAAATCTTTTGAAATAGAAAAAGGTTGCATTGTGTTTGTGTGCACAAGCTGTTTCAGTGTGTGTAGGTGTGTGTGTTTAGAAGAAGGGCAGATGTTCTCAGCTGTACAGAAGTCTAACTCGCCCTGAAGAGATCTTTCTAATTAAAACCAAGTGTGGCTATTTACGAGAGAGAGAGAGAGAATGAGAGAGAGAGAATTAATTCCAAACATTCTTGCCTCAGTTTCTGTTAGTTTGTGCTCTTCTATTTCTTATAAAGATTCTCACATCGTCTGTCGTGTTTTGACTCTTTTGGGATGTGAATAGTGGAGGCACATCATAAGAACAACAAATCTAAAGATTAATTTAATACAAATAAATAAGAAACAGTTCACTCAAAATCTTTTAAGCACTGTGTTGAATGTGGCATGTTTGTAAAATTGGAGTGATCATTTGTCTGGAATATTTGTGTGTTAAGGGTGTTCTGGAATGTTCATGGACAGAAACGAGTATTTGAGGAGCTGATGTCTAATGTTTCTGTGTTTCAGTGCCGGACGAAAGCAACATCACCTCCATTCAAAGACAGAGACCTGGTAAGAGTTCACACACACACAACACAACACAACACAAACATTAATGAGTGAGTTTAAACACACTGTAAAGTGATTTAAGTTGCAAACCCCTTTAACCAAAGTAAACTCACTGTAACACAGACCTGATTTGATTATTACTTTTAAAAAATAGTGTAAACATTGATGTGTTAAATAATAATGTTTTTTAGTCTGTATGGGTTATTATATTTGTGGTCATGGATCAGATTAATCAGATTTTAAATTTGGAACTCTCTGTTTAATCAGAATAGTTGTTAAATGAACATAATAATTAATTAAATGTAGTTTCTTTCAAAATATATTTCTCTAAAACAATGTGTCATTCCTGGTGAAATGTGATAGAATCTGTATGTGGACTCAGAGGCTTGAAATCTGACTCCAGATCAGTAGCCGTGTGTTTCAGCCAGTCAAATGAAGATAAACTGACGGGTGACCGCTGCCTGTTTGTAGCTGTCAGTAGAGTTGAGAGAGTGAGTTGCTATGAGGTTGACACTGTAAATATATGAAGTGAGTGTAGTGACCACACACTGAACCACAGATACATATTGACTTTGGTCTGATCCCTAATAAGTTGTCTCATTGCCTGCTGTCTACATAGACCACAGCCTTCTAAGACCTGAAGTGCAGGTATCGTTTATGAGTATGTGTGTCTACAGCAGCTACATAAATGTGTGATGCTGTGTGTTGTTACACAGTTCACTATATGCACTTCCTGGTTTGACCAAACGTTACTTTCCCCCCGTTTGGAACAGGTCTGTGTTGATCGTGTGCTTGTGACGTGTACGAACTGCTGTCTAGCTTCAGACCAGAGCTGTAGAAACACACGGTCGTAAACACATGGCAACGATTTACATACAACAGCATAATCAAAACCACACGCGTGCGGTCACGAGTGAAATGAAAGTTCCGTGTGTAGCGTGTACACGCTTAAATAACATACACACAGTAAAACTGACATCTGCAGTGCACATACGACGGTTGTGTTTACTCGGAGGGTCAGGAGCAATGGTGAATACATGAAGAGCTGATTGGGGAGTGCGTTTACAGATGTGAGCTCTGATGGATATTGTCAAGCTTTAGGCTGTTCTGCTGATGTAGTCATTTTTCTCTGTGGCTCTATCTACTCCAGACTCTTTATACGCTCTGACATATTTCATTATCGGGATGGTCTCAGAGACGCGGCCACTCCACGTTTAATCTGACTAAAAACCCTCGGCTAGTGCCAGCCGAGCCAACCACTGCGGTACTCCACCACAAAATCTCTCTCTCTGCCTCGGCTCTGCAGTAAACTCCACCTTTTACATTTATTTTTCCTGTAAATTCAACACTGAGTCCAGCATTTTACAGTTCTGCTATTATATTTATTGCTATATAACTGAATGAATATTGAATACTCTTAAGCTCATAATCCATTATTCCCATAAAGAGGTTTTTTATTCATTGCACACTAGTTTTAACTATTAAATATCACCAAAAAGAGAGTTTTAGGTGTTTTGTTAACTAGAAGTCATGAACATAGATGTAGGTAGAGTTTCATTGCAATGTGGTAATAAAACAGACATTTAGTTCTCTGGAAGTGTGTGGATGGTGTGTGTCACAGATTTTAAACACACACACACACATACTTTGCTCAAATAACGTTTTGCTTCAACTGCCAATGAAGTTCTTGCTGGGAAATGAATGTAGGATCATACGTTTATTAATAAATAAGTGTGTTTATATGTATTTATAAAAAGACAAGTTTCTATGCTTTCTTTAAAGGATAACTCTAGAAAGATCAGTTTTGTCATTTTTATTTTTGTATTCATTACTCTTCTGGATATTCATAAATTGACGCCCCCCTGTCGAATAAGCATAAACATTCATCATGAGTCTGGCCAGATAGACCAGCTATGGCCAGAAAAACAGATTAGACAGAGTTAAGCTGTTATTTAGTCAGCAGGAAACTGGCTAGTGATGCTTCGTTTACCTGCCAGAGTCAGTTTCACAGTCAGTTCATTTTGGACCCAGTTTTACCTACATGAAAAAAATTATTTGTTGAGTAAAGCAAAAAGCAACCTGCCACAAAGCTGTGTGTGTGTGTGTGTGTGTGTGTGTGTGTGTGTGTGTGGTTGCTTCAATGAAGAGCCAAACTCTCTGCCACAGGAGAGGAGAACATGTCCATTAAAAAAATAGATGAAAGACGCTAGGGGCGTCTCTCTCTCTCCCTCACACTCTCTCGCTGGCTTCCCTTCAACACACCTACATTTCCTCCAGCACCTCTCTCCTTCACCTCCTCATCTCTCTCTCTCTGTCTCATTGCTCTTCTCAGATGAAGAGCACTCATGGAGTCTGTGTTGCTCGCGGGCTCCTTTGCATCTGTCCTTTCTTCTCACTGCTGGTTTCTGTGAGCTGTGGCAGTCGTCCAGCTTTGGCCTGCAGTTCTGCTTCTGTTGATTTGTTTGTTTTGTCTCATTATTTCTCATTTCTTGATAATGATGAAATACAGATATCTGTCTGCTGAGGAGGTCACCAGCTTTTCTCTTTCCTCTGAAGTTGTTTAAATGTCTTTCCTTTTTAGAATCTGTCTGTCTGTCTGTCCTGTCTCACTGTCTGTTTCTGTCTGTTTTTCTTCATCTGTCTTGTGTGATTTGTTGGTCCAGGTTTGAAGGCTCATATGTTTGGTTTTAAGTGTGTGTTTACACTCATGGTTTTCTCTGTACTTCAGGCTGTGGAAATGAAATCCACATTTTCATCTTGCATCTGGGTTTGTTTTAAGATATAATTAATAGACATAACAGCGATACCAAAACCATCGTGAAAATCAGTTCAATCAAATAACTTCAGCGTTTCTGAGTTTAGTTATGGAACTGTGGTTTCTTATGTTTATGGAATGTGTTAGCCAATACTTTTAGTAAAGCTGCTAAAGTAAATACACATAGACACTAACCCACATTTAAAACCCCACAAGTCTTGTTAACCACAGTTGGTGGCTGATTTACCAGGACAGCCCAAATTATATCTGTGACATCATCAAGTGATTTGAGTCTATTGTTGATCAGTGTAACGGCATGCAAGTTAGCAGTGATGCGCTGTGACGACAACCAATGGGAGCCCAGACAGTGAAGTCACATGATCCTCAGTATGACACTACAGTTTAGTAGTTGTTTGTGTAAAACACTGTAAACTGTGATGGGAAACTGTCGCATTATTCTGCATTGTTGTTGTTTGCTGACCAGAAATGCCTGACGCATGATTTCCTGCATGCCAGTTTGACCTTCACTGAGCGCTTTTCTTCTTGTTTCTCCTTCACCCTGTCAGTGTTTGTGCTGTTTCATTTCATTTTCCTGCTCACGCTTGTTCTGCTCTTCCAGCTCGTCCTGTTGTCGCTTCTCTCTGTGGCTTGTGTTGTTTACTGCGTCATACTGGTCGTTCATCTCGCTGTACTTCTCCTGATGCTCCTCTCATCCATCCTCGCTCCTGGAGCTCTTCTTCTGTTCTTTCTCCTCGTTGCATTTATCTGCTCTGTGTTTGGAACGCCTCATTTATTCCGTGACACCGTTTCACCTTCACCGTGAGGTTTCATCATCTGCCCATCTCAAGCCGTTCACTTCATCCATCTTTACACGTTTCATCTCCGTCTGGTCTCTGTACGTGTCCGAATCCATTAGACTTTCAGCTCAGCTCGCCTCACAGCTGTGGAATTCTCAAACTGATCCGGCTGCAAAACCTAGTTTAGATCAACAAGCCTCTATAATATACACTACTAGTCTTAACTTGCAGACATATATTCTTAATTTGATTTAGAATAAAAGTCATCAAATCTATAAAAAATGAAAGTAACCAACAGGACCGGTTTGCATAAATGACAGCTCTGAAAACGCAGGCATTCATGAGTTAAACCTGCCCTGCCGTGCTTTATAAACTGTATTTAGCATGGTAGAGTAGGGGTTTTTAAACTTCAGGCCCCCCCGAAGGGTCTAAGGGGTCCCTAGAAAGATTTAGGGAAAAAAAAGCAGAGCAAAAATTGTAAAAGACTACTGTATTTATTTAGCAAAGGCTTTTCACAGCTAGTGTACAAACCATCTCTCAATCCATGCTACATCCATCCATCCATCTTCACTAACATTCCTCCATGTCCGTGTCTCAGAACCGCTCTCCTCTAACGGGTCGGGGCTCGGGCCCCGGTTGGGTCTGCAGAAGTCCAGTTCTCTAGAGAGTCTGCAGACGGCGATGGAGGAGGTGAGTAAAGAGGAAGTGCCGTTCCACCGTCCGCCAGCACACATGGTGAGAGGACGCGGCTGCAACCTCAGCTTCCGATACGCCATCGACAAATCCTACGACGGGCCGTCAGAACCTGAAGATGGTGAGTACACAGAGTAAACACTCTACAACAGAACACATTTCAACATATTGAGTCAGTTCAACTATGAATCATTAAATATATAAATAATGAAACACAATATTAAAGGTAGTGTAGGCAGAGAGGCTAGCAATAGCAAGCTAGCTATTTTACCCTATCTTCAGAGTGCTCTCCAAAGCCACGGCTCCTCCAGCACATGATCACATATGTAGTTTGATCAGGATGTGAAGAGACCTTCAGCCAGTATACCAAAAAATCGCCTACCCTTCCTTTAATAATTACATTTTAATGTAGTGTAGTGTTTAATGTTGTGTAGTTGTACTTGTTGTGTAGTTGTTTATTAGTTGTGTTTAGTAACTACAGTGAGCTACAGTGTTCCTGAAGCTCAGCTGGTAGAGCATTGCGCTACCAGTGCAAAGGTTGTGGGTTCAATCCCAGGGATAAAAAATGTATACATTGAATTTACTGTAAGTCGCTTTGGATAAAAGCGTCTGCCAAATTAAAAAACATAAATGTATGTAGTAACTATAATGCAATGAAATGGATCTTAAAATATAATCTTTTAACTTGGTTCAGTGGGTGTGTTCTGGAGAGAATTGTTTTATTGGTGCTTCTGTTGACTGTATAATTATATCAGCACTTTATTAATTCATGTTCTGTCATTATATGATGTATTTCTGTTCATTATGTGTCCATTACTGAATGTAATGTAAAGCTTTAGTGGGTTTCTGTAGTTAGCGATGCTAAATCTACATTAATCAGAAATGTGTGTGTACTGCATACCAGAGAAGAAGTTTCTTAGCACAGTAGCGAGGATGTGATGAGTTCTGCCAGACATGTGTTAACAGTTAACACATGCACATACCACTCCAATCGTCACATCTGGATGCTTTATTTTATCGCTCTCATTGAAATAGCTCTTGTTATTTAAACCTATTTTACTATCTTAATGCCTGTTCTTGGTTTCATTGTGATCAGTGCACGTTATTTTAAAGTTTTTAAAATACGTTTTAAAAATGCAGTTCATCTCTGATTCGACAATTCTGATGACATAACTAAGCCCAAGAGGGTGAAGAAAATAAAACTCACCAGTAATATTATAGCCTGCTTTTCATCGTCCAATCAAATTGACTCATGAATATAATACAGCTCACAGCAAATGCTAATAAAAAACTAAACTGTTACTGTTGTCTAAATTGTTCATGTCCATGTCAAAAAGTCTCTTCAAAATTGGTTACTGTTTTTTTTTAACTATCCAGTTAATTCCCAATGAAGATTCTTAAAATTATTTCCCAGGGGATATTCTGTTTCACTCAGAAACGTGTCACATTATGGAAATTAAATGTGTTGCGAAAAGCGTTTCAATTTGACTTTAAAGCTCCATAAAAACTCATTTGGATATCTCTGAGCAGCTGGCTGCCAGTGGATTAGAAAAGCACCGTCACTTTTAGAAGCTCATTCTCACAAATGAATCTGACTCGCAGTGAATCAGCAAAATAACTGATTCCCTCAGAAACTCCAGGACCTAGTCAGCATATTCAAGAGCAAATACAACAGATCCCTCTTAATGAGAAAGAGAGAGAGGAGTGAAGAAAAAGACAGAGCTGCTTTTGAGCTTTCAGAAATTCATGGGTAAATGTCAGGAGGTCTGCTGAGGTGGAAGTCAAATGAAGGTTTGAGGTTTTAGTAACAGCCCAAATAATTCAACCTAAGAAAAATTTTAAATAAAACACACAGGTCACGTTTCATGGTGAAGGAAAAAACTAATTTGAACAAATTTGACTTTTCTTTATGCTAATTATTGTTTTTTTAATTTGCCTTTTTGTTTTGCATTGTTGTCATGACAGCATAGACCCACCTTTTAATTATTTAAAAACTTATATTTAATAATATCTTATTACAGTAATTGTAATTTTTTTGCAGTGTACATTATTCTTAGTTGGATTTAAGTTCGCTATACTGTAATAGAGCAACGTTAAAATGATGTTAAATGCTAAAATGATTTTGTTGTGTGGAGTCATGTATGTTGTGTACAGGAGATTTTGAGCTTTTTAATATCGCTTCATTATCAGTTTGTCTTGATATGATGATGTTTCATACATGCTTCTTTATTGATTTGATTTAACATAAATATCCTGTTATGAAAGTTGTTCTCTAATGTTTGCTAACAGAACGTAGTTTGAGGGTTTGTTGTATGACTATGTAACATCTACAGTCTCTGATCTCTTCATCATCAGATAACTCTGAGGAAGACTCTGGAAGAGACACGCCGGCCAGTGGCTCCTCACGTCAGGAACTGGATAATGACAAGAAGATAAAGAAGAAAACCAAGAAGAAAAAAGACAAGAAGACTAAGAAAGACGAGCCCGAGGATCTGGAGAAGAAGACCAAGAGGAAGGGATTTGGACTGTTGAGGTAAAAAACACCTCAGTCAGAGTTTTACCTGCCCGCGGTTCAGCTGCTGTAATTAATGGGTAAAAATACAGATTGTTGGCAACCACCGTGTAGCCATGATTCTTCTACAGCAACCATGGCTTTAAACATGGTGTTAGTAGTAAATCTTTGATTATACAAACAGTAATCAGTTAAACACTTTTACTCAAATAAAATCATGGCTCATTTTCGTGTAGGTACTGCTACCTGTACAGTGTGACTACCAGACTAGCTGTTTAACAGCATGTGTCTTTAGTTTGGCAAGAAGCTTTAAATCAAACCGTAAATCTGTGAACCCTAGATAGTCAGTCCATTGAGAGACCAACCCATGCGCTGCTCTGTGATTTGAACCTACCGGAGAGGGGACGGTTTAGAACGGGCCCCCTGACGCAGCTGCGCACAGAGGCCCTGCGGTAATTACAGCTACACGGACGAAAGAAGTGAAGAAACTGTGATTTATTTACTGTGATTTATAACTATAGACAGATAAAAGAGTTGTTACGTGATGTCCAGGGTTTACATTTTGTTTGAGGGGCTTATGAATAAGAGCATCTATATGTTATCTGTAAAGTCTCATGTTTGTTTTCCGTCTCTGATCTAACTGTTGAGCTCTTTATAGCTGACAGGCTCTCCTGTTTTATTAAGTTTTTAGCTTTTTTACTCTCAATTTTGCTAACATGACTTTTTTTCCAAGCAAAACAACATATTTAAATGAAAATGCAGAGTGTAATTTGATCGTGACTTTATTCCGTTGACATCAACAAAACAACATAAAAAAACTCTGAACTTATGTTTAAAAAAAAAAATTGTCTTTTTTTTTTAAACATAAGTTCAGAGTTTTTTTATGTTGTTTTGTTGATGTTTTTAAGCAGTCGGCCTGGTCTTAGCTCAAATATATTTCACCTTCATTTGTTTTCTCTGTTGTACTGGTTTACTGTGTGAAGAAACAGTATTTTTGCTACATTGCAGCTCTGTAAAAACACGGCTTCTGTGATGTCGTCTGCAGCCCTTTACATGTGGAGGTCACACCGCGCGTGATTGTTGCATCGGGAGAAGCGTCGAATCACAGACAGTCTTTGAAGGGCACTAACTCTTCCTCTGCCTCTTTAACGCTGATGAAACTCTCTGAAACACACGCAGTCGAACCCGCAGCCAACTATCAGTCACTTTAACAGCCTGGACACATTCAACAAGCATTTTGCCAGGCGACTCGTAACGCTTCCAATCTGCTGCTTTATTGAATTTGAAAAATGGCTTAATTAGCCATTGTGTTATGGCGCAATTTCACTCTAATCGCAAAGTCTCCGCCAACGTTTTTCATCCGTGACGGAGGAAGAGAGAAGAAGCAAATGACTAACACATGAAAACGATTTACAGTTTAATTTTCAACTTTGAATGTCTTACAAATTGGTGATTTTCGCTTCTTCCTTTCGCAGGGTGAGAATGTCGTGTTTATCGTGCGGTTTTGAAGACAGATGCGGCGTTTGTCTGGGCCGCAGCCACAGATGGATTTTGTGGGCTGCTTTCAACACGAGTGTCAATAGTGTCAGATTTTTAGAGATTCATGCCTCGTCTTTTGGCTGCTTGCCTTTGTTGAGGACGTTCATCTTGATTTTTGTAAAATATAAATGTATTAATATTATTAAAAGCTTAATGTAATATTTTAGATTCTTAATTGTATAATAGTGGAGGTTTTGGATGGCTGTGTGTGTAATAGGGAAAAACTACATTGGTTCAGGGCTGAATGAAAGATTATATATGCAGTGTTATATAGACAGTATTACAACAGTGCATATTTTAAGAATGCAGGTATTTGTTGGTCTTTAGATGCTTTTAAGCAGACAGACTTATGATTCGCCTGACAGATTATTACATTTTTAAAATATTTCATACACTAACATTTAGCCAGTTAATTTTGGGAACACGTTTAACACCATTCTCTAATGTGTCATACTAACTTTCACCCCATTTTGCTGCTTATAGATCCGTCTCAGTTACACCCCGAATCTGAGCCAACAAATCCGACGAGGCATCAAGCCAATTAGCACGGCAGTTTTCCTTCTTACCCAGAATGCATCACTCTGAAGTCATGTTGAACAGCGAGATCACGCTCTAGCCCTTATCTTGTGTTCCTAAGCCAGCGTGAGTTAGACACATACTAGTTTAGGTATAGAAATGCTTGTGGCGCTTGTTTGTGAGGGAGCTGATGGTTTTGACATTAATCTGTAATGGAGATGATTCTTTAATTTGCTTAAATGTAGCGCTTCACTAATCTCCGGTGATTTCAAAGAACATAAACAGGCAACTCTAGACTCTTGACATGTTTTGAGCACCATTGAGTTTGTGATAGTCTTACAGTTTGTTTTGAATGCTTTGAAAATGTTTTTTTACAGTTTTTTACAGCTTTATGAATTATTTAAACAGCATGTGCTGGGAATCTTGGCCATTATGTTTCTTTTGCTACTCGTTTGAAGGTATATTGACCAGAGCTAGATGCTGTAAAGATAATTTAGGTGTGTAATTGTGAGAAATAATCGCAAATGCATCTAATGCTGTGTACCGTGTCAAGCTTTTTATAACCCCTCAGAGAAACATTCAACAGTGACTTGAATACGAGCCCTGCAGTTACATGAGCTATAAAACAGCTAATACAAACCGCCCTGTTACCACCCGCAGCCCAATCTTTACATTCCAGAACAGCCCATCCTATTATCACAGATAGCACATCTTACCCTTGAACATCCACACAGGAGGTTTAATATCTCATTTTGGGTGATTGTATAAATTTGTAATGCTTTTCTAATGCTTTTTGAAATTGTTATTTACATTAGAGTAAGTAGCCTGACAGAAATGTGCAAATAGGTTCATTTGTGGCTGTGAGAGGCGTTTTAGTGATAAATGATGTGAGGAAAGTAGTTAAGGGAAGATGGTAAATTTAACTGGCTTTACACCCACACACTCATATACAGTCAAAATGTAATATGAGCTGTATGCAGTTATGGCATTTGGCAGACATACAATCACACAATAGTGTCTGTAATGGATTTCATATCTATTTTATTGACATCTGGATTCATAGTTTTTATTTGGCATCGTCTCGGCAGGGCGCGACACAGACGTGCCGCGTTCCATTTCCTGTTTCAACAGGAACGTATGAATTCATGAACACAATCGCGAGAAGCTGATTACTGTAATCTGCCAATCCCCAGAATGAAGCTCCGTTCTGCCGTGATTTCCTCGTTTCTTCATGCTGATGTCTTCTGTCAGTCAGGCGTTATAGACATATTCATATTAATGGGGAAGGCGAAGAGACTTATGAATATTAATGAGCGTTTGCATACTTAATCGCTCATGGCAAGCCCTGCTCCCCTTATTTGTTTGTAGGTTCATTGGTGTCTTTTAACTTTCTTAGTCTAGCCTTACTAGACACGCTGCACGTCTTAAAACTTTGAACCTAGCGAAATGCTTAAGCTAAATTATCTGTGACAGGTGTTCATTCTTAGTTCATTCTATTTAATATTAGCCTGCTAAAACTTTTGCATATTTCACCCACTCAAAGTGACAGTTTAAGATAATCTTTGGTTAGTTTTAATAAACTTTTGAAAAACAGTGACATATTCTTGTGTTTTTCCATGTAATTTGGGTGGGTTTTGTGACTTATTTAGCCAGTACACCAGCACCAGCTGGTGTTGTAGTGGACATATAATGCCATATGTGTGCAACCTGTGTGTGTGTGCGCAGAATGTTGGCTTATATGTAGCGAGTCTGTCAGTCTTTATTGTAAAAACCTCGAGCAGTATCCCGTGACACTCGCTCTTCGCTGTCTATCAGCCACACACGCTCGGTGCGAGCGGGATTATGAGACAGACTTCAGTGATTGATGGACTTCTCTCCAGCAGGTCTGGGATCAGGGAATGCCGCTCTGACGGTAAAGGTTAACAGCCTCTTTCCCATCAGAGACACGCCTGGTCTGGAAGTGGTCAGATCACATTAACCTTTACTTTCACGCGCCTTTAATACTAGCAAGTGCTACATACAGAAACCCCTCCCCTCTCGGCATGCCCATTTCCTGTTGTTGAATGTTTTAATAGCTTCAGACCAGGGCGACGTTGTGGCATATGTTACAATGTTAACTTTTGTTATTTTTATTTTAAAAAAAAGAGTTTTATGACCATTGTAAATAAATAAGAGAGTATTATTTGTCGAATAACATTTTACATTGACATTCATTTTTTTATGACAAGTGGTTTTCAAATGTGGTTTGCTGATATTTTCTTTATATCAGTATCTCATCAGTTTTTTGCAAATGGCTTCTGAGAAACTGCAATTTCACTGCTAAATAGTTTTCTTGGCGTAGACGGAAATGAATTTGTCTGGACAGATATCGTATGGTGAGAGGTTCATAAACATCATCTGTCTGAATATGATGCAGTGAGATGGTCCTGCATTAGCTGAGAGTGACGGATGAGAGCTGTCATACCTGCTGTCGGTGGAACAGCCCGACAGCCAATCAGCTGCTGTTTGATTGATGTGTGCTTTATGATGATGTCATCTGGAACTCGTGACACATGCCACTCAAACACAAACAAAACTTCACCGTGGTCAGCTGTTTAAAACTCTATGATTTTTTTAATGTTTTAGGCTCACTATAAATAACTTTCTCATATATGTTGCACAATCCCACTGAGACTGGTGAAAAATGTCAAATGTTGTGTGGCATTTATTCCCAGAGCTCGTCTTTCCCTGGTTGTCGTTTAATGTTTTTTTTTTAATAGCTAATGATGCGAGAGGATTTGAAATATAGCTTTGCGTGCTCAGTTTCTCACTGGTTTGGAATTAGTGCGGTAATCCTCTTTTACTGTGTTTTCCAGGCGCAGACTGATTTTTATTACTGCGTTTAAGCCGTAAAACTCTCTCTGTCTCGCTTTAACTCATTTATTGGATCTCTTTCTCTGTTGCTCCACATTTAAATCTCAGTTGCACTCGGTTCGTCTCTGCTAATCACACAAAATTCACAAAATCAATCATTTCTGAGCATTATGGGAAATGCTTTTCTCATGCTGGTGTATCCTATTACAATATAATGTTTTTGGTTGTTTTTTTTTTTTTCAACTAACATAGTTGAGCTGTTTGTTAGTTTTTGGATAGAGTAAAAGTGTAATATACTATAAGAAAATGTTTTTTGTATTCCATGTATATTGTAATTCTATGTAAAACAATGGTACATGAATATGCAAATCATTCAGAACCAGCCTCCATACGGTATCAAAGAACCATGGTCACACCAACACTGTGCCACAGTACAATTCTGTAGCGGTAAGAACATTTATTCAGACAGAAGCCAGAAACGGAGCTCTTGAAAGGGCTGTAGATCCGCTCGTGACGGGTTTACCTAATTAAAAAGATCCAGACTGGGCTGAGGTGGGCGTTAATGTATGCAAACATAATGATCAGCTTAGCACTGTGTCCCAGGTGCCCATGGATCTCTCTGTCTGTCTCTGTAAAGAATCAAGGCTTTGGCTGCTAAAATACAAGCCTCTGATTTAGACTGATAAATTGCAACACTCAGTAAACTCGAGTCGATCGATAAGCTGAGAACAGCCAGCACTGTGCAACACAAATCCTTGAAGTCCACTTGAATATTGTGGGTTACTTTACAGCATAATTGTTGCATTTTGCTTTCGTAACTACAAAACACGCTGACGCTTATTATCAGCACTCCTGCAGTTTGGTGTCATTTGTACCGTCTTTGCTTAACGTTAGCCTGAGATTTTCGTCATCTGAATGTAAAGTCTCTCCAGAGCTGCTTAGAGCGACTTAATCTTCGGTTAACAACCAAAGTAATGCTAATTTACTTTCCAAACCCAATTTAGACCGTATTAAACCGTTAGCATGCTACCTGAGGCTACATACCTCAACCCTATGCTAACAACTCTTAGAAGTGTAATCAGCTTCCACGGGCGTGTTTCGCATTTACAACCACAATCGAATCCACCTGAGCGCTTAAGGCGAGCTGAACCATCTACTGTGTTTTCAAAGCACGCTGTCTGAATTACAAGACAGTGTTAAGACATATATTTGCTTTATATCTTAGCTAGTTTGAACTTCTGAAATGTTTATCATTTTCATAGCATTTTAAAAACGTGGTGTTAGTTGAGCTTTTAAAACATTTTTGGTTTGTTCTCAATTAGCTGCTAGATAAACTGTTAAAATGATCAGAGTTCACCTGTAGTAAAATATTCAAACTTTATCAATTCTAGATTTTTAATCCATAGACAGTAGCTATTTTGTTTGTTCATTTTTGGGGGTTAAAGCTGTGGATGAATGTAAATGTATTTATTGTGGTTTTACTGTTGTAAAAATCACTTTACTGTGGTATTTTGTCAGAAGCTGTTGTTAGCACTGAAGATGCTGGATTCATAAGGTTCAGGTCACTGCATGTGGTACGATTAGAGATGTTTGAGATCTGTGTTGTATGATGTATTCATGAGAGTGAAGAATTAGGACTGCGACACATTGAAATTCAGGCCACGACTCCTCTGGTTTTAATGAGAGTGCTTAAGGGCGAGGCAAAGCTAGCATGCCAGCTGCCGGTATTACATCTCTCCAGCCTAATGAGATAAATACAGTCATTAGTGCGTGTGTGGGGCTGAGAAACACAGCGGTATTGAAACCCAACACACAGAAGACATGGCACGGGGCACAAGACGCTGGATCCAGCCGGACCCTAGAAGCGCTCATGGGCCAGCGTTTGGATCATGTAGTCACGGCTTATCTTCTGCAAACATGCATGTATGTTTTGTTATAATGCTGAAGCCTCAAGCAGCATCTGTGTCAAATTAAAAAGAAATTTGAGAAGCTGGGAATGAGGTTTATTAATTTTTTTTTGTTTTCTCGGCATATACGTTTGTAATTGAATTCTCAGCTGTTAATAGATGTTGAGCAGAAGTCATTGTTATGTTTTTCCTCATCAGATGCATGAAGCAAAAATAACTGAGCTTGAGGATGAACAGAACTGTCATTGTTTTTTCCTCAGATTATTTGCAGGAAAATCAGCAGCAGGATTTCTCGCCAGTTCTGCGCTCGACATGAAATTCATGCAAAAATCAGGCAAATTAGTGAATTAAAGCAAACAAATTAACTAATCAAATAAATACTTTTCAGTCTGCAAGAGTAAATCAGTGCTTCTGTCTCTCTCTCCCTCTCTCGCTCTCTCTCTCTCTTTCCCTCTCTCGCTCTCTCTCTCTCTCTCTCTCTCTCTCTCTCTGTCTTTCTCTCTCTTTACTCAAAACACGGCAGTAAAACACACAACTGCACATGTAAAACGATGCATTTTTGTTTGATGCGTGACTGTATTGTTCACCCTTACGTTACATTTACACCAAAATGATCTTAATAGTTTGTTTTTTGTCCCTCATGCACAATCATTATAAAACCAGATATGCTGGTTGTCATGACGACGTGAAAGTTAATGATGCCACACCTGTGAGAGAGATTCAGTGCTAGTCTGAGACGACACGCAAATTCTGTCTGCTGCACGTAATGACTTCAGCTAAATGACACTGAAGAGCTTCCATTCCCCAGTTTTAAAGTGTTTTAACATAATTCTGTAGTCGGGCTGAAGGAAACTTTATGCCCAGTATGAGCCAGACTCTGCAGAAGTGTGCGATGTTTTCCTGTACTGATACACGACCATTTCATCCTCTCTCCCTTTCTGTCTCATTAGCTGCTTTATTTTCACATCATCTTTTCCTGTTCTGTCTTTATGTGTCTGTCAGCACGGAGAGCCAGCCTGACCTCAGATCAGTGTCGAGGAATATGTGAGTTCTGAAGGTTTGGAGTGGAGATGGGCTGGATGATCACTGAGGGCTGTGGATGCTAATGTTGCTTGTTTTAGCTGTGTGTGTGTGTGTGGTGTGTGTGTGTGTGTGTGTTTGCAGGCTGCTATATGGGGAACGAATCATCAGAGCTTGTAGAACAAATTCTGCTTTGGTTCTTAGAAACGAGAGTCAGTGATTACAAAGACATAACATGTTTTATCTCTGTGTGTTCATTTTTCTTTCCCTTCTCGCTGTCCTCGTACTCCTGTCCAGGTTTGGGAGGAAAAATAAAGAGGAGAAGAACAAAGCCAGAGCGAAACAACTGGGAGCTTTGAGTGAAGAAGAAGTAGACAAGAGTGAACCTGAGATCTCTCTGTCCAAGTATGTTTACGTTATATAAACGCTTATGTAACGTGTATTCAACAGTATACACCCAAAGGATCAATCATAGAGAAGAAAAATATGCTAATTTAACATTATGCTAACTGTTGAAATGATTAAGCCAGAAATATAATCATTTAAAACTCTGATAATTGTAACATTAAATACATTGGGTTAATTGAGTTTTCTGTTCATAATTAAAATCTTAATTACTAACGACTAATGAAGCAAAACTTTCTCTGGTACATTGTTATGTTGTTATTTAACACTGTTCTCTTGTTTTTGGATGTTTTATAGTTGTTTTATAGTTCAACAACGCTGATGTAATGTAAACTGTTAGCCTAAAAGTATTACATTAACAGAAAGTTATTTTAATAGTAAATTTAGCTTTAACAGAATAACAGTTGCAGCGTTGGATGAATGTTTTCCGCCTGCGTTTCATTAAAGTTCTTTCATTATGTTCAGAAACCCTAATTAATCCAATAATTCAAATGTCACTTTTATAATAGCGATACAGAAAAAGTCATGGAAAATATTCGGTACATACGTTTCTAATAATTCTAATCAATAGACAAAAAAGTTGCATATTTATGCTGTATTCATTTCTACAGTATGAAAGAGTTTTTGATTCTCTGTGTAATTCTAACACACAGGAGTGAAAGAAACAGTCCTGCTCTCGACCGCATGACCTTCCCAAACGTCGAAGACGATGATTTGGATCCAAACTACGCTCGTATCGAAAATTTCAGAGATCCTCCTGCCTCAGGTCACACCCCCTACCCACCTGCAACTCCCACCCATAACTACTCTCAGCCTTCTGTTCCCGCCCCCAACAGAGAGCCTCCCAATCAGGAGGCTCTAGAGGGGCTGTATGCAAAAGTGAACAAGCAAAGACCCGCCCCTCCAAAGACTGAGAGGTGAGAAATGACACTAAAATAACTGGATAATTGCTGACTAATACTGTTCCAGCTTTCATGCAGGTCCATCAGTGTTCTTGCATGTATATTCCTTAATAGACTTTACCTTCATATAAACAAACTCATTTTAGTTTGTCTCAAAATGAAGACTAACGGATGTTTTGTAGAAAATTGTAAAGATATAGTAGATCTCTATCTTTAGTATCTGCTGTTGACAAACTCTTCTTGATAGTAATTTTCCCTGGCAAACGTGAATCAATGCAAGACAAAGTGTTTGTACTTACTGTCAAACGTTAAAATGTAAAATATGTGTCGCACTCGCAAAGCGTAACGAAAAACCCAGACTAGCCGTTAGTGAATGTCTTGAAATATTGACAGGTCAGTGTGTGAAGTCAGCTGTGATTTACTCTGCAGTTGTACAGTGTGTACACGGAGAGATGAAGCGTCTCGCTGGTGAGATTTTAGTCCAGGTTGAGTGTTCTCAAAGACCAGATCATTGATTTGTTGTCTGGCGGTAATTATGCGTGAGTGTTAGCGTGTCTGTGGGGACCGAGTTGATTCTCACGCTCGTCTCACCATCGATTCACACAAGATTATACGTCTCACACTGTGCTGTCCACAGACCGCACGCACACACACACACACCACACACACACACACGCACGCACACACACGCAAACACACGCGCACGCACACGCACACACACACCACATACACACACATATATACACACACGCACACACACCACACACACACACACACCACATACACACACATGCACACGCACACACACACACACACACACAGGGGGACTGTAATCCTATCACACACTTGCCCCCACAGACTTGCTCTCATATGCGTCACTTTAAGAAATACATTAGCACACTTTCTCAAGTCAAACACATTTCCTGTGCTAAAGTCATTTCCTGCTCAATGTACCATGTAGCCTTCGTTTATACCATAGTTTATATAATAACATTTTTTATAGTCTATTATTTTTATTACTGTAAAGTCTTCATGAATGGAATCTTCAATTTATTAGGATTATATGAGGTTTTATTGTATAAATGTTTTTTATTTGTAAATATGTTTTTTAATTGGTCACCACGTGTCCACTGTACGTTCTAGACCCTGAAGCCAGACCAGCTGAGAACCACTGACATTAGAACTCATTTAAGTACAGTAATGTGACAGAACTGAGGGTTGTGCTTATGTGTGAGAAACGTCTCGTCTGAAGCGGACCGGTGATTTAAAAGAGCGTGTGTGTGAGGGCTCCGTTTTCATATCAGACAGCAAATAAGAGAGAAAGATAGCATGAAAGAGATGCTCAATTAACCACAAAATCTGCCAGATACTCGCAGCCTCATCTTTCTGTCCTGCGTCTCCTGCAGTAGAATATTTAATTATTGCTGTCTCTCTCTTGCACACACACAGGTGCCCGGTGGGCTCACACCGCCCGACTTTTTGTGGGGTTTTGCGCATAATAGATGTGACTAATAAACGTTAGCACTGATCAGACATGGAAAACAGAGCCTCACTTTTGCTTGTTTAGGAGAGTTTAAACACCGCATTGCCATTTTTCAGCAGAAACGCTGACGCAGAGATGGTTGTGGCCAAACGGGGTGTCTGAAAACTGGGCTCAGCTTCAGAGAGTTGGACGACGTCCAGCGCTGAGAAATGGGCTTAATCGAGCTAATGGCCCACCGGCCGCGTGTGACGCCCAGCTCTCGTTCTGCTGTTTCTTAATCCTTTCCTCAGGTTTTGGTCTGCTCTCCATCTCACTGGTATACTTGGTTAAGATTGATTTGCAGTTTGGTTTTATGCATGTATTTATGTCTTTCTGTTAAAGTTAGAGCTTAGGAACGAGTGTACGTTTACCAATATTTACCGTAGTAACCATTCTTTAAGTTACCCAGCTTTAAGGTTACTGGTTTAGGCTGGTTAACATGGTCTCCCAGACTGGCCTCGCTGGTGTTCAGTTGTTACAAATCCCTTTTAAAACCATCAAACTAGTTAGCAGAAATCAGATCGGTTAGCCAGCTCAGGTTTTGGCCTGATTATGTTTATTATTATACCTACAGTCATTTTTTGACGTTTTAATTAATTTGTTTGTTTTGAACGGTGGTCAGTGACTATGGCTAGAAAATTACAGTTGTTAAATTAAGTAGTCTTTCAAATATAAGAAAGCTTAAAACTAATAGAACATTTCTTCAGTTTGAAGGATCTGTTAATCAACATCATTAATATTTTAGAGAATTTCTCTATACACAGTTGTGAGTCTGTTGCCATTCTAATTTACATACGAGTTAGTCTAGTGATGACTGTGGCCACATACGTCTCTGACAGCCAATCAAGACGGAGCAAGACTCTGCATAACTAAACAGTGGACGTTTTCATTAAGCGCTCGGTGGCAGGTGTGTTTATAAAGGGGCGTCACTTCTGATTACACACTCGCACGGTGGCGGCCAGCCGGAAACACTGGCAGTGTTGTCAGATCTCATTATACAACACGTCCTGAAAAAGTAAGATAGCATTATAGAGATGAAATGAAGAGAGAGACACAGTTTCTAGCATTAACTTTACGTCACTATTCATTCAATCGTGAGTTATTTGGGGGCCCGGGGTCCGTGTGTTGACAGTTTCACAGTTAGATTGTGATCTTAGATTAATTCTCCTGTCTACATCATCATATTCATTAGTCAGTGAAAACTTATACAGGATCCACAGACATGTTCATAAAGTGTTTGTTTGTGTAACTGTATAAGTGTGTGTTAGTTTTCTTTAATGGTGTCTATGGCAGTATAAGTCAGGAGACAAGAATACATCAGAAAAGTCAGAATTAAACAAAACTTTCACCAGTTTCACAGTGCAAGTTTTTCACTATTGTCAAAATAAACAATATTTGGACATTATTTGAATCCATTGTAACGTTAGGTTTTATCCCTTCTGGTTTTTATACTGAAAATTTGGATGTGGTCTGTGTTAGAAAACGAACGAAAAAGAAAAAAACAAAAACAGACTGATGACTGGAACACGCTTGTAACCGGCGCTGTTTTCTGTAGCTCAACACAAGCACTAATTAACTAACTAATTAACAGGAAATACTATATTAACAGCTCACTCACAGCAGGAAACCGCATGTAGAGGTGGTCCGAGACTTGAGCGTCTCCGAGCGAGGAATGTAATATATTTACACATCTTTAATATCTTTGGGCAGTGCATGCTATCAAAATACAGCAGATGAAGTGATGACAGACGGACTCTCGTACGAGCACAAGTGCTGTTTGCTTTTACTTTTGGATTTAAAGTAAAAACAAGATTATTTGGGGTTGATCAGAAAGTTGGTTTCCTCATCCAGTCCCCTGGAAGGCCCATCGGGTGTGTGAGTGATGTAAGTATGACTCGTGTGTGGAGACTCTCAGCAGCAGCTAATTAAACACTGATAGTGTTTCTGGTTCACTCACATCAGAATGGCAGCTGTAATTGTGATGTGTGGGGTTAGATCATGGACGACGTCTCTGCTCTCCGTGTCCTCCAGCAGCTGCTGTGGTGGCTCAGATCTTCACCTCTAGTGTTTTCAGTTATTATGAACTTTACAACATCTGTGGTCGGAGTTTATGCCAAATTCCTCATTCCTAGAAGAGGCTATTAATGTTTCATAGATGTTCAGTGTTTAAATGTTTTTGCACTAACAACAAAGTTCCAAAACCGTGTTTGGTGGTGTTCACCAGTGTTCATCCATCCACAGTTTCTCAGCCTGTCTGTCTGTCTCTCTGTCAGTCTTGCCTCCTCACTAATGCCAATAAAACAACATTTTCTTATGAATGGCACTGTGGGGAGGAAATTGATTGGTGGAGATATTGTCCAATCAGGATTGGGTTGATTGTTCTGTGTAGTTATGTGCTGTAGTCATTTAAATGATGATTTGCTAATGCTAAGGAATCAACACAGGTCCTGCAGTAGCATGTGTGATGGTTGCAGATGGTGTGTTTTTAACATGGATAATTGAATACACCGAATTTAACATCAAGCGGTTTATTTAAGCCTCATTTGATTTACAATCTGACAAACAGCATTACTTACAAGCTTGTAGTTAAGCCCTGTACACATGACTGTTTCAGACAGATTTAACGTGACACAAATATTTTGTTACGAAATATAGTGAAACTGTATGTAATTAGTGCATATTGTAATTTGCTGTATTTGCTGATGAATAAATGCATTTTTGTGTGGTGGTTCTTTTGTCATAACTTTAATGAGTGATTGTGGAGATGTTTGTGAATTCAGATCATCTCTCATCTGTCGTGTTTTTGTCTGTGTGTTGCAGTAATGAAGATCGATTGCAGCAAATCAGAAATCAGCTTCAGCAGGTGAGACCCGCCCCCTCCTACGATGATCTGACCACCAGAAGAAGACCGGAGTACGACCCCACCCGAGTGAGTGTCTGTCTCTCTCGTTTTATATTTTGCTTGTTTCTTGGTTCATTCTTGTTTCCTGTTTGTTTTTTTGTTCTGTTTTCATTGGTGTATATTTTTGTCCTTTGTTCTGTGGTTTTCTCTTCGTTTGTTTGTTTGTTTATCCTGTCATTTGTTTGCTTATTTGCTCTCTTCTCTCTGTCAGACAGGAAGTGACAGATTGAGTTATGGCTGGTTACTCAGATTATGAGGGTTTATCCAGCAGTTGCCAGATATGAAACACTCACACTAATCTGTTTAGACTCGATCAACACTCACAGCGACATGTTTTCTTTCTGATATCACAAACATATAATCCTACAGGCTCGTTCATACAGTCACATGTGTTTTCATAGGTTGCACTGTTGTGTCCAGTTGTGTCAATTTTTTTACAACGGAGACTTTTGTAAGTCTAGCTGATGGTCATGTGTTGAACATGTGGCTTCAGTGTCACATCAAACACTTTCCTGTTACTTTCCCCCCATGATCTTCTCTTTTTAATGAAATTTCATGTTCTGTAGAGAGCTATATGTTATTATCCAACATAAAATTAACATGACATTTCATGTAATGTGTAATTATGATCTTTCTGAAGGTTAGGCGCCGTCTTTCACCAGTGCTTCATTTTCAAACCCTGGTCTGTTGTTACCCTGTAGGAGCCTCATATTAAGCCAAGAGTTTATTGTAGAGTGAATTCTCTTGTTCTGAGGTTTTTGTTGGACGCTTTTAAAATTCAAGGTTTACAGTATTGGCTTACTGCGTGGGCTGGTCTTTTGCATACATCAGGAACCTTTCCTGTATTTTTAGGTTTTTTGTGTTGTAGCTGCTGGTTGTGTGGGTGTGTGTGTATTTGTTGGGGTGTCTGCAGTGCCCAGAGCCTAAAACCAGCTGACCCAGCCCTTGACATTGTAGCATTTACACACTACGCCTCTGGGCGCACACACACACACAAACTCAACCGTGGTATTTTTATCTTTTTTCAATTGTTTGATAGCCTACTAGATTTTTCTAGTCTTATTTTTCTTAGCCACAAATTTTCTCACCAGACAGTCTCGATAAATAAATAACTAGAACATTATTAATGCATAACTTTTTTAGTCATTAAGAAACTGAGACGTTATCATCTTTCTGTCTGATCCGTGCATGTCTTGCTCGGTGGCCCCCTCCCGTTGCATTATGGGATTCTGTCGTCATGCGCCATGAAGCTATACTAAAGCTAAACGCATTAGAGCTCTCGCCACACTTACATATCAGGCAAGCATGAAGAATATAACACACTTCTAGATATTTGAATATGCATTACAGCACTTTCAACATCTGAACAAGACTTGTGAACAACAATGCAATAGACAAAGCAAATGTAATGGACTGTTGCATGTCTATTTTTCTTTTGATAAAGTGCCTCATTAAAGAGAGAATTCATCCAAAACCTTCATTTACTTACCTGAATTATGTTTAAAACATATTTCAACTTCCCTCTTTGAAAGTGTAAAGGAGGTTTTATGCAGCTTATTGGGAATTGTTGGGAAGAGTCTTGGTCACCATTTACCATGAAACGTTCTCTCTTCTTGTCTCTTTAAGCAAGAAGAAACTGTTCTATATTGTGAATGTAGTCATGGTTAAAAGACCATCTTTTTGATGTTGTTTTATGATAATGTTGTTTAAAACCTGTAGGACGTTTTTTTGTGACAACATGCGGATAAGTAACTAAAGACAGAGCTGTTTTGGGTAACTGTTCCTTTAAGAATTATCATAGTTCCAGAAACACTTTGTCAGCTTGCCACCTTTGAGAAGATTTTTTCCTCTCTTGGCACCTTAAATAAACATAAATAAATAAAAAATGACAAATGAGGCATCCAAACATGAAGTTATGAGGACAAGACTGCAGGAGGCATTAGATTTATTATGCATGAATGACAATATGAATACAATTTATGCTGAAACAATGAGAAAACATGAGACAGAACAACTGAAACGAGAGAATTGTACAATTTTGCACAAATCTGTCCTAGAAATAGTAGGAATCTTTGCACAAAAGAGAAAGACAGCAACCGTTGTTTTTGGAGCACTTTAAACTGAAAACTCAAACTGGAGCTCAGTTTTTTTTCAGAAGATCGTTTTAGACTCTGATGTCCAGCAGTTGAGTTCGGAGAGATTGAGGGTTGTGTCCCGGGCTCAGCCAAGCTTACAATTATAGCTCACATGATTACATGTGTGTCCTGGTGAGGAACACTTCATAGAGTTCAGAAACTTCATACAGTCTGTCCAGGAAACACAGAGAGAAAGTAGAAGCTCCTGCACTCAGATTTATGTCTTATGTTTGTTAATAGATACTGGGTGGGCTGTTAGTAGATTAAAACAATGAGTCCTTTCATTAAGAATATACGATTACGATTACACACACATCAGACTGTTGGTGTTGATTCATTAACAACAGAGTGAGTGTCATTAAAAATGAACACCCTAGAAACCACATAGCAACAAGCCACCCAGAATCCCTTAGCTACGCCCTGGAAAACAGCCTAGCATGTTGGCAACAGCTTTCAGACAGCATGCTGCTTGAACTACAGCAAATATCAGAACTGATAAACAACTAAATAAACCAGTTCTGTCAGGTGGCTATTGATATTGGAAGCTAACTTGTCCAGTGGTTAAAGAGTTAAATGACAGATGCAACCTACAAAGGCGACAGAGTCAAGGCAAAAGAAAGAGGCAGAAGATGGAAAATTAAGACGGTTGTCATTGTGATTGTTGTGCTCTCTTCCTCCGACCAGAACAGTCTGAGACGAGCAACCTGCTCCTGTCAGGTCTGATTAACCCAGAATCTCCAGACACGCACGCGGGCCCAACAGGGACCCATGAGAGACGCCTGTTGAAAGGTTGAGTGACAACAGCTAGGTGGCTTTCCACAGACCTGACAAATAATCCCAAATCCTAAACCAGGTGCCAGAAGTGTCAAAACATATCAGCATGAGCTCATAGAAGAAGATTAAGACTGAAAGAAAGAGAAAAAGACGGGGACATTTGTGCTCAGGCAGGCAGGTCACACCTTCTGCAGTAGGTCAAAGACCAGCTCTGCAGGAAGACCGATCAGATGTGTGTAGCTTTAGCTTTTGTGTGGGAGCTGGAAACAGTGGTAATGAATCTGAATGAACAGAGAGGGATTGTGGGAAGGAGCCGTTGAGGGACCTCAGGGAGCAGTGAGCAAGGACAGACTCATAACCGTGAGAGGAATTCTTTATTGTGGCTCTAAAAAGTTCAGCACTTGGACGGCTGATTCATTTTAGGAATTTAAGTGTAAATGAAAGCTCAGAATGTGTTTTGTAGGAGCCGTTTTATATTTATGCTAAGAGCAGTCATCAATCAAACATTTGTGCCATTACGATTGTTCTTCATTTTTAAATTTGTGCAGGAATATTATTTTTATTATTATTATTTGTCAGGTAGGCTTTAGCCATTGGTATGCAGGGACGATAAGTATTATTGATCACAAACCTGTCCAAACTTTGTGAGATTAATAAATAAAACAAGAAACCAATGTGTCAGTGGATTAAGAAAAATTAGTAAAATCTATAATTTTAATGCATAAACCTATTTTTGCTTAGATTTCTTTGAAAACAATAACTGATAACCGCAAACTCATTGTTTTGATTTTTGCATTGAGAAACCAGCCAAATTATATGCACTGTCACAACAGCGCATGTCCAACATACATCAACATACTGTATCAGGTCAGCATCACTCCAGTACTGCACAGAATAATCACCTCAGTGTTACTGGGTCATGTACCGACTCCTGCAGTCTCGTGTCTAAATGACCCTCTCAAAGCGCTTTCACCATCTGCTGCTAACAAGCGTGGGGCGTCTGGGCGGCACCACCGTGGCTTTTCAGGGGACGTTAGAGGGCACTGGGCTACAGCAGCAGTACATCAAAGATACGAATGCCACCCGCACCACGACCATGGAGGCTCCAGGGTGAGAGTCAACGAGCAATGCGATAACTTGTGGCTTGTTTATTTTAGCAGTGAGGTAGAGCACGGCACAGGCTTTGTGGCTAACAACTGTTCTACCTAACCACAAATGATGCATGGTTTTGCTACAGTAATCATAGTTTAATGATGATATTTGTAGTAAAACCGGTCATACAGATGATCCACCAAAAATAACATGGTTACTTTTAATATAATAAAATCATGATAACTTTTCCTAAAGGAATGTTTAGTGCTTGGACCACAGATGGTTCAGGATGGTTGACTAGTTGTTTGACAACCGAGTAGTCAGCTTGTGAATTTAACAGTGAGTTGTATTTTACTTGTTTTTGAAGAACATGTCTTATTTGGTGTAAAAAATCACCAGGCTGTAGTTGCTTTTATAGCCATGGAGTGTAAAAAGCATTGGTAAATTTTTAGCCCACACACACACACACAGCAGAAGGAGTGACTAAGCTCAGCTTTCAGACACACTGCTCACAGCTTGAGTTCGGTGACAAACACAGAGGCCGGTTTGTGTTTGTTCAGAAACGCTGTGCTGAGTTTGAGTCCTCACTCCCTCCAGAAGAGAGTTTGACTCCCAGCCCAAATCAATGGAATCTCATTACCCAAAGAAATGATATGAAGCAGAGTTACTGAGGGTTTATTGGCTCCTGTACAGAGAATGTAGGTGGTAATGACAGCTTCAGGCTTGCCTGTGTGTTTATGTATGTGTACCTCCAAATGAGTTTTTGGAAACACAAAAGTTGAAGAGTTTCAGGTCATTAGCATGCTTAAAACTGGATTGCAGTTGTAGTGTTGGATCAGCTAAACTAGTTAACTCTCTTCTTACACTGTTTAAGCCCTGCTGTCAGTTTAATACAGTACTAAACCAAGCTTATGTCCAGGTAAATCTAGTGATGACAGAAGCTAAACATTTGGTTAAGGAATTACCTTGTTGATGTACTAATATATGTACAATAGTTAACATACTTGACAGGTTTAACTCTGATGCTGTGGTCCTCTATCCGAAAAGGTCATAAATAAAATATTAGAAATGCTACCAATTTATATTGCAGTTTATATGAGCGTATATTTATTAAGAGGTTAAATTAAAAAACATTTATGGAGAAATTATTTTCTTACATTTATTTTTGTGTTGTGTTTGAGATAAATGTTTAACCCTTAATTATTTAGGAATTGAATGGTGGTCAGCATGCTGTTCACATCCACACGCATCTTTAGGTAAATCCTCAGCGTTTTTCATCTGTATATTCTCACAGCATCTTTACGCGCTACCGCTGTTTGTGTATTTGTAAACATTTGTGTGTTGTGTTGCGAGCATTTGCCATTTTAGTCAGCATAGCATGCTAGTTTCTCAGCGTTTCTGCTCACAGTAGCGCGTTTGCACTAAGCACAGAAGTCTGTCATCTGTCCACACAGCCATTTTGATCTGATTACAGGGACACCAAGACCTGGCTGGTTTTTGGCAGTTGGTTGCCATGGCACCCCGGTTTCTCCTCTGGTGAGGTTTAGCAGGGTTGAGCAGGTTTTGTTGATCCGGCGTGACCCCACGTGGGTTAGCTACACCAGACCACCAAGCCTGCCGCGGCGAAGTTTCAAATTCTCTCCCTCAACTGGAGTCAAGCGCCTGGCAGCCGGCCCACGTCTTGTCCCTTCTGCTTAAAATGCTAATTACCCGGGAAAGATCAATCGCCTGTGTCTGAGATAACATCTGTGGGCAGTGAGGGGAAACACGTGGGTATTGTGGAATATTCAAAGTCCATCAACTCTTGTGTTTTGTTATAACCCTCCCATGTAAGCAACAAGCTCACATTTTACTACCTTTAGGTCATTTTACTACCTTTAATAAATTGAGGAAACCTATAACTACTAATTTCTGAAAATAAGCATTTAGCTTTGACCTAAACTTGTCCGTTTGTGCTACAGGCTTGTATTTTTCTAGCCATTCGAGATTTTTCCCTGTCAGATGAAAAAGAAGAATTACAGTCTTGAAACCGTCACAAAGGACGGGACTGATCATCAGTGTGGCCTGAGAAAACGCAAGATAGAATGAAAGGAAGTGAGAAATTGTTGATGGTTTTGATCATTGGCTGTGTGCCGAGCTTTGTCATTCCCACAATCATCTTTCTCCTCTCTAAACGTGACCTTTACACCCAACACACGTCGCATATCGCTCTCATTCACTCTGTGACATTTGATCCCTCTGAGACACTGTGTTTAAAGATCACACTTAACATGTGGCCTGTGCTTAGGGCTGCGCTCTTATAAACACCTCAGTGAGACAGATGCCACCGTTTCCTCACAGAGCCGGTGGAAATGAGCTCCCTTCTTTACATAATGCCTCTAACCTTCATGTGCAATCCCAGAATCCCACTGCGGCCATATGAGACCAACATTAAACCTTATGTCTGACTCTGTTTGTGTGTGTGTGTGTGAATGTGACTCAAGTTTTCCCTTCGGTCAGTTTGCTTAAGTCTTAAAATTTATTGGAATTTATAAATTGGCTTTAATTAGTTGTAATTAAAGCAAAATGATAAAAGACACAACAGGGTAATAGCACATTATCTGTTTAGAGAAACAATAATATCGCTGTCATATCTTGTTTTTTTTCCTTTCAGAAGTTTTTCATGTTTTCTTTGTCTTTCCAGCAACAGGCAGTTTGCATGTTTGTGCCTCTGTGTGACGTCACACAGTCACAGCCAATCAGAAGATATTTGGTGGTTAGGACACCGTTGTGTCCAGCAGGGTTTTGGACCAATGAGTGTGGGTGTGGCTACCTGTTGCAGAGGTGCACTTTGTGTTAGACATTTCTGACACTGATTTCTGTGTTTAATGCAGATCAGAGGTCCTGATCCCAGAACAGCTCCGAGATACGACGCAGAGCGACTGTATGCGTCAGTGCCCAGGTAAGATCTGCATGTCTGTGAATTCTTGTGTGTTATCTGGCACGTGATGTATGAGATTCTGTGGATCTGTAAGACAAGCATGTGAAATATAATGTAAAAAAATTCCACTAACATTACTGCAACAACATTTTTTTGACAATGTTAAGAAAACATAAGCTAACAATCTGAAAACGTAGCTGGCACACACACACACAGACTCTAATCCTCTTTCAGCCGCCTAATTAAATCTCGAGTGTTTGCCTTCCGAGAGCTTTTCCTCATCCGGGAATATTCACCTGATCCGCTCTCAGGGGGCTGGGATCCAGACAGGAAGTTGGGAATTTTAGCCTGGCTCACAGCCCAGTGCTTAAGTGTTTCAGTCATTGCTCACCAGGAACACACACAGATATGACAAGAGGCTCAACTCTGGCCCTCTGAACATGAGAAACGCTGTATGCGGCCCTGAATACAGAACAGCACACAGAAAACTAGAGTTTTAAACAGCTAGTCATAGTTCTAGTTATTTATACGGTACAGACTTATAAAGAATACAGACTTTTTAAAATGCAAACATCACACCTCTGCACATCAATGCAAATGCTGTGAACTCTCGATCTGTAAAAACATTCAGGCATGTGTTCCACTGAGACATCACAGCGAGCTGAACAAACTCTGTTGCTTTTAAAATCAGCTATTGTCACGTCTCATATTGTTTTGATATTTTCCTCCAAAAATAAACGAACACTTCTTTCCCCTCGTGAGTCACAGCTCTCCTGGAACCGGCAGCTCGGTGTGTTCATAAGAACGGGCGTTTGAATGAAATGAAATACATTTTTCAGGGTTGAACTTTGTGCCGCAGGTCCCTCAGGTGCTCATTCCAACCCATTTCCTTTCAAATGACTGCGGCTCGTCACATTAGCATATATTTCCCCACTCTCGCTCTCTCTCTCTCTCTCATGTGTGTGTGTGTGTGTGTGTGATTAAGTAGGAGCATAAGTGCTTGTTTTGGTCTTTTGGAGAAGTTTCTTCAGGCTGAAACCGATCACTTCAAACAGTGCGTCACATCACTGTTTCCACAGCGGCGATTTTATACTTTGTTCATTGTAGGAACCATAATGAAACCGTGACCGCAGATAGCTCAGCCTCACTGGGGTGGTGGTTTAGTGGTTAAGGCTGGTGACCATATGGCTGCTGGATCGATCCTCACAAGAAGCGTGACATCACGCCTCAGTCATGTGACCTTCAAAAAGATTCAGATTCAGAAAGACTTTTTATTTTGCTTTATTTAGTGTAAAATAGTGTCATACATCGACTGGACATTTAGTAAAACATTTCACTGCTATTGTTTGGTACATTTTATTGCTTTTACAGAGGTTTTATTTGTTTATTTCTGTTTGTTACTTCACACTTTGTTTTTACACTTTATTATTTTTTGTTATGGTACATTCTTGCATTTTCCTTTGGAAAAGTTGACTTCACATTTAGTTTTAATGCATTTAAATTCTTTGCTTAAAGTTTTCTACTTTATAATGTTGTTCAGTGTGTTTTGTTTTGTATAAAATAACATCTGGACAACATTAAACTCAACCATATTTACTACCGCCAGTTTTCTAGAGGAAGACAGACTTTCCTTTTTCACTGTAAGAGAACAAAGCTCATTACATTTACATACAAAGGAATAATCCGTTACAATTTAACCTCGGTGGGCAGTGGATTAGTGTAAAGAGCTGGACCCCAACACACTCGCTGGCTAATGGCTTTGAGTCAAGCCTCTGTTTGATTGGATAAAGATCAGACACAGACAGGAGGTTGGACAACAGTACAGTTGTCTGCAGATAAAGACTGATAATGGGTTTGGCTAAGTACAGTTTGACTTCTCTCTGCATGTGTGTGAACTTACCGTTTTAAACCATAGAAACCGTGAATTTAAATGACAGCGATCTCTCCATGTCTCTGAAACCGGAACAGAGCCGGAACACACAAATCCAACAGTTGTGTCACTGCCAGTCCTGAGAAAGCTTTACTAGAGACTGTTAGTTTATGATTAGTTCTGATTAAAAGTACTGGTTTATTTAAGATTGCGTGGTACTGCTTGAAGAAGGATGTTTTGGTTCAGATTATCAGGAAAGACTGAAGTGGATTTCTTTGTTTGTTCATTTTGGCAATAAAAACACAATTACTTCTTCATTCTCGTGACATCTCGCTCTGTGTTTTATTGCGTTTTGGCTGCAGCTGCCGCTTGGCTTCAAGTAAATACAGCGCAGTGACTGTGTTTTGCTTTAACGTTGTTTGTCTTGAAACACAGAGAGGTAATGAAATCAGGGCTGAGAGATTAAACTCCAGCCAGCATCAGCTCTGTTTCCCTACAGCCACAATGACTGAAACTGCTGCAGAAATATCTGAAAGCTCTGTCTGTCTGTCTGTCTGTCTGTCTGTCTGTCTGTCTGTCGGGGTTTTGATGGATTGGCAGATATAGGTAGATGGATACAGTACAGTGTTTCCTGATCTTGTTTTTGGAGTCTGAGTCAATTCATTAATCCATCCGCACTCATTGACTGCTCACAAGTTCATCCTGTTACTTCAGATTCAACACACACCCTCCTTTGTTACCCATCACCACCAGCTGTTTGGCACTCTGTGTGTGTGTGTGTGTGTGCGTGTGTGTGTGTGTGTGTGTGTGTGTCTCTGGAGGGCGACACAAGAGTCGAGGTCAAATCAGGACCGCAGGAAGAATTTCCTTCCCAACCTCTCAGGCAGGTGCTGGGAGTCACGCTCAAATTCCTCCCTCACCGTAAGACGGAAAACATGTTACAGGACTCGGTTACTCGAGGTCGAGTGTTGATTAGCCGCTGGTGTGAGGGAGATGAATAGCTTGACTTGTTGTTATTTTGTTTTTACCTCTGTTTGTTAAATCCCACCGTATGATTTAACATCTGTTTCACACACTAGCACACATTTGCATGCTCTCCATCACACATTATAAATGTGATTTCACAAGATACTTTGACCTCCAGTTGTTAAAACAGGCACATGTGCTGCTATAACACACACACACACAAACATGAGCTGCACCATAAGAGTGTCTCACGACTGTCCTTTACACACACACACACACACACACACACACAGAAATACACACCCTCACACACATCTGGATAACTCACACACACGCCTGTGGTTCTCTCAGCTGTGACCCGGGCTGTGGGCTTTACTCCGGGTCACTGGGTCACAAGGTCGGCTGTAGGGTACGGCCACAGTCAGTGTTTCACACTTGTGTTTGTGTCCATCCCAGCGGACATACAGCAGTGTGTGTGTAAGTCAGGTTTAATCCTCAGCTGCCAGCACAGAGTCTGACTGCTGCTCTGCTGCTTGTGGTTAATCAGCACAATAAGCTCAGTTGTGTTTATCTCACAGTGGAGAGTAAATGATGAATATTATGTTCTTGTTTATATGGGGTGTGCATCATACATTCTTGTGTAAGTGAAGTATAATTCGTTAATATTCTAAAGCAAATGTAAAGTTATATGTAAAGTAAAAAGGTATGTCTCACATTCTTATGTAAATTAGGTCTGTATTATATATATTCTAAAGTAAATGGGTTATGTGCTATATATTGTTTTTTTTATACGATGTGTACGTGTACAGTAAATCTGTACATGTCCCCAGAGATCTCACAAACATTCTTTCCTGTTAAATGTAACTGCCACAATGAAGCGTTAGTTTACTGTAAACATTACATTACTCTTGATAGACGTGCATGAAATATGAGTGCTATCAATACAGTCTCTGTAAGAACAGAATGAAGTGTGCTGTTGAAAGCACTGTACTTACTCTGTAATATTAGTCTGGAGTCTTTAGTCTGAGTGTGTTTGTGCTTTATCTGTACCACACACACACACACACACAGTGTTTAGACTCAAGACTGCAGTATTTCTTTTGCAGTTCTTGGGTGGTCAGAGTTGACAGACACACACCACATACACTGCTGACGGATAACAAACACACACACACACACATACACACTCACTCCTCTTAACACACGCACACTTTTTTGTTTGTAAGTTACTTTAACAGGTAAAATAGTGAACGGCCTACAGTCACCCTTTGAAAAGAAGTATATTACACATCAAACACTTCCTCACGCACACACACACACACACACATTTATCCATTTAAAGGAACTAAAGCAAAAGTGTGATGACAACTGGTAAAAACATCACGATGAAAGACATCATCAACAAACTCTCATTATACTCTTTCTCCTGTTCTTAATTTGTTTTCCAGGAGAATCCAGGTGGAGGACCACCAGAACCAGAACTGGCCCGGCCAGAGAGAACCCAGCCGTTACCCAAACCCCTCCTACGATTACCCCACTCAAGAGCCCCATCACGACAACTACCCTCCACGCTCAGCCCGTCTGCCTGTACCCAGACCTGCAGACGGCCCAGCCGGTTACTACCCTTCATCTCCAGCCCTACAGAGGCCACCAAACAGACAAGACCCTCCTCACTCCCCCAGTCCAGGTGCCAGAGCGCCGCCGAGATACGAAACGATAAGCCAGGGGAACTACCGGACGGCCAGTCCTGATGGCTATGGGGCGTACGGCGATGAACAGTACCAGGACCCCCGACAGAAGAACCCGATGATCGGTGCTGTCTAGAAGAGTTTGTTTTGAGGTTTGTTTAGTGAGTGATTGTGAACTTTCTTCATTTGGAGACCATCAAAGAACAAGTTGTTTGCTTAGACTGATGTGAGAGATACAGAAATTAAATTGGTGAGTTACTGTAAAGTAACTAGTGTAGTTTGTGGTTTGTTGATTTGGATGTCAGAGTTTTCTCTTTTAAATGTGATGTTTTTAATAAGTGGGATGGTGTAGACTGGAGTTGGATCAGTGTGAGACGTGTTTTCACTCGTTGCAGTGATGCATGTAGGGATTCTTGTGTATATATGCATGTTGGGCACATATTTAATTCATGATAGCACAGAAATGTGTGTATGATGTTCTGCTGTGATTGGTGAGGCCATTTACTGTAAAGTTTACAATCATGATTGTGTGATGCCCAATTGTACCTCTCGTCCTGTTCATAATGTTTCGATAGTCACAATATCAGAAATGGCCACTTGCTTTACGATCTTCTCAAGTGTTAAGTAATGTTTTGGGTGCCTTATGCTAGCTTGAGCAGGAAGTTTTTTTTATTTCAAAGAAATTTACTTTCAGAGTTTTTTTTGTTGTTGTCCTTTGGATCTTTATGTAGTTTCATTACACACACGTCTGGGCTATAACTCTATATTCACAGCTGATGTCTCCCCAAAACATTCCATTAACTTCAGTCACTTACATTCAATGAAGAAATCCTAAAATATCAAGTGTTCAAACAACATTTTGAAGGTATTCTTTCACAACACGTTTCCACATTATCTTCTCAAATGTTCCAAAATCTGTTCTGAGGTCCAGAAACGATGAACCAGCAGAAGTTGAGGTTAGACAAACAGATGATCCCAAATTAAAGTCTGTTTTGATTTTTTTTGTCACTTCTTTTATCTGAGCTCAAGCTTTTAACATTCCTGGCATTTGTTTGACTTCTATTAACCGTCCATTTCCTCAGGTTTCTTCTAAAACTGCAATGTGTCTTTGAAATACTGCCCCCTAGATGCAATGTATACGTCAAAACAATGTTTCTTCAACGTTCTCACATTGCACATTGTCTTTGTGATCGGATCAGCAGGGCTTTAAAAACAGGATTCCCGGAATGCAGTGATGTCCTTGGATTGTAAACCGATCTGTGTTTATCATAGTTAGAAGAACAGCCAGTCAAAACAGAGAAGCAGCTCAAGACCTTTTTGGCAGAACGTTTTTAATCAGTTTTGCACATTTGTACATGTTTTATTTCCTGAATGAGGCGTTTGCAGTCATCAGACCGGTTAAGAGCTGAAGATGCTGAACTCTGTGAACATGAAGTTTTGTGTGATTTACATGTATTTTTAACCTTAAATGCTACTCTGAGTTAATAATCTGTAGATAAATCTTATTACTTTAAAGTTGATTTTTATTTCTATGGTATTTTTATATCACATTCAATGTTTATGGTAAATCTACTGTGATTTTTTATTTTTTTTTTATGAATTTTTTTATCAGTTTATTTAATGATACTGGATGATTTTGTTTTTCTCTGGGGATGTTGGTCAGCATACGTTTAAATAACATGTATGTACACAAAGATGTTGTAATACATTGTGTTGTTGTAATACGTGTGGTTTTAAAAGTAAATGATGTAACAAATGCATTGAAGAAACTTTTACTGCTGTTTGATCCATGAACAAACCATATCAGTCTTCCAGCTCCATATTCATAAACCTGATGCATTATAGTGAGTGTACTTATCTCCCATTACTGATAATAACTGCTGCTGATTAGTACTCATTTATTCCCCAACCAGTTAAACTCTGAAGGGCTGCACTGAAGTTTTAGAGGCCTGATTTATCTGCTCGGGAAATCTTTTCAAAGTGTTTGCATGTATCTGGAGAGTTTAATAAATGCAGTTGATGGAGAAACAGTTGTTGAGTGGCAACAGATGAGCGTCAAACTGAAGTAGAAACTAAATGAGATGCATGTTTTCTCAATGATTCTTCATTGTATCTTCATGTTTGTACAGTAGTTTTCTTCAGCTGTAGTTGTTGGCATTATAAATGTTTTGACTGCACGTTTACTCGTTTAACAGTTTGTCACGTCCTGTTGAATGACTAAATATTATTGAACTTTGCAAATGAAACTGAAAAATGTTTTTTAATTATTGGAACTCACAGAAGTTAGAGAAGTGCTTCTGATGATCAGAGACTACAGCAGACGATCTCATTTCATCTGCTTGTCCTTCAGTCATCACTCGCTTATTTCAGTTCTGTCCTGCTTTCATTGATAAGTCTTGAGTAAAATCCAGTCAACTGGCTTTATTTTATTACCCCGTCATTATGAGATTCCAGTGAGACATTATGAGACTCCAGTGAGACTCAAATGAGACATTAAGACAACAGACTTCTAGAAAGAAGAAACTGGAACACTGACCTGCGCTTCATCTGATGATAGTTCTGCATGTGACTTTAGACACGGCTAAATCATGCTATTGCTAAGAGCACACGTACAGGCATCCTGGTTTTGACTCATTTTAGAAGTAACAAAAGCATCAGTTTGCTGAACATCTCTTGTGCATTTTGACATTGTGAACACACTGTTCAGTATTTCAGAATGTATAAAATCCAGACAGGGCGTGTTTGTGTTATTCTGGAATTGGTGAGTTTGCATGGCAAAGTGAAGAACTGAAGTTTTTTGACTGAGATATGGGCAGTGAGAGAGAAGTTCCCCTCTGCGTCTTAACGAATCCTAACGGTCACTTTTCTGTTTAAAATCTGTCATTACTTCCCATTCTTGCCTTTGTATCCTATTAATATTAACAGACATGATATCACAGGCTGCATCACCTACAACAGCAAACTAAACAACAATTCCATCAGGTCGACTGCATTGAGCAATAGCTCACAACCCAGGTGATGTCAGCTAAAAATATCATCTTTCACCCCACCCCTCATCTTTCACCCCACCTATTATAAATATTCATCAATTCCTGGTGCATACAATCAAGTCCCGCCCATATGTTGCTGTTAATATTCTATATCACACAGAAATGTCAAATTTTGAAATAAAAATGCATCACATTCTGTTAAAAACTCTGTAAACATAATATTGATTATTGCTGAATAATAATGACAAACATCACCAAAGCTGTGAGTGTCTGTATATTTTGAGGAATCAAAAGTCAAAGGTCAAGTTCAAATCCTGCTGCTTTAGAATGACATTGCTTAATTTAGACCCGAAGCTCTTCGTACGCTAATGACCTTCTGCGCTTGATGGCCAGTGTGAGCGGCTCAAAACTGCTGGCAGGTGTTTGGGTTGACAGAAGCAGCCCAGGCCACTCGTGCCCCACATTTCAGGCCCGGTATCAGGTTCCGATACCACGATAAATGGAACGTTCCTATTAGCTTAGTGCTAAGAGCCGTGGCTACCAGCCAAGAGACTGTGTTGGCATCGGTTAAGAACGTGTTTTTCTTTACACACTGGCATGTAGCCTGTTTTTGGTCTTCTAACCCTTGCAAGAAGTAACATGGTGCTACCAATTTTGTTACTGAAGTATTTTGAATGAGATGTGTGTCACCAAAACATGGTACTACCACAGTTTAAAACCCCAACTAAAGTCAAAAGCTTTATTTTAACATGTTTTTAGGAGAAAACATTTTTAAAAACAACTGACAGAGTTACACAGTATGTATGTCTTTAATTAAATGATAATTTCTGGACAAACCTTCATAAATCAAACTGATGATCTCTCCCTCTTTCTCTCTCACCGCATGTTTTGGCATTCCAGAATTCTCAGTTGCCGGGTGTACAGTTACTGTAGAAACCAGCAGCGATCCGATGAGAGATTCCAGATGGAGAATTCCAAACAACCTGGTGTGGAGTCAAGGCACGGAGAGTACGGAGTGTCGTATTGACACAAAAAACACAGGTCTCAGTTTAACAGAGATGCAGATGATGGGGAGGGCGGGTTTGTTAAGAAATTTCGTCTTCTCGTTAAGACATGCAATTACTGTCTAATTGAGACTGCCAGGGCGTAAATAAACTCCGAGGTCACACTTGCTTTTCCAATTTCCTTTCAGACTCATCTAGATCTTGACCGATTTCGCAAACTCGATTTCACGTTTCACGCTTGTTTTCTCCTCCAGCTGGCAGATGATTGGCTGGTCAGGGGCGGAATTGTGTGATTTCAGGGCTCATTTCCCAGACATTTCCTAAAAGAGACTTTACAAACAGCTTGGAAAAAATCCTTTATATTAACAAAGCATCAAGTCTCACTCTTCTTGCGGCTGTGTGATTGTTTTATTGCTCTTCTTTAATAGCTCAAGTGAGCTTAGGGTCTCAGTTCTGTTTCATTGAAGTGTGAGACAGTTGTTGGCATACATGAGTGTAAAATGCAAAGTTGATTCAAAATATAGAGCTATCAATGAGTAAATACTGAGTTCATATCACGCAAGCTTTGAAGCACAGTTAAAATAGCAAGTTAAAAACCAAGAGAAAAGACTTCATATTTTTTTGTAGCTGATATTAAACATTGTGTGTTTTATTAGAATGATATTTTGGTGCAAAGTTATCTTACTCTGTTAAATGCAGGTTATAGAAGTTTATGTTGAAAAACTGTTAATCAGACATTTTTGTTGTAGAAATGTTGCATGTCTGCTGCTTTTCTGATGTAAAACTGGAGTCAAAACAAGTTGGAAGCATTTGGAAGCAAAACCTGTTGACAAGGTGAAATGTAAATAAAAGCTTTTGTGATTTTGCTTTCCTGCAGGTTAGTTATGTTGAAGATTATTTGATTGTCTGCAGTTACACAAAGACAATGAATTATCCTCATCTCAGACACTAGCATCTGTCAAGCAAGACTGCTGGTAATACAGTGTGTTTCATGATCCATAAACAGTCCGTCATACAGACATAACAAGCCACACTGATTTTCATCCGCACACACACTCGACCCCAGTCACCCCCAAACCCCGTGACAAACAACTGCTTGCCCTTCTCACACACTCCTCCTGCACAAACGTTCCATCCCTCCTCCATTCCTCAGGTTTGAGTTACCACCTCGCTGGGCTCTGACCCCCCCATCTAACAGTCTAGATCTGACATGAGTTCCACCCTCAGGGGTCTTATTTATGAATTTCCACAGTCATCATCAATTCTAGTCATGAAATAAAGATTTATTCTATTTACTGACTTTGTGGTTTCACAAGAGCTGTCAACAGTTTTTGGTTCTCGGAACATTCTGTGAGCATTAGTTTTTGGTTCCCAGACTCTTTGTTTGCTTTTTTTTTTGTCATTTTAGAGAACATGTTTGTTTCTGATTAGCCAGAAAATGTTATTTCTGGAAATGTTCATTTTTGGTTCTCAAAATGTTCTGGGAACAGTTTTTAATAAAAAAAAAAACTACTAATAACATAACATTCGTTTTCCAACAGGAACTCAATACTGACTGTAGGGGAGCCTGACTGATGGCTTAATGAGTTTTATTTTCTGTGTTGATGTTTTGTTGAGTGTGGTACATGTTGTAAGTGGCTTTAGTGGCATTACAGGCATGAATCATATTTTTTACTTGCTGGTAGGTTTTAATGTGTATATCTGCTTAAAGATAAAACTCAAAGTAAAAGATAAAACAGATGATTTTAAAACGCAATGTAATATGTCAGAATTATTGCGACACCAGCTGGACACTCACCAGTGTCCTGCCATGTTGTTCTTGTTGTCCTCCCAACAGTTTTTTTGACTTGTAGGTAATATTTCATACCTCAGATCAGGGTTTGAATATGCACATATGTGAAAATCAAGACGTCCATCTGTTCATCTCTAATTTTATGGGGCTTGTTTTGTCTTTTTGGAGTTGGAGAGCCTGTGGTCATTATGTGGAAAGACCTGCGTGATTGTTTATCTTTTGTGCTTCACAGAAGAAAGAAGGTCACACTGGTCTGGAGTGACATGAGCGTGAGTAAATGATGACAACATTTCTATTTGTGGCTCATTTGATTATTACTTTAACATGTTTTGTTGGCCTCATTCTTATACATTTATTCATAATTGTATTTGTGTTTATTGTTGCCTTATCAAATGTTTCAGTTCAACACTGTAATGAATACTGGACTGCAACAGTTTATAATCTCATATACAGAACAGCTACTGCCGTTCAAGGAAGTGTCAAGCTCAAGGTAACAGAACAACTGATAACAGTCGTCTACAATAACACTGTTGACAGGAGCAGAGGCCTCGATTGAAGACACACCCACTCGCCTTCACACACTCCAGAGCATTCACACTTTGTTCTGTATCTCACACACACACACACACACACACACACTTCTTACTGACCATCAGCTCTTTGCTTCACCTGTGCGCTGTACCGGGTCACACTGAGATCAGGGTGTGTTTCAGATCAGAGTGCGTTTCAGATCAGGGTGTGTTTCAGATCAGGGTGCGTTTCAGATCAGAGTGCGTTTCAGATCAGAGGGTGTTTCAGATCAGAGTGTGTTTCAGATCAGAGTGTGTTTCAGATCAGAGTGTGTTTCAGATCAGAGTGTGTTTCAGATCAGAGGGTGTTTCAGATCAGAGTGTGTTTCAGATCAGGGTGTGTTTCAGATCAGGGTGTGTTTCAGATCAGGGTGTGTTTCAGATCAGGGTGTGTTTCAGATCAGGGTGCGTTTCAGATCAGAGTGTGTTTCAGATCAGAGTGTGTTTCAGATCAGAGTGTGTTTCAGATCATTTGATTGGCATCAGTTTGAGCTCTGAGAACACAGTGAAGGATGATGGATGTGTCCATACAGCCACATGCAACCTTCACACATGTATGTTCTCTGTCTTACTGGTTCTCAGCTGAATAAGGTCGAACGCGTCTGTGTTTTACACTAAACAGCTTGTGTGTGTTAGTGTGTGTTGTTGAGATCACATGTTAAGATTGTGAGCCACTGGTTGCTGAAGGGACTTGAAGGGACAGGAAATCCCCACACCAGCATATTCAACACAACAGACACATCCCCATTTACATATTGTATTTTATAAATAATATGTATTAGGATTAGTGCATATTATATTAAACTATATTACACAGAAGGACAGAGAGCAAGTCTCACATGTGTGTCTAATTACTGCATAAAAAATGATGCTAACTCAGCATCTGTCTGCTGCAAATCAAACTCAAGTAAACTGTCTGAGAGAAGATGATAATGAATGAACTTCAGTAATGTGAGCTTTGTGAGTTATTGTATTTTTCACACAGAACTGTTGCTGGATTCTGTTTGAGTTTTGCTCTGTCTAGCTGTGCAGAAATACATCAAGTGTTCATTTAGGAACAGAAATTTCAATGTCTTGAGCAAAACAAAAATATGACGTAGTGCCTCAGATTGTGTTTGTTTTTTTGTGTGTGCATTAATATGTTGTGTTGTATGTTATTTATCTTTGCAGTTTTCTGTAGTTAATACTAATAATAAATAAGCATGTTGCAATAAATGCGGGTGTGTGTTAATCAGTGGGGATGCATGTGTGCTGGTGCAGCGTTGAGGACATTGATGCATTTGGCTGTGTTAAGCTCTTTTCTCCAAGCTCATGCTGTTCTGACATTTGAACACAGAAACGCTCTCTCTCCCTCGCTCTCTCTCTCCCTGACTCTCTTCCTCTCTCTTGCTCTTCCTCCCTCTCTCTCACTCGCTCTCTTTTAGCCTTGCTGTGGTTCACCTGTTCATTACATGTCAAAAGAAAGTGACAGACTGCCTCAAGCCACAGGTATTTCTCACCATTCTCTCTCTCTCTCTCTCTCTCTCTCTCTCTCTCTCTCTCTCTTCGTGCTGTTGTAGATGCTGTATTTATAGAAGTAAAGGCTTGTGTCACATCAGATCTTACTTCGTTTGATCTCACTGTGTTTTGTGTTTTTAAGCGTCAGATGAACATCCTGCAGAGTTTTGAGGCAGTACATAAAAACACCTGCACGATGAGCAGATGAAAGCTTGACCAACACATTGTACAGGAAGTGTGTTTTCCCGTTTCCCGTGTTTTCCTTTGTACATATTTAACGTGTGCATTTCATTTCTGTAACAGAGAAATTGCAAAAATAGTGACTGTTTGCAAGAAACCACTCCCCCTGTCTGTCATTGGTCCATTAAATAGAAATCCCCACCGCAAACTCTCGCTATTGGTCGAGCCAATATTACTGTGTGTGGCTGAGGTGATTGGCTTTTTCATGTGATGTCATCTAGCCGACATTTAGACATTGGAAACATTTTAACCTGCATTCAGACCGGCTGCGATTCTAATATCAAATGCCCACTTTTCTATTCAGTTTTCAGAGGACATTCTATAATTCTTATTCAACTTTTTTTCTCATGAAAGATCTTGTTTTACTCCATATGTCACATTATAGAAGTTTTGTAGGTTTATTTCATGTTAACTTAAGTGTTTAAGTTCATGAATAAGATGGTGTAATTGATTTTTCACAAGAATAAGATGTAGGTCTGTGTGGTTTAGTTTTTTTGACTAGTGTTTGTACTGGTTGGCAGACTTCAGCCGGGCAGTTTTATCTTATTAAGGGCTGTGGTCCAGCACCACACACACACACACACACACACACACACACACACTAATGGCCAGTTTGGCAGTGTGTGTCTTTGCAATTATCTGCCTGGCTGTTACCCAAGCACACACACATTTTTCTTTAGGTTTCACTCACCCACCAACATGGACATGAAAACTGTGTGTAAAATATAGACACAGAGGTGCTTTAATGAAGAGCAGAACATCCTTTTATTAAAAGACGTTGGGTATTGTGTGTTCAGAAGTGCTGTGAAGATAACACATAATTTGAGATCAGACCTCTGCAACATTTCCCCTCACAATCTGCGTGAACACACACACACACACACACACACACACACATAGAAAGCAATCTCCAAATGGATCTTAAATGATGCCCAGCATCCATTTTTTTATACCAGCCAACATTCACACACACACATAAGTGATAAATGGAGTCATTAATGGTTACAGGCAGTGGGTTTTATTTGTGGCTTGCAGGCTGTTTTCTCCTGAATTATAGGACAAAGAACATTGTGCCTTAATTAAGATCCATTTACTGTTAGAAAGAGTGAGAGATGCTGAGGAGGTTTAAGTAAAGAGACAAAAAGAGTTCTTGGTCATTTTGAGTCTTTAAAGCAGACAAAAACGGGTGCCTGAGTTTTGTGTAATATTCAGATGAGCTTGTGTTTATCGTGATTTTGCTGATGTCAGTGTAATTGTGTTTTGTGGTATTTTGTGACATGATGAGCACAGAACACAGTTTTTACAGCCTGTGTATTATTGTGTAAATGTTTATCATTTTTAAACCACAAATTCTTTTGAATTAGCTTATTTTCATTGTATCACGAATGTTGAATTTTTAGTTATTCATCTGTGACAACAGTTATACTAGACAAATATAAATGCATTTTTCGGCTCTTTCGTAGCCCATGAGATTTAACTGAGAAATAATTTAGGAGAAAAACAGACACAAATGAGACAATTTAGTAGTAAGAGGTAAGAAAAATAACTCAGGAGAATCATTTGGTCTTGAAAGAATTTGATGAGAAACCTTGAAACCTGTGACTGTTAATGGCAGAATATGTTGTCTTGTCTGAGCTCAGTTCCAGACATCAAGAGGAGATATTTGAATAGAATTACTGAGGTTATTTTCTCAGGAGGAAAAATCTGAGAAGCGGATCTCCATTTAATCTCATTGCTGTAGGAGAAACAGTGCATTTAAAAATGAAACTGAAATACACTTACAGACCTGAGCAAGAGTGTCTGTGCATTAGATTGAGAGGATAAAACGTTTGCTTTTAGAGTTTGAGAAATTTTCGCAGACACTCTTGCTCAGGTCTGTTCACAGGAAAGTGTGAAATTTTCCTGTTCAGTCAGCAACACTTACAGATGAAACGGGTTCATTTAAACTCTAGATTTGAGTTTGTGTGTTCACATGCTCATGTTGTGTATGCATGAGAAGTTGTTCACAGTACACACACACAATGACTATGATGTTATGTTGCGTATTTAGCGTACAGTACAAACCCTCCCCCATTAACTGAAAGAAAAACAAAAGAACACGCACTCTTATCACCATAGCAACTCCAATCAGTGACGCACACGCTTACGTGCCCCTCCTCAACATGCCTGTGCCATGACATCCCTCATTTATCCCCCCCAACACACACACAAACACAAACTTGCACACCAGTAGTTGTATGTTTTGTGTACAGTTCACCATCAGAATAAACTCTATCAGTAATATTATATGGTTATTATATTATAAACTAGATTTTCATTTTTAGTGCTTGTCTTTGCAGATTTCCTAATAAACAGCACTAAGGTGTTACTGGTGGTGGCCAGGAAGTTGCTAGGCTGTTGTTAGGGTGTTTTGGGTGGTTGCTAGGGTGTTGCTTACTGGCCCACTTCATACAAAACCTCTACCTCAGTGTTACTCTGGCTTCTGGTCCTTTAATGCTCAGACCCTTCAGTGTAGATTTTATTGTTTTATTGTTTTCTCCTGTGCCAGATGAAAATCATTAGACTAAGTGCTTAGAGAAAGTAACAGCACACCTCAGTTCCAGCTACATGATGTGAGGAAATATTCATGTCCAGATCTCCACCAGCCCAGAATCATTCTGTGCCAAATCCAAAATACACACACATATATATATATATATATATATATATATATATGTGTGTGTGTGTGTGTGTATCAATCAGAGATGGCAATGGAGAGGCAAAGGTTAAGAATTGCAGCTTTAAGACCAAACCATGAGCATTTTTTAAAGATGCTCCTGAAATACTTTAAGCTCTCTGTCATTATCTGTCTCCATCACTGGAAACCCCCCCCCTCCACCACACCCCCCCCCAAACCACACCCCTTCATCCAAACACTCATTAAGTCATTAGCAGTGAGGAGTTTGTTGAAAAGCTGCTAACAGTAGGTGTTGGGAGACTCTTCACTAACTGTCAGTAAATCTAGAGAATGAAGGGAAACACATTTTACACATTTCTCTGGACACATGCTGGTGTTTCTTTAATGATGCTATAAAACCAGGTTCATGTTCAGTATTTGCTGTTGTACTGAAGGTTAGAAATAAACACAAACTTTAACTAAAGTCCCGCACTGTCTGAACTGTGAACATAAATACCTCAAACTGAACGACTTGTTTCAATGTGATCAGATTATATTTAGACCAAAATATCACAGACACTTGATCATGCGCTTTTTTGATGTGGGCCAGGAGGAACCACCCAGACCACCCTAGTAACCACCTACAGATGCCCTAGCAACCACACACAACACCCTAACATTGTGGTGTCCAGTTTAGGACTCGCATTTTATTTAGAAATCTAAAAATATATCAGTTGGTCTTTCTGTGTCTTTATGGCGCTGCTGTAATTTAAGGTTTGTCCTGCACTGCACGAGGTTAAACATCTAATCATGATGCTGTTTTTCTTAATTAGACAGCAGATGATTTTATTGTAACTTTTCACTGATGTGTGAAAAACACAAGGTGTGATATAAACTTCGCTTCCTCGTGTGTGTGTGTGTGTGTTGTGTGTGTGTGTGTGTGTGTTGTGTGTTTTAGGGGTGGGATTCCTGCAGGACAGGTAAATTAAAGGATACATGCATAAATTACAGTGTGATGAGACGCAGTGGGTGGGCTGCGATTCTCTGAACTGAGCTGTGAATATTTTTCGAGTAAAAACAGACTTCAGTTGCTGCGTCTCTCCACTGGAAGACAAATGAATCCTGCGCTGTTCGTAAACTATCTCAGAGAAGTTCTTGCACATAATAAACTGAGCTGTTATTTATGACGGTGTGTTTATTTGGGCTTGTTCATGCTTGCGTGTGTTATGGACGTATAGACGTCATCTTATCTCTTTGTGCACTGAAAGGGGCTAATGTAAATTCATAGGGGTGAGCATGTTCCCCAATGAGGGTTTATCTAATGTCACACGCAGCTAGATTTATTACAGCCCATAAAGTCTGGTCCACATAACAGCTTATTACGGCCACCGCCCACACAGACAGGAAGTGATGATTTGATTGGCGGGTAAGCTGACCAATCGCAGTCAGCATATTGTCTTGTGGAGTTTCTGGGCGGGTAACTGTGTACATCAGTACATTTGTGAGCAAAGTGGAATACAGGTAAACTCTGAGATGTCTTAAATATTTACAACGTGTCTCTTAAATCTCCTGATTATTTTTTAAAGATTAGATAACTTGAGTCTTGCAAATATTATATTTGGCTAAGATTGCAGGGTGTCCAAAACATGAAAACATTAAATTCAAGTGTAGCAAGAACAAATATTATTATAATAAATGTAATCTAGTGTGGTTTTGTGGCAACAGAAAACAGTTTCTGCGGGCCAGTAGTGAAGCCGTTTGTTTTGGCCCTGAACCTCCTGTTCTGTAGTGAAAACACACAGAGTGTGTTTGTGTTTTATATGCAGCAGACGGTCAGTAAATGAACCCTGAGTTTGTCTAAAGATGAGATTGTTTAATCTAAGATTTAAATGTGATTCTTATAGGAGTGACATTCTTATCTTAGAGTGCCTTTAGTTTCGTTTCTGCTGATCTCTGATAAATGTTCAAATATTTTTCGTTTGTTTTCTTAATATGACTGTAACTTACATCTGTATCACTTTTCTATGAGCCCTGTGAAGGAGAATGTGGTCAGAGATTCTCAGATGTGCTTTCAAACAGTAAAGCTGGATGATGTTTGTAATGTTTCTTTCTTTATTGATTAACATTTTGAGCGTGTGTTTGTCTGGTGACTCGTGCTAAAGAAAATCCATGAAGCTAAAATGTCACACTTGTTTTTGTGATTGTTTTGATTTTATGTTGTGCTGACGTGTGGCAATGAGTTTAAAGATCTCCATCTTTCTAAATGCTAAAGATTTTATACGATTAAATGCAGAAAACAGCAGCTTTTGAGTTTCAGCGGGAGTCTGTTGAGGTCTTGTCAGTACAGAGTGTCTTCAGACAGAAAGCAAGGAAGAATAGGATTGAATAGCTCTTTATTGTCATTGTTTAGATGAAGCAATGTGTCACATAGTGTCTCAGATAAGATTTAAACAAAACCAACTGTCAAATTCTTCATGATCAAACATCATAATTTTATAGTTAAATTTTTTTACTGCATGTCAACAACTGTCTCATTTGTGTCTGTTCCTATTTTTAGTGAGAAAATGTTGATATTTGAATCAGTGAATAACTGAGATCTTCATCAACTCTCTTAACTTACAGTATGAACATTCAAACTCAGCAACATCATTTTCCTCCAGGACAGAATCTTAAGGCTCATATTTGCAGGATCTTCTGCATGAGAAGGGAGGGAGAAGTTTTATTCTGCTGCTCGTCTCTGCGTGTTTGGGTGCTGCGTGTTGCGCGACTCACGGTTACTGTTGACGCGTTAAGCTGCAGCCATGACTCATGTGCTAGCGTACATTCAAACTTCCCCTGAGCGCTTGGCAATGGCCGGCAAAATAAAACAAATTGTGTGTTTGTACTGTTATGAAACACAAGGAAAGGAAGCACACAAAAAACGGCAGGAAAGTGAGTGATCTGAGATTTATTTGTTGGCTCCGTTCCAAAAACTAGTGACCTGCCTTATTGCTTGATCCCTAGATTTATTTCCTCCCTGGGCATGATGCAATGTTTTCTGCGACTGTTTTCACTGTAAAAGATACATGTGATGCTGTCCTAAAATTTGGGTAAAATGAGATTTCTTTGAAGACCATTTGGAAATAGCTGTCACAGTGGAGGTGTACCTGTGACACCTTAAAACGATGCCTACACAATCACTGTCTTCTGAAAGAGCTCTATTGAGCTGTTTTATATGTATTTTGATTCATATTTGGGCCACTTAAATATTCTGTATGTTCTTTTTATTGTTGGTTTGCTGTATGTACACAAGCATCCATCATTGAACATTACATCACATCCTTCTGTCTTCAGCGCCTTGTGAAGTAAACGTTGTGTTTTAAAGACACAGTTTAAGTGAAAGTTTAACTAAAATATTTTTTAAGAAGAGCACAACAAAAGTGAGCATTGTGTTGTGCATTTTATTGAGGCGCAGCCCCTAAGTGTAATACACTATAGTGTAGTATATACTATCCAGACACAAAACACCTCATTTAAACAGAGGTACATTTATTTAAACAAACAGAGCAGCTGTCAACACACTGCTGGTGTGGCTGGACTCTGAGTGAAACAGGAAGTGACCTCACAGTCTTTGAAGTCCTGCCATTGCTCCTGTGTGGAGACGAGTGTTGAGTGAGAGAGAACCGATGGCCGGTTCCACACTGATTCTGTGTTCTTTAGACTCACACATGCACATTTACACACTCATGATACCACAGAACAGAGACAGACACAAAACACAAACTCAGTCAGCCTCAGGCCAGAAACTTCTCCAACTGTTGTGTGGATATGAACAAATCCCTGACCCTAAACAACACTGTGCAGAAGTCTTATAGCACACCCAAAATACATGTTGTTAAGATGTTTGTTTATGTATTTTGCTTCAGTGTCTCAGTAGAAATATTCAAGCATCTTGGTTTCAGGTTTCTCTTCATGTAATCCCAGCCTGACTCTGATGATGGTGAGTTCAGATCTCTGTGTAGGGCAAACCGTCTACTGTGGGATTAATATTCATACAAAAACTCACAAAAGAATGTTTGGAAATCTACACAGATATTTCTCACTGACACGAAGACAATTTTTGGTTTAGCTTTTAATGTTCTTAAGACTGTATATCCTTTTTATGTTTTTTATGTTTTTTTTATTTTTTTTTATTTCATAGCTTAACTTGCAGTGTTAGTCAAGTTTAGTTTTTTATGTTTTCCTTGTTCTCTCTGACCCTTGAATGAGGTCATCTGGTTTTGTTACTGTAGATTTTCTATGTTGTCTATGATTGTTGGCATGTTTCATTTTAGAAAGCATTTTTTAAAGCACTGGGCAAATAAACACCCGACCCGAAGCTCTTAAAGTTCACAAAAACTGCATGACATCTAACACAAAATTGCATCAGCTTGGTCTGTCTGAATCTTCAGTCCAGAAATGAGTGGTTAACACCCTGCATGTTCCCTGCCTAAAAAAACTGTCCTTCTGCTTTACTACTGTAAATTCCTGCATGAAGGCCTCCCTGAAGACTCTGTGAGGTATTTTCAGCATGGCAGAACTCTGCTGTGTCATTAAAAAACCTCTGCGTCTCTAGTTAGAACCTCTGATTGAAGAGCAGCTTGGGTTGGGTTGGGCGCGGTGGGTTCTGTTGCGGCCGGTCCAGAAACACATGCCATTTTAGCCCTGACTCATGACTGTTCTCTTCAAACTTGTGCCAAGAGGTTAGGAAATTACTTTCTCTCCCTCTCTCTCTTTTTCTCTCACTCTCTTTCTCTCCCTCTCTCTCTCTCTCTCTCTCTCTCTCACTCTCCCTCTCTCTCTTTCTCTCTCGGTTTTTAGCAAACAGTGTTTTGCTAAAATAAACAAGGTTCTAAGAAAAGATTTAGCATCGTTTGTTTTCACTTGGTTTGTTAGTTTAAGCTTAGTTAGTTTGTTAGCTTAGTTTAGCATTGTCAGGCCTAATATGGGGCATTATGGGGCAACAAACTGCAACTAATGTGTCTGAGTGATCTGGAGGAAATTAATTCTGGGTATTTTTTGGCTATGCACAGGGCAATAACTTGGACATTGGCAGTGTTGGACATGCTGCTGTTCTGCCCCTAATGACCCCCGCTGTCTGCTCCTGCGGTCAGTTCGTCCCCCTGCAGGAAAAAACATGCAATGACTCTGTGAGGTATGACTACATGAAATGAACGTTGCTTCACATTGCCTCATGATAACTGTGTGCTACCCACATTGTCTGCAGATAATGACCATCGATGCATGCGACCAGTATAGGTGTTGCATTTTTATTGCATCTATGCCACCTTCTCTGAATGTCAACTTGAATTTATACAATTTATCATCTTTCCTTCATGGCGCATGAAGTTAATTGCATTTCATGCTGTATATCATTGCAAGAGAGGAAAGCCAGTCAAAATCTAAAAATAACATGTACTGTAGCTTTGAATGTGTGTTACTGGCAACCCACATGGTACACAAGTGTGTGAGGTAAAGATAGAGAGTGTCTGATTCACGATTCTTTCACTCCTAAAATTCTTCAGATGATTCAGTTGAACTGAACAAGTATGATGAGAGAGAGAGAGCTGGTATGTAATGGGTTTTAAAGGAAAAAATGATATGTTTCTATCATTTATACTGTATCTGTCTAGTCTCTCTGGTTGAGATCTTTCTGATTGGTAAACTCTTGTAAGGTTTTAACATCTAATATATTTGTTTTGTCCTAAGGGTGAAAAAGACCCCAAGACAATGTTTGTACGTGTGGTTTACAGCTTTCATGTAAATATATAAACCAAAGCAATGTTTCAAATGTAAACATTTTTAATAAAAAACATATTTAGGGTGTTTTCTATTATGTTAAACATATTGGTGGTATTTTTTCCACTATGAAATTATAGAGTGTATTTTTGTATGTTAATTCAAATGAATCGAACCAATTCGCTAAACAGAACCGAGAGAGAGAGAGAGAGAGAGAGAGAGAGAGACA
>JAZGTK010000036.1:114036-128462 GCA_036877625.1 Ambastaia sidthimunki
TCTCTCTCTCTCTCTCTAACTCTCACACACACACAGACACTCTCTCACTCACACATCCACGCGCGCACCGCGAGAGGACGCAGCCCCGCGCGTCTCCACACACTCCGGTGCGTAACGCTGGTGACGCTCGTGTCTTGCAGTTTGGACGCGACTCTTGTGCTGCTTTCAGAGTGAAACTGAACGAGTTTGAAGAGCAAGAAGACAGCAGCGGGTTTAACGCGAGATCAGAGGACAGATCCCTGCAGAAACCATATATCACCAAACCACTAAACCACCGGACACCAGTGAGCCATGGAGCGCAATAACGCACGTTAAATGCGTGACGGCTTTATAGCGGAATACACTGAACCGGCTCAACATCACTTTGTATTCCAGTAAAAATCTGAGATTTGCAAAAACAGTCTGATTTGTGAAAGAGCAAGACTTTTAAATCAGTATTGAAGTATATTGTTACTTTTTATTTGCTCTGCGCGATGGGTTTACTGTCAACAGAAGTGAAAATCTGAGCATTATAAAGAGAAAAGGGCTTGTTTGACTTCATCGTCTCAGTCACACATCTGTGTTTTTGCCTTGAAGGAGAAAATCACTAGTTGAACACGGGGCTCTTTCTCAAGACGTCACATTCTGAAAGATGGATTTCTTGCGATCTCATCTGGGAATTGCGTTTATCTTTTGCTTCGTTTGGAAAGTCAGCGCAGAGGAAGGTAAGCTTTTCTTTTCCTTTATTAGATAGTTTCATAACGGTGTCTGTTTGTTTAAATTCCCATCCAGTGAGGCTATCCGCAAATGATAAACACATTTCTCTCCTGGCGAAGCAAACGTGTGTTTCTGCTGTCCAGACTGAGAGAACATGTTGTGACTTTATTTAGTTGAGAATGAATCAGGTTTATGTAAGTCACGCAGAACTGTTTACGGGCAGATCTGAGTTCAATATACCAGAAAAATAACTAGAGAGACTGTGCTTTGCATTACACTTTTAGTTTTCCTTTAGTTTTCCTCTTACATGACCAGTCCTGCTGTGAGAAATACACACAGCTGGACCAGAAAGTTAGTCAGTGTAGGGTTGCAGACTTAAGCTATATGAAAGTTTATATCTAACCATTACTAAATAACTCCTTAAAATAAGGTTCTGATGTGAATCAATATAAATTGTTAGAAAGACAATTTAAAAGAACTTTTTATTCTCTAGTTGTATATTGCTGGAGAGGGTTCTGCTCTGAAGGTGTTTCACAGAACCATTGAGGAACCTTCTTTTATAAATCAGGACATATATTCACTGAATCTTCCCATGAATATCAGCACGTCACACGGCAGTCAGTTCAGTGGTATATAAGAATATATAGAGTCTATAATGTGAAGACAGTCTTTGCTCATTATACGATACAGATGGAAAGCTGGTAAATGCAGGTAAAATAACGTGATATTTATATTGCACTACAAGATGCATGTCCAAAAATCACGGCATTGCTCATTTAACACTACTGGTTATCTAAGTAAAGTGTAGAAATGTCAAAACTCTGCACGCTTTCATTTATCCTCAGTAGCTCTGATCAGTCAGTAAATGTATTTGTTGTTTTTTTATTTTAATCGCTGTATTGATAAAATACACGGCGCGAGGAGAGTTCAGCGCGCGCGCCCGCTCCCGTTTCAGCCCGCGCGCAGACACGCACACAGGCGCGCGATCGCGTCGCTTTTTATGGGTTTTGTAATAATTTCTTCCTCTTTTCTCTCATAATCAGAACAGATGATAAATCTGCCACAACCACGCGTCTAACTTTATGATTGTTTAACAGAGACTCGTTATCATTCATGCTTTTAAACAGCAGTGAAATACATCAACACAACATCATCAGAATGACAAACAACCAACCAACACCCAATTCAACTAAATAAACCCATTAAACACACTAATGTAAATGAACAACACAGACAAATGAAAGCCATTAACCCAAACGTGCACTGAGCCTAACCCAGCTAACATTCTCAGAACATTCTCATATTATCAGAAGAGTTATTGCAGTAACGTTAGTACAATGTAGTGATAGAGCAACATGTAAACTAGAGAACAAAAGTGATGCTGAAAGATGTTTAAATAACATGCAGCTGAATGAATTCCCCCTGCAGCCCTCAAACATCACCTGTATACCTGAAAGCTGCCCAACAATGACCTGAATGCAAACTGCTCGTGATCAGTGTGTACAACAGCACTGTGTTTAATGTGGTCAGATTGTAACTGCGTAACAATAATTCTTTGTTTTTCTCTTTGGATAAAAGCATTGCAAACTGAGTGCATTGCAAATGTGTGTTGTGTTAGTACAGTCACACTGATTGTATTTCTGCTGTATTAAATGGTGTTACAGCTTTGAAAAACAATATGTTCCTACACTCTTCATATGGTTTGTGTTGGCATATGGATGAAATTGAGGCTGCTCACAGGACTCTGGGCTGTTTTTACATTATTACCAAACTTTCATCCAGAAACTGTTGCCTTAAAAACTCTAAAACAATGATTCTGCAAAACAGTAAAGCTTTAAAATGACACGACAGCAGAACAGAAAATCCAGGCTGTGAGTTTAGAACGGTTCCACAGCAGATGAACAGAGATGATGTTTATAATACTGTCTGTTTTCTGTCAGCTCTTCAGTCTCCTGCGTTTACATTCTGATTATTGTTGTATTTTTATTTGGGAGGGACGTGCACACAAACAGTTTTTATTTGCAAGCTCACAGCCTGCAGAGACAGTCATGGCATTGTTTCAAGGTGAAAAGTGTTCAAAAACCCATTTGGACCGCAGCCTGAAATCACGCTCGTGGTGGTCTCACAGGTACTTCTGAAACGCCCTCTTCTCAGAGCGCCGTCGGCTGCACCACAATGAATTACAGACAACAAAGACACAGTGTCTCTGGTTTGAGATCCGTGCCTTCCGGCCCTGTTGTCATTTTAAGCCATGTCCAAAATATGACACGCTGACCCACATACAAAGATATCAGACTGTCCATGTGTTAACAATCTCATGAGTCCGAGCAATGGCCCTTTAGCGCTTATTCTCAAAACAATAAAACATCATTTCACCTGCCTCCTTCTGTTTCTTTCTGAGGGGGTTTAATAGACATTAAACATGATCATTTATAATGTGATTTACAACAATTCAAAAAAAAAATCATGTTCAAAAAGTTAAGAGGCTTAGAATCAACATTTTTGCAACTTTAACATGCACAGAAATTGCGTTACTCTCGTTAAACGTGTATTTAAGGTCGGAAGCAGTTGTATTTAATTTTGTTTTGGTGCAGAGAGACAGCAACAGATACAACTTCTGCATTTTCTGAAAAACATGTCGGTGTTGCTTAACTCCCTGTTTTTATTTTAGGGTGTTGTGTGGTTGCCAGGGAGTTGCTATGTGGCTGTTCTGTGTGGTTTTAAGGGTGTTGCCAGATTGTTCTGGGTAAAAGTAAATCATCCTGAAGTCTCTGTTTTACTGTCTCTAGATTTGCCATAACATTTATGACGTTGTGTTGGCCTGTTTTATTATCCGCTAAGAGACTCATGTGATTAAGGAATCTTCATTTAAAAAATGGTTTGGACCGAGTTACTGTATATGAAAAGGATTAATGGATAGGGGTTCATTCAAATCCATCCAGTGTTACCTTAGCAAGCACCACTAAAAAGTATTTTTTTCACACTATTAAGGTTGAAGCATCTGATTAAAAGATAAAAGACTCAAACACACTGACACATAAATACTTCATGTGAACAAACAAAGCGCTTTAGTTCCTGCACGAAATAAACACACACATCTAGTCCCACTCGTCTCCTTTCATCTGCAACACTAGATCGGTTGTATATTCTGTCTCATGCTATTTTTCTGGGCTTCATCAATAGCTGAAGTGTTAATCTATGCAGAAGCGAACAGTTTCAGCTACGAAAAGAAGGTCATAAATTTGCATTTGGGGTCAGGAAATCACAACTGAGACGTTCCCTGTGGAGCCGGTGGGTGCTGAGAATTCCCTGGATTGCATGAATTGAGGAGGAATTAAAAATATGGCTAGCATACATTATTTAAATATCCCCTCCTGTTAGTTTCATTTTGAGCTTTTAGCAGAGTGAGCGTGTGTGGCTCAGAGAGAAGAGACAACAGTGTGACACATTGATGTTTATAATGTGGGGCATCGTAGAAGTTTCAGTGAAACATAACTACAGTTCATGAAACATTATCATAGATCAGCTCTTATTGGAGGAATTGTTCAGACTGTAAAATCTGATTGGTTGAGCCATATGTATTCACACACCTGTGACCAAGCATTAGTCTAATCTATATTAATACACTAATCATTCAATCATAGAATAATCTTTGATTGTTATATTGCTAGGCAACCATAAACAGCCTCAACTGTAACGGACAAAGAATTTACTATCATTAATAATTGTAATAAATGTAATTACTTATTGAACAGTGATGTGTTATATTGATGTTCGTAGCAGTTAGTTCTGGTCCATGAATTTGATTGTAAAAGGTTGTTTCAGGAAGATTAGAAAAACATTTCACTGTTCTATCACTCCATCTGTGCTGACTGAATATAATTCTGTAGTTTGCAGAATTGTAAATGAATTATAATTATGAGCTGTTTCGCTTCAGGCTACTCACCCTTGAAAGATGGTAAAATCACTAATGCACGACCTCACTAACAGACATTCAAGTGCAAAACTGAATGTTTTTTAATGGACCCTAAAAATGAAAACACTCTTATTCATCACTCATCCTCTTTCCAAACCTGTGTTTCAGAGAATTAGAGAAAGAAAGAGTCTGTGATTGAGAAAGAATGAGAGAAGCAATGACAGCAATTAAGAGAGAGAGAGAGAGAGAGAGAGAATGAGTGGTTGAGAGAGAGAGCTTAGGTTTGGTAAGGATGAATGGATCAGTGCTGATTTCCTCACCGCGGGTGACGGCACTCTTAAATTAAGGTACGACTGAGGGAAGGTTAGAGAAAGAAACAGAGGGAGAGAAAGATGGAGGTATATAATGAATGCAACTAACCAGTACAGTGACAGCTCAGTATAACACTGATGATGCAGTTAACTAATACCAACACACACACACACACACACACACACACACACACACACACACACACACACAGCAGTTTGTGTTGAGGAAGCTTATTCACATTCATGTTATTTTATTTTAAATACAGTCTAACTGTCTTCTTTTGTGTTATATGGAAGAAAACCGTACAGGTTTAGAGACATTACTTTTTCTTTTTTCGTTTTTGAGTGAACGGTCCATTTAAGAACATAAACAATCAATTTTTTATTCTTTGTTCATGTCAACAAACATCCCGGCTGTGAATTCTCCTCGTAGGCTGTCTGTGGCACCTCTCTCCTCTTCTTTCTGTACATGAAAGGACAGATCTGTGTAAAAACTGCAGAGCACGCACAATCCCCCTTCGTGGATTTATCCACAAGACCCTCGTGAACCCCCCCGACCCTAAAACCCACAATAGACACACGCAGTCAGAAAACACATTCAGACTGAATGAATGTGGAGTGATTGCTATCTGTCTGTCCTATTGTGTTCCTGTAATATATTGAGTAATAATGTCAAAATGAAATGAGGAATTTATGGGGCATGATTGTGTGTGTGTGTGTTGAGGTGTGTGTTGAGGTGTGTGTGTGTGTGTTGGGGGGTGTTGGGTATGACTGCTTATGTGTGTGTACTAGGGCTGGTCAATATATTCCATATTTGTCTCCACATTATAAAATTAAGCAATATTGTAATATCACAATATATTTGTGTCATCACTCAAAAAATATTGATACATACAGCAAAAAACAGAAATCTTGCCAGCCTGCATTATTCAGTGTTTCTTATGAGCTCTTCAGCGTGTACGGCAGCTGTAGCTCACGGCGATACTCAACGGCTTGTCTTAAATGTTTTCCCCACGCCGGCGTGTAGTGCAGGAGATCTTTGACGCGGCTCTCGCTGATGCCCTGCAGCGCCTTTTGTAAGGCAATTTTTAAACTTCTCTGAAAATGAAAATCTTTTGTGAATATAGATGTGGAGGTTCTGGGCTTGAACAGCTGCAGTCTCATAAGTCTCAAAGTCTTTTTTTGTGATAAAACATTCATTTTTTGCCTGTATTTCTGTTCCCGCATTGCTTTAATATCACAAATGTTCTTCTGTATTTTAACACACATAGATACATGCTGGCTGGTATGACTGTATATTGTGTGACTGTTATGTATCAACCTTTATGTGAAGCAGAAACTATTCTGTAAACGGCCTCACAGACTTTCAGTGAAGACAGACGTTCATTGTTATGGGAGCAACTGCACTTTTCGTGTCACATCTCACAGTGTGTGTCCAGTGTAGACACACTGTTTATAGTCAAAAACACATTTGAGCTGAGCTGATGTGCAGTCACAGATATAATCTGTCTCACGATTCCTCTGAACATATCTTGCATTTCTATTGTGTTACTGTTTTGAGTCTTTTGTGCTTAACTATAAATGTTTTATAATGATTATCAGTCATTTATTTGTTATGAATTGCATTCCTCAAATAAGATGAAATACTTTGTAGTTTGTGAAGTATGTTATTGTCTTTAAGTTAAGTATGTTAAGTATTTGATCAGAAATACATAGTTTGTAATATATAAATGCTTATTTTCTTTCATTATTTAAAGTAATCGTGACACATCATGGCATGATTCATTTGATAAGATGTTGATCTGACTGCCCACCCGCATCATAGACTCAGGAGTGAATATAAAAGCAGATAAAGCAGGTCAGGAAGCAGCTGTTCTGTTTGTTCACATGAACACATGCTGAAACGGATCCAGCCGCTCATCAGATGTAGGTTAAGGGTGAAGCAGTCTTGAGTTTGATTAGAGAGGAGGAGAGTTCCTAACACACACCTGACATTCATGTTTATCTGTATTTACAGAAGCTAAAATCAGACCTAGAACTGTCAATCAAACCCTCCTCTTCCTCTGAATTGTATTGTCTGATGTCTTAAACACAAACATGTGATCCATCTTTGACGTTTTGTATAGGCGTGTCTCTTCTACACAACATGTAACCTTCAGGCCTGTCTTATAATGTTGACGCCAATGTTCATGTGTCACCGTGTTTTTCTTAAAATTCATCAATTAAACCCGTGTTTAGATCTTTCCTGTTATGTAATACCTCCTGAACTCTGTAACTTTTAAAAAAGTCTGTATTGTGATTTAAGGAAGTAATTTTATAAGGACATGTTTGTCAAGCTCAGGCACTTGAACTTTATTAATGATGAACTTGATTGTTGACAGTGTGGCAAGATCAGTTTGAATGTGAAGTGTAAATTACTATATTTAAATTTACTCCAGCTGTTAGCCAGGACATTAAATGATTAATACACACACAAACACACTTCATATAGTTGTTATGGTAAAACAGCAGAATGTGTTTCTGTCTTCTAATCGTAGCTCTATTTACAATTATAGCCACCAGAATGATGTTCTTTGTGAGGGCAGAATAAAAAGCATTGTTGTGTGAGTTAGCGTGAATGTGAGCATGTGGAGGGTGTGTTTGTTAAAGATAACACAGGGAGAGATGGAGAGAAGACTTTAAGGTGGAGTGGAGGAAGAAAAGCTTAAATTCTGCTGCAGCGCTAGACCCACGTGTCACTTCCTGTCTCAGAGCTGTGGCTGCGTTAGACCGTTATAGATTACAGACAGTGTGGGGGCAACTGAAACAAAGCTTCACACATTCAGAAATGTCACATTGAGAAAGGTCAAAGAAATCATTTTGTGGAGGCTGATTTTTGTATTTAAATGTACTTCTGTTCACACCGCTATGCTAGGCCAAATTCAAGTCAAGCATGTTGCTAATAACCAAGTCATCAAACACACAATGTCACTCAACTTTTTGTCTGTCTATCTCCCCCCGTTTTACTCAGGTGAGACGTGCGGAGGCCACTTGGACGCCAGCGATGCCGGTTACATCACATCGCCCGGTTACCCTCTGGAATATCCCCCCCATCAGAGCTGCCAGTGGGTGATCAGCGCGCCGGAACCCTCACAACGCATCGTGCTAAACTTCAACCCCCACTTTGAGCTGGAGCGACTGGATTGCAGGTGAGAAGCTGGAAGAAAAAAGGCACTGGGATAGAAATAAAGAGTGATAAGAAAAATTAGCCAGAAAAATGCTGAAAATTAGGCGCTAGTCCTACGAAATGACGAACGATAAGGACGTGCACGCAATTAATCTACCTCCAGCGGAGCGCGTGCGGTCCGCCCGTGTGTGGAATTGTGATGAGGTGGAAGTTGGAAGATAAGGGAAGAGGGCGTGAGGGAGGCAGGCGTTGAATAAGCGCGATTTATCGGATGGGAAGGAATGGAAGACGTGAGTTTGGGGTGGGGGTCGTGGATTAGGGAACACGAGTGAAGACGACCCGGAGAGGAGGAGGCCATGATCTAGGTGCAGAAAGGAATGCAGTTAAGAGAGATATAATGGGGTTCAGAGCGAGTCTGAAGGGCTTACGCAGGGATGCGATGCAGCTGTCGCAGGAAAGGGGGTCGTCTCCGAGGCTTTTTCTGGAACAGTTTCCCTCAGCTGTAAAATTAATTCCGTTCATCTGTAGGCTCTCAGTTCTCAGAGCCTGACTTACATTATAATCAGCAGTAAATCGGTTTTAGTCGTGTCAGTCTATTTCAAATACTTGAGGAATACTTTTGTGGGATATATTAAACGCAGGATTGATGATTTTTTTCCAGGGACATTTTTTGTTATGCTGGTTGAAAGTCTCTTCACATCTTGATAGCAATCACTCAGTAAAGTGATAGAAATATATTTATATAAATATATATCTTCTGTGGTAGGTGCAGGACCATAAAATGTTCATCCAGTCATTGCATTCGGATCTTATCCATTCAAAACTAGCTATTGTTAGCCTCTCCAAAAATTGCTTACCGTACATTTAAATGCTGTATGTTTAAAAGCTGGTTGTTCTGCTCTAACAAACACAAACATTTCAAACGTTCACCAACATTATTGCAGGTTCAGTGTAAATTAGCTTTGAATATGTTTGCATTGTATTTAATTAAAAATATGATATTATAATAAACAAACAGCACTTGAATATTTTGCTACAGTGGAGATGTTGATCATTAAAGTATATGGAACAGCAAGTGATTTCCTGTTTTTTAATGATTCACAGATTGAACAGGTCAGTAAACAGATCCTGTATAAACTGGTTTATTCAGCAATCAGATGTTTCTGAGGAGTGGATGGATGCTAAGAACAGACAGAGAACTGATTAAACGACTTTAGCCTCAAATTGCACAAAACAATCAGAATCTTCACAAAAAGTGGAGACCTGTGGCTTATTCATAATGAGGGGAATATTTCTCACTACAAATGATCGGAAGTCCAGCAGTAATTGTCTTAAAATTCATTGCAGATGGTTAATTTGTTATGAAGGCAAAAGGCTGTAGCTGTAGAGCTGTAAAGAGGAGAACGTTTGACACGTAACTGAGTTTTACCATGCAAACAGTGTGTTAGTGTTAGCATGCGCGCTGTACGAACGCTAAAACTGTGTCAGTACCATCTCTATAGTAAAAACTGCCACTAAACGATTAAAATATTAAAGCAAAAATACTGACCAGTCAGTGGTTGAATGACTAGCAAACTAGTCAACCCTCCTAAACTGCTACTAGACTATTTATTTTCTTGCCATGCCCTCCAGAGAGAAAGAAATGCATTATCTAATCCATGGCATCATAATAAAACTGAAAAAAAAAAAACCTCTATTAAATCTCTCTAAAGGGCACATGATAAAACATAACCTGAGGTCTCCGATCGGATGGACAGTCGGATGGATTGGTCAAGACACACATTCTCTCCGGTTTTCTCTTCCTCTTTACTTTATTGTCTCTGCTGGTGCCAAATAATTGTTGTTTCTCTGCACTTCCCTTTACGAGCGGTTTAAACCCACGATTGCTTCCCTGTGGGCGGCTCGTGTGTGAGGCAGTGTGGGTGTATCTCAGTTACATCTCTATAGCTTCCTCTAAAATGATGACTAGCTGTGAAGATGCAGGTCTGGTTTCAGATTAAACCATGTGTCACGATCTCTGGAGTTTGTTTTAGCTCAACTATATTATTTGAGTCAAACAAGAAAAACTTCCAGTGTGTTTCTGCTTGGTGGTCATTTTCTTAGAGAGTTTGGGACCAGGAAGAGAGAGTTAAAGAGAGGATTCAACACACACCTCGATAGTTTGATCAGTTCTGCTGATACAGCCGGGCTAGTGCACCACACACTCCCTGAATGATGCTGGACAAACGTTCAGTGCATCTTTCATGCTTGGGTGGCTTCATGAGTTTGGACAGATCCACTCAGCCTGGGTGTGCTGCTCATATTTATGGCTCCAATAAGAATGAGTGTACTGATGTCATGGAGAGGTTATATCCCAGCTAACCATTTTAGGTTGTGAGAATGTTTCCCTAACATTTCCATTAAGTAAAAAACCTGGATGATAAAATTTGGATGTTCTGAATGTTCCTAGAACATTCAAAATAACATTTTAACTATTTTTGCTACTTAATGGAAACATTAGGGAAACATTCTTACAATCTAAAATTGTAGCTGGCTTGTTAACAAGACTTTATGCAACAGAAATGATGTAAAACTGGCTAATCAGATTGGAGTTTGACATTTTGACCAAGTTCTTAGCAGTGTGCTGTTAACAGGCATCAGACGTGGGCATCAGAGGCAGAGACTGGACATTATCAGAGAGTGAGTGGAGCTGTTTGTAGGCGGCTAGTTCAGTGGTTGTCTGAAATTGAACTGGAAGGACTTCTGTAATTGTGGTTCAGAAGATCAGAGCGGCACAAACCACACACACCACACACACCGGTCACATATCACAGCCGCCCGTTTAACTTTCATAACTTCACAGTCTGGAAGAAAGAAATGGAAGTGGCAAGACATGCAGGATGGTCAGAATTAAAGAGGAGAGGTCCACTGCTCCATAAACAAGCCCCTTTTCACAGGTCCACCCGAAGCCCCATTTTCTTATATATACAGTGACTCATCATCAGCACATTTAAGGGGAGCATGACTGAAAGTCCTGCTGGAGTTTTCAGACTGCAAACACTCTGGCGTACACCAGCAGGCACATTTCAATTCATCCTGGGTTTATGAGGGCTGGCTCTAAGCCTCCATTGCTCGGAGGAGCCGCCTGAGTTTAGCTTAGCTTGCACAATTTACACTAGACAAGGTCAAAAGCAGTTTCTCCTGCCTAAACTGAACTAACTAATGTGCTTCTGAAATGTCACATCCGACACAGCTTCTCGTGAGACTCACATAGTGAAGATATGGACGGCATTCCGAGGACACTTCAGCCGGGAATTTTTATGATAGCAGCAAAGCCAGATGGCTTCAACCTAAAGGGCTTTGAGCAGATTGATCTGAGATAGATGCAGTAAAAATGCCAAATGAAATATCTGGCTATATCTTTAATGTGATAGCTTTCTGTAGATGGGAGGGAGCAGAGAGCTGAGAGGCATCCACTGCCTACTGTAAAAACTGGTCTGTCTGTCTGTCTGTCTGTCTGTCTGTCTGTCTGTCTGTCTGTCTGTCTGTCTGTCTGTCTGTCTGTCTATCTATCTATCTATCTATCTACTCATTTTCTCAGTAAATGTTGTCCCCACCCATTTTGCTTCATTATCATTCTTCAGATATATCTCCATTATCTTTTGCCCTAACAGCTACTCTATATGCAAACAGCAGGTTTCCTCCTGAATGCTAAATACTGACTTCACATATTGCATACTGATGAAATGGAAACTGTTGTTGAAGGGTTTGAGTTAGGGAATCGTACCTTTGGACGTAAACTGTTGACAGTTGTTTGAATTGAGGATAGAATCTAAAAAAATAGTTAAGAGTAAGACAGATGTTTGCACCTGAGTCTGCGTCGCTCAAGGGAGTTTTCGATCTTCTCAGGTGATGAAAGTTCTCGCATTTATCATGCAGCGTTATCTGCAGATGTTAAGGTGCTAAGCTATCTTGCAGAATCAGCGTTCTAAACTATGAGCATGATGTCACACGTTTTCTCTTGAGAGATGAACGAAACGATCAATGTGTGTTCTTTCCTCTTAATGAAGAATCGATGGACCCTCAGTTCAGGAGAGTGAGGTCATGGTCAAGAAGGTTACAGACCTGTGGGTCAGAGGTCACAGGGGTCATGAAATAAGCAAAATGCACATGACCTAAATAAAAACATCACAGCTATAATGAGCAGTTACACAATTCTTAAATCAATAATTGCTCAACAAATATTATGTTTCTAGCTCTAAAACCTGATTGGATGGCATTCATCATATTTGTTCACTACAAAAATAGCTGATAAAACCTGTGATCGCATCATCATTTGAATTAATGTGTCAGAGCTGTTTGGTAAGTGTAAACAGCAACAGTTACGCTACTGAACTTTATCACTGTGAAATTAAAAAAAAAAACGTTATACAGTAAATATAGTTTGCATAAAATATTTTGTATAAAGTAATTATTAAATATTTGTACCTTTAATCTAATCACACGTGCCACCATTTAATGTTTATAGAAGCATGTTACAGGAAATTATGTTGATTTATTCTTTGGAAGAGAAAATCTTAACGCCAAATTACGTCCTTTTATCTCAGAAATTTATCTGTGTATTAATCTTACTCAAGACCTGCAGTATTGGCAATACATAAATTATTACTTTCTTCACTAAAAGCCACAGTAAGTCAGTGTCTGGTAGTCAGTCTGTATATATGAGGGTATATTCATGGGTTAGAAAAGCTTCTCTTGTAGAGTTTGGTTATGATTTCACATTCCTGTTATTCAAATAGGTCAGAAATGTTTTTTTGGGACACGGTCGTTTCTGTGAAGTTTTTAGGGCATTGAAAATATACCAGCAAACCCAGAGTGTATCAAGATATTGATAGCTCAAAAAATACTATCAATCTGGAGCAGCATAAAATGACACATTTGGGAATTCAAAAATGTAAAAAAAGTCTCTTTTTACCCTCGGAAGCCAATTTTCCCCCAAAAAAATTTGCGGGAAAAAAAGAAGGTAATGTATTTTGATAAGGCCTAAGGCTTTTCACAGCAACACAATGGGAATTGGGAGACGACACGTTTTGACGGGAACGTTTTGAATCTCAGAAGACCATTTTTAAACCTTTTTAAACGTTCCGCTAACTATTTAGGAATAACGATTTTGATATATATGATGTATAATGGTAAAAAAGTTCTAGTAACGTTACTGTTAGTATGTTTTTTGATAACTTTGAGGAAACTTTTATAGAACGTTAGCCAATGTTCTGAGGATGTTAGCTGGGCTGTAAATGTCAATCTCGGACAGCCATGCTATTTGTTTCCTGTCCAGATTGATGATGGCACCCCCCCTCGGGAACTCTCTCCAGCATCTATTTAATATTTCACAGGCACTTACAGCTTATTACGCTGCCCCCCCCATCCCGCCGGGACAGAGCGAGCAGCTTTCCATGCAAACTTTCAGCATTATTTAATTTCAGTTTTAGTGTCTTGGCCGGCAGACGAGCAGTCCTGCAGCTGCCAGACTAAAAGCAGCAGAACTCAAAAGAAGAGACATTGTGCTGTGTGAAGTGTTTAATTTTACAGAAAGTTCATGTTATTGTGTGTCCGACTGAATTACATTTTAAAGCCACTCAGCTTGACAGAGAGACCGGCAGGACATCTTCATAGGACAAAAAAAGATACGTCATTTTAGCTGATGTCACAGTACATTGTGATGTATAAGAAAACTTCATATAAATGAATCAGCAAGACTCTAAACTTTTTTAAAGCAGCTAATCTAAACACAAGTTGAGCTGAGGGCTTTCTTTCTGTATTGGTTGGCTTTGTGTGAGGTTTTTACATGTACTATTAAAAAAATTATGTTTTTTTTAAATAAGTCATCAGTATTTTTGTTTTTTTTTAACCTCAAAAAGAAACATATTTTAAGTACATATTTGTCATTTTAGCACATATGCTAAAATTGTTCAGTAATTGTATCTATTAGTAATATAATGGTGCTTTAAAGTATACAACATTGTATTTTTCAGATACCACACTTATTACTTTAAAGGTGCTATAATGTTTTTGATATATGATATACAACATTAAAGAAATGTTTAACTAATCTTACTGCAGGAACTTTTTTGATAACTTCGAGGGAACTTTTAGACAGCAACAACGTCAGCCTCAGATCTGTTCATTTAAACACAGACAGACAACACACATGCATACACGCATACATACTTCACTATACACAGACAACAAAAGCATCTCTCTCTCTCTCTCTCTCTCTCTCTCTCTCTCTCTCTCTCTCTCTCTCTCTCTCTCTCTCTCTCTCTCTCTCTCTCTCTCTCTCTCTCTCTCTCTCTCT
>JAZGTK010000036.1:128512-204761 GCA_036877625.1 Ambastaia sidthimunki
CTCTCTGTCTCTCTCTCTCTCTCTCTCTGTCTCTCTCTGTCTCTCTCTCAGCAGATAAACTGCTCTTAGGTGACTTTCACCTGCAGGGAATGTGTTGGGTTGGAAAAATGCTTGAAAAACACAGTAGGTGTGAAAAGCAATTAGCAGTGATGAGGCTGGAGGGAAGAGGAGGGAGAAAGTGAGACTGAGGAGGAAGACGTGTCTGAACATGAGACAGAGACACAGGGTCTTTGCCCCCCGAGTCACAGCACACTCCCTAGTGCACACTTACAAACACTCTGGAGTCTGGGGAGTTCTCACGCCTGCAGCACCTGAACAAACACTGAATTGGGGATAATTAGCGTATATAATCGCCGGCCCATTATAGCAGGTAAACTATTTCTGCTTTACGGCTATGAAAGACAGTTACATTACTGTGACAATGAGGAAAACCTTCCTGCCCACTGTCACAAATGCTGTGAAATTGATACGAACACTTGAAGCTTCGTTTTCAATAATGACAGCGTAAACAAACGATCCGGACAGCCGCGTTGATCAATGCTGCATCACCATTTGTTTCCCCTCTCAAGCGCCTCTTAAAAAATGTCGACCGCAGGCGACCAGAGACGGTCAATATCCGCTTTTGACACACTGGCTCTTCACTGATAATCCAAGAGCCTCTACAAAATCAATTACAATCTAATTACACCAGCACCAGACTTTCTCCTCGCTTTACCTGTGCTTGAGGTGAGAGAGAGACACAGAGACACTGTTCAGTCTGTTGCATCTGTGATTGTGAAGCTCTCATACATGTAACAGGTTCTCATCACTGGAAAATGGGTCACAGATCAGTTCATGTCGTGGATAGAGCTGAAAAACAATGCTTGGTCCAAAAACCTGTAACTTGCTAAATAATGTGATATGCAAGACAATACTGCTTTAAATGTGTAAAATCAGTTTAAATTATATAGAAATATATGTTAAACTGAGTAATATATAACCAACACTTTTTACATTCATTCTGGGAAAATTATAAGTCTCTCTGCATCAACCTACAACTGACTAAACATCAACTTCTTGAATTACTAAAATCATTCCATTATTGCAAACAATAATTATTGCACATTTGTGATATTTTAATCATTTTGATTATGTGGCATTTTTAGTCCTTTTAAATGTTTGATTGTAAATACATTTTGTTACTCTGCAGCAGTTGAGAAACAGTGTATATGTCTGTGTATGTCACAAAGGGTCTTAGGGGGCATGCCGGATACTGTGTGTGTGTAGTTGAGATGTCTCAGTTCTAAATATACACTGCTGTACCTGAAGTCTCCAAGTGTGCGGTGGGTCGGGGGTCCAGGGCAGCAGAGACTCAGAGCACCTGCCACTCGATGTCATTCTGAGGGTCTGGATGCCGTGTCAGGTTTTCACACACACTCTGCATGAGTGACGTGGAGCCGGCAGTTATGCAGTTATGCAGTTCAGACACTGATAACTCGGTGCCAACAGGGGTGGGAAAGGTTATAAAAGGTATAACGTCTTTCTACTACGGTTTTGTGAGCAAAGTTTCCAAATTTGCAAATGGCCTAAGATGCAGAGACTTAAAAATAAAGATTCCTCAACCCTTTAGTTATCAGGAATGTTCTTCTGGTGGTTTGTGGAGGTTCTACAGTTATAGGCTGTAGGTTTCTTAGGGGACCACAAAATTTCTTGATGTTTTCAGAACACTGAATTTTAGGTTCTTTAATCTATTACTTAATTTCTAGCTTTTTAGAACCAGAAGTAGCAGAATGATTCATTTTAGTGAATCACTTCCTTTTTAAACAGTAAGAATTTTATAGTAAAATTTACTATTAAGATGAAATTATTTCTGTTTAGTGCTTCTTTCATCATGTTTTTAATTAGGTTTTATAGATCGGATCAAATGTTGTGTTTTTTGCTCTTCCAACAGGTCCAATATATTAAGTGCCTCTTACATAAAAACATGTCAGTTTTACAGGTTCATAGATTGAATCTGTCATTGAAGAGGGATTCTGCTTATGGGGTTTGGTTGGAAATTATCCTGTTTGCCTGGGAATGTGTGTTAACAGGGATCTGGTTTATGGGGGTTAAATGAGGAGACATTCTGGAGGTGTCAGGTGAGGTCAGACTCATGCTTGTCTCTGGACAGATTTATTATAAGGAAGAACTCATGCAGACAGAGACAGAATATTTCAGAGTCTTTTGCCTCATTTAGACATTGTGTGTGAAGTGTTTTGGCAAAAGATGGCAACACACATTTAGGGATTTTTTTGGCTGGACAGCTGGTCTTTGTCTCGGCTCCTTGAGTCTGTCTCTGGAGTGGCATGAAGAAATGTGTGTTTGTTGTGATAAGGCAGCAGTCCACTGAGGGTCAAAGGTCACACCAGCTCGAATTAAAACAACTCTTTCGACTGGCAGATGCACATTTCTCTATTTTATATCCAAAAGACTTCTTATTTGTCCTTCTTTACAATATCAACATTGTCTCAACCTTTTTTTAATGTTTCCTTAGAAGAAACAAAAGTAGCTATAAATGTGATGACAGTTGTTAACATAAAGAGAGAGGAGAGAGTTAGAAAATGAATGTGGACAGCATAATCCAGATCATTTAGTTTAGTAGAAGAATTTGATGAGAGCTCATTTGTGACTTTTGGTTTCAGACTTTAGTGTGTATGTTGGTAAGTTTGAGACATTGTTGAGATCTCCTGTAGCAAATAAAGACCTAGATATAACTAGGTCTCAATTTGCTCTCCATTTAATATCAGTGTTGCATAGAGGAAACAATGAAGTTATTAACATGTCTAATTTGTGATGTTTCCTCCACAGAATAAAAACATCTACACTCATTGAGCGACGTGTATCTCTAAAATGTTTCTTTTGCTTGTAAATGCTCCAGTTTCTCAGCAGGAGTTTGAGGTGAAGGACTGTTTGTGTCATAAATAACCATAAACCAGCATTTCAACACGGCTGTTTTCTGCTTCTCAGGTATGACTTCATAGAGATCCGGGATGGGAATTCTGAGTCTGCTGAGCTTCTGGGGAGGCACTGCAGTAACATCGCCCCTCCTGCCATCATTTCCTCCGGTCCCGTCATCCACATCAAGTTTGTGTCTGATTACGCGCACCAGGGTGCTGGATTCTCCCTGCGCTACGAGATCTACAAGACCGGTGAGTGAGTTTATCCAGCGGCTCCCGTGTGGTTAAAGACACGCATCGCTTCAGGAACGCTTTTAGCCCTGAAAGAATTCTGCCTTTCAAAGTCTTTACTTGACAACGAGATGCTAAAGCGTTCTTTAGCATCAATTTATTTCATAATTTACTAGACTTGCTCACACTTTAAGAGAAACTAGATCACTCCCAATACAATCAGTGTTTATGCTGGAATTTAGAATGAGGCCTTGAGACACTCGAGTTGTTGGACATCCTGTTTGTATTTTGTTGGCCATTAGATTTTTTCAGTCCATCTGAAATAATATCATATAATCAAAAATACTGTATGAGCAAATGCTTTGCTGTAAATTTCTGTAAAGCTTCCTGTAAAATTCAACACAACACTAACATAGTAAAATAATTTTTTACTACAAGCAGAATATATTTTTATAAAGTTAAATTTTCATTTTGTTGTTTATATATTTTTTTTTTTTATATAAAATTCATATGTAAATTAACTGTATTCATTTTCATATAATAATAATAATTCATAAAATAATTTATATGTTAATAAACTTTAAAGTTTTGTGTTGAGCTCACTACTAAACGTTTAGAGTTACTTTGATTCTTTCGTTGTAGACGGCTGTCGACCGCAGCTTCAGTTGCATGTTGTCTTTGTTCTGGTTTCCAAAAATTTTTCTGCATTTTGAAAAATGAATGAATTCATATCATCATTAAGACTACATAAGAGTAACTCATGCTGTCACCAAGACAATATTGCTTCGTGGTCTTTCTGTCATTGTGTGTCCAGATGTGGAGTCAAGCAACACATTTTGTGTGTGGTTAGTGGTCGGGGTGTTTATGTGTGTTTAAGTGTACGTGCCGTCTCACTCGTTGATTGAAGACTGATTGGAGAAGGTTTTTTGAGGGTCACAGGTTACTCAGGTTCTTCATCCTGCTGGTTCTCGAGCGTTCTTGTTACGCCGTAAATCTCTTTAGTGGAATCACCTCCTGTGACCTTTAACTTGTGCTTCCAGAAGGGTCGAGGTTTCTCTGTCCCTCTGTTTGGTCGTCAGACACGCTTCTTAAATGTTCCCTCAAAGTTTCCGAAACACTCCCAAACCAATTAAACATCAAGGGAGAGAAGAAAAGAAAATAAACTGAGTTAAGAGGAAAGGCGGGGAGGGGGGCGACGTTTAACTCTTTTCATCCATCCACGAGCATGCCAGGAATGCCCTCTTAATTAGACTCTGATCTCTTGTCCTCAGGGAATTATGGAGTTTGGAGAATCAACCCGAGTGCACCAGCAGTTTGTGCCCTGTATGGACTTTGGAGATGTTTGTAGGGATTTTCCTGTAGTCGCAATACACATGCTAGTTAATGCCTGGCAATGCAAAGCAATACAAAACTAGCTTTTTACATTTTCTGTGCAAAATATGAGTGCTATGCAGTTACTAAGGTGCTCTTAGGATGTTGCTGTTTGGTTATTGATGGTTTCCAGGGCGTTGCTATGTTCTTGTTAAAGTACTCTGAGCTGAACCCTACATTGCTATGGTGTTGCTATGGTGTTCTTAGGGCCTGTAAGGATATTGCTACTTGGTTACAGATGCTTTACAGCTTGTGTGCAGATAGTGTGTTTTCTGAGCTGATTTTATCACATTACTCTGGGGTTGCTAGGGTGTTTTGTGTGGTTGCTAGGTTGTGTATACATATTTATTTACTTTATTGCAATTTCTTTGTCCGCCAAGTCGATTTACACCCCTCCTCAAAATAAAAACATATGAGCACAAATGTGAGACAAGGTAGAAGTTACACAAGTTGCACGGTTAGCGTTTATGGTTAGGTTTAAAAATCCCTAACCACAGGTATAACCTCTAATTAGCACATGAACATTAGATGAGTGACTGCAGTGAATGTTGCACCCACCATGCGTTCGTAGGAGCGCAACATTTAATGCTGTTTGCCTCAGCGGCGATTAGCCCGGTAACATAAGCAGCGTGTCTTCATGGCCGCTAATGTGAAAAACAGCAGAGCTTCCTTATCTGCAAACATTTACCTCAGCTCCATAACTGCTGAAATCATCAGTATAGCCCTCAGGTAGTGTTACCACGACTACAGCTGCTAACTCTAGTAACATGACTCACGTGATAACCCTCCAGTCTCATTTACTGTAACCAGGCGGAGAAACATCATTTAATAAAGATGTGCTGTGTGTTTGCTCTTTCAGAATCAGAATGTAACTGTTTAATAGTCTGTGGACTGGAGAATATAAACATCTCACTCTTTATATTTGTGTTTTTCTTTCAATTCATCACAGACTTTTTTTAATTTCCTGCCAGAGATTTTCTGTGAAAATTTGATTTTACAGAATGTATTTCAACATATTTAACAGCTATGAGAATTACACTTTTATTCATATATCTAAAAGTATTAACAAATTATCAGAAATATTTATTCAATGATATGTAAGACTTCGTGAAAAGAGGATGTTTGTTTCAGCTGGTGTGTATTCCAGTTATATTGTAATATTAGAAGCTTTTGTCAGAATCGTATAAAAAACAAATTCCATCTCAGTCTTGATATACTTGTGACTGTTGTCTGTACAGTATAGTTTATATGCATTTTGTGTGTTGTTGATAAAGAATAGTGGTAAGGCTTACCAGAGAATTAAACTAGTTTAGGTACTAACTGGTTTACTTGGCAACAGGCTTTTGCAACAAAAACGTTTTGTAATTTTGTTACAAAAACGTAAAAAACCACAAAAGCACCACAAGGATGAAATCCATTTTTTTCACATCCAGAATTGTTTAAACACACATCACATCATAATTATGATTTCCAAACTCATAAGCAGGAATTTCCCAGGAGGAACTGAAGGCATTATACTTTCTGTGTGAGCCTCAATGTTTTTGCTTTATTCGGCAGAAATTAAAATGATTAAACGTTCTCTCCTCTTATGCTCCACAAAAAAAAATCTGTTTATTTCTTAAGTGCCAGGTTTCAGGGCGAAATACTTTAACAAACAGAAGTTTACAAATTCTGTCAAAGACTGCCAAAATGAGAGAGAAAGCAGCACTTATCTTTGAGGGAAGTGTTGTTTACACAAAATGCAGCAATCAGTGGAATTGTGGGTAAGTGTTAGCGTACGTTAGCCTCAACGTGTTTGCGTACGTTAGCCTCAACGTGTTTATGTGGAGAGGTGTCAGAGAGATAACCATCTCAACTGAACAGTTTCATCATGCACTTACTGTCCTGATCAGTCACGTGGAGCTAGAACAAACCGCTCATATTCACAGAGACACACTGCTGTCTGGAGGACACTGAGGTGACCTGAGGTTGGGTTTTTTGGGGATTTAAGAAAAAAAAGATTATTTTTGTCCTCCTAATCTCATTGTTATTTTTTACAGGCCTTTATCAAGCACAAGTTGGCAGAACTTCTTTATTCATTCATTCTTCATCCCAAAAAACTGATAATAAAAACAAGTGAGGCTGTTTTAACCTTTGACCCTTTATCTTCATCTGAAGGGTAACCAATAGAACCATCCACTAACCTCCTACCATTCTAGAACTTCTCTTCCAGATGGGTGTCTATCCTCTTTACTGCCATGTTTCTCTGCCCCAGTTTAGTCATGCCAGATTGTTGCCCCCAATGGCACGCGCAACACAACAGACAACAACCCCTCCTGCCCCAGTCACATGACTGCGATGCTGTTGCCACGGTTACTAAGGAAGACTTCCCGCTGAGCAGCCTTCGGGCCTAGCACTGCTGTTGACTGTTGAGTGCACTCATAGGAAGAGCTACAGGAAGTGATTAGAGCTGGGGGTCTTTTGCTGTCAGTGAGGGTTGCCCCGCCTCCCCACCTGTGGTGCAGCAGTCTGGAGGGCATCCTGGTCACCCGGTGGAATTTACTGCCACTTTAACAGTTGCTTTGAAATAGTTGCTGTCTGTTTCTGTCTGTCTGCCTCTTCTCCTGTAAAACACCCTGTTTAAAAACCTCCACCTCAACCAAACCTGCTTTTCCTTCTTCAAACAGACAAACTTTCATGATCAGACAGAGAAAAACACCGATTTGAAGATTTTTTACCTGAGCAAAATAAAAGTCCCGTACAATCTGTGTTGAGATGTATAAAGCTGCAAGAGAAAATATTTTATTTATTCTTTTAATTTTACAGATAAATTCTTGGTATTTTAATAGTTTTGCTGTGGTGAATGAATGAAGTTCAGGATGTAGCATTAGCTCGGCCTGCGTGCTGGACCTTCACGGTCATCAAGGTGATTTCCACAGACTGGTGTGAGTGAATAATGCAGCGACTGAACAACAGTAGGTCAGACCAGCGAGAGTCATGCAGGGGGGAATCCCTCAAAGGTCCTGAGGCTGCAACGCTCGCATGAGCTTAAGTCCTCACGACACCCTTCTCTGAGTTTCTGCCCAGCAACTAACCCTTTCACTGCCACGCCTCCCTCATGACCCACTCAAGTGGCAGGCGGGCCGCAGACGGGCCAGCGCAGCAGGGGGTGTGTCCCGGGGTCGAGGAAGGGGCTGTTTTTGTCATGTTCATAACCATGAACTAATAAACAGTCACACAAGAGTGAGCGTTCATGCACGCAAACTCCTCCCCTGCTTCCACAGACACAATGCGACAGCATGCACAGTAGCATTTGCGCATACGGGGCAGACGGCCAAGTGGGGTAATAGATTTGGACTTTGACAGGAAGATCTTCTCCTGCAGGTGACAGTACTGTGGTGTAGTGGATCAGGCATGTGCTGTTTCAGAAGCTATTCGTTTATAGAGATCCAGGTTCAAACCTGAACCGGGTTCTTGATCCTCTTTGTACTCTATCTTACTCAGAGAGAGTCCTATAAATAAAAGTTAAAGTAGCCCAGAACAGCAGTACAGTGATGATAACATGATATTAATGGTCTGGTAGAGTACTGTATGATATACTGTATGTTTATAGAACATATATGATACAATAGTGTCCAAAATCTATTTCTATACAATTTCTTTAGGACATGGCACAAATGTAATACCTTGTGTTTTTTCTTGACATGGAGCAGTATCATTGTAATATAGGACATCCCAATATTATCTTTTTTAGCCAAAGTTGTCATATTGTACTGCTTAAACAAACAAGGAACATTTTTGAAAGTGCCACAGTTTTAAAACATTTAATGAAGTGAATCTACGAATGGCTCACACGTGGCTTTTTCTGCACAAAAAACTAGGATAAAAAATGTGTTTTATCATCTCAAAAAATGACACGCACCTCATCTTACCCCACTCACCCCTACACACATCTTTTCTTTGCTCGGATGCTTTGTGGAGCTGTTTTATGGTAATTATCTGAATTTCTCTTGATATAGAATCCTTTCCTTGTACAATATGAGAGGCATTACCAGCCTCCACACAAACTGAAGCGATGATATTTACATCACTGTGTGTGGGTGAGCAACATCTGAAAAGCAGGAAGGCTTGTGTGCGCTTGTGTGTGTGTTTGCCTCACCCTGAATCTTGCCTCATTTTTGCCTCCCTCCCACGATTTCTCAGTGTCTCTGTCAATGCCCAAGTGAGCATATGTACCCGACACCGCATTTACCGCGGTACCAGCCATCATTCACGCATACTCTGTGTCAAAAACAGGCCAGAACCTGCTGTTCATCTGACCTGGAGTCGCTGGAGGTCTGCTGCTCCTCATTAGACACGCAGAGACACTGACCTCCTGACAGCCCCCACAAATCCCTTTAAGGTCTGTCTCATATTTTAATAAGATTCTGGATATTTTGCTTCCCTCCACACGGGCTGTTTACAAGAAGAAACATTCCGGAGGGTGATGTGGAAGAAAACAGTCACTTAGAAGGTGCCACTGATGCAAGAAACAAGTAAAGACCACAAGTAATTTATTACACCCACTTGGTTTTTACTGTTAAAAGAGAGACTAGATTTGCATTTACCAAAGAAAAAACAAGCGCTTGAGAGGCAGCAGAAGAGTAATGTTAAAATTTTAGGGCAGTAAAAGATTGTTAACTAGATGCAGGAAAGTCCAATTAAAGTTCCTTGTAAAAATCGATTTGGAGTGCTAAACATTCTGGTGGTGTAAGTCAATTAAACATTTCCATAAATCAACACAATGACTAAGAAACTCTTACTGCAGAAACGTGCAAGGCATTGTGGGAAGTGTATAAGGGCTGCACATCTGCTCAAGGTGAGCGACGTGCATAATCTGCATATTTTATGAATAATGGACAACTACAGCCATCCATTTACTCCTGTTTGTTATGTTTAATCCGTCTTTCTGCTCCTCACATTTACTGTTGCTCCCTCTCATCTGTTCTGTATTCAGACAGTGTGCCAGGTGTGGTGACACTGCTAGTCGAGGAGTGAAGAGGTTCAACAGCAGTTTGAAATGTGAATTAGAGGGAGAGAAGGGCGTGCGAGAGCTCTATGAGGCCGGGAATGCTTGTGTTTTATGACATTTCCTTACTGTGTCTGGTAAACACATGCACAAGAAAACTGCACTATCATAGGCATGAAAAACAGAAACCATGTTTACCAGAACAACGCTAAACGCTTTAAAAACAATTGACAAATCGCTTGCTTTAGGGAAATGCAGCTCTGTTACAAAAACACAAATATGGAACACAAAAAAAAAGTTTTCGTTCATCAAGCTGAAGTTCTCAAAACGTCAGAACGTTTATATCTAATTTACAACTATATGTTTATATCCAAAAACTAATTTATACATAACTAAATGGTTGCCATGGTATTGTTCTGAGTCTGTTCTAGTGTGTTTCTATGTGGTTGCTATGGTGTTATATGTGGTTGCTAGGTGGTGCTAGAATGTTTTGAATGGTTGCTAGGTTGTTGCTTGCTGGCCCGCCCACAAGTCTGTGTGATATCCCTGTCTCTATGAGCTGTAGTTCTTGTTAATAAAAACATACTTACATTCTGGGGTTTGTTTAAATCACTATAAGAAACAGAATAAAATGAGGCATGTATTTGCAGTCACCATTATTAGTTCTTGTCTGGCAGAGTTTTTTCTCTGTCTTACTGTGTTGTTGTTTGTTGGTACCGCAGGGGCCGAGCACTGTTTCCGAAACTTCAGCGCTTCGTCTGGAGTCATCGAGTCTCCTGGTTTTCCTGACAAGTACCCTCACAATCTGGAGTGCTCTTACATCATCATCTCTCCCCCTCAGACGGAGGTCACGCTCACCTTTCAGACCTTCGACCTGGAGAACGACCCTCTGCTCATGGGGGAGGGAGACTGCAAATACGATTGGCTGGACGTGTGGGACGGACTTCCACAAGGTGAGAATCTGTTTTTGTCCTCTAAGACATTTTGTCCTCTAAGTTGCTTTAAGCTGCAGTCTGTATCATTTGCCTCTCTGTTGCCATCTCTGTTTGACACATAAAACTGCAAATTACTTTACATACATTTCATTATGTATGTTGAAGCCAAACTAACATTTCCTGTGAAATCATATTATAAATCATTATTATAAACTTTTCAACACATCTGTCATGTACTTGCTCAATTGTTTTTGATTTTTAACCCAAAAAGCTACAGATTGCAGCTTTAAATATGTATTTTCTGAAAGTGATCCCTGGAAATCAAACCCATGACTCGAGCTACAGGATCCTTCAGAAACCTTCACACAACATATCACAGCACCATATTTGACTAAAATGATACTGTCTTTCAAACACAATCTGTGATTGTTCATTAGCATTATATTTGAGGAACATCATGCCAGCTTTCAGACGTGTGTTGACACCTCAGAAAGATTTCTCCTCCCCCGATGACACATTTCCTGTTTTCCCAACTGCTGCATGTGATTATCACCATCTTGTATCTCTGTGTCTTCTGTAGGGTCTTATCTCAGATCCCTTCCTTGTAGAAAGTGAAGAGAGTCTTTATCTCAAGCACTTTAATAGCTCTGATCTGAGATATGATGTGACTTCATCTCCACAGAACAGTTGTGTTTTGTATATTTGTTGTTATAGCAGTTAAAAGGTAGAAAAAAAGCTTGATACTAATGCAACATCACAAGATGGCTGAAATGTGGCTCTATTTTAGATATTGCTTTGGTTAAAGAAAGTGTTTTACAGCAATAAACATGAAATGAAAATGTAAATTAGACCTCTACCCAGAAAACATTTGGTTTCTCAGTGGTTGGTCTTTAATTTCTCAAGAGCCTTAATCGAGTTCTTGGTTGTTTAATTTAAATATTTTCTTTGTCTCAAGGGAATCTCCTAAAATTGTATTTCAATGGACAGAAAAGAGTTGTTTTATCTTTCTTTAAGTATTTTGCATTTGAACACTGTCTCAGACTGTGTCTGGATTTGCTAAGCAAATGTTTAATGTTCATGGCACAGTGAACATCTCCCCCACTCGCACACAAACTCTCCAAATGTCTGCGCTTACAATCTTACACGCTCATCAGTCCAGGATCAAACCCGACTCGTGTCATGCTGACATCTGGAGATCATGAGCCAGGCTGAGGGAAAGTAAATCAGGGATCAGCTGAGAGAGAAATCAGGGGAATATGTGAGGAAAGCTCTTGATCCTGGACAATTCCTAGTCTCTGAAGATCTACTTTACACAGAGGAAAAGTTCCAGCCTCTCCAGCTGATGCAGGATCAGCCCTAATCAATTACACGATTGATTTCAGCTTTCATGTTCTCTCGTTTGCAGTGGGACCCCTGATTGGTCGATACTGTGGAACAAAAATTCCTCCAGAGATTCAGAGTTCCACTGGACTTCTGTCACTCTCCTTCCACACGGATATGGCCGTGGCCAAAGACGGCTTCTCTGCTCGCTATAACATGACTCGCAAGGAAGTCACTGACAGTGAGTTTAACTTGTTTCATAATTTCTTCTCTGAAGATGACATCAAACTGCGTTTACTATTTCTTTAACTTCAGTAATATGACATTCAAACAAAGTAAACAAATTATTCAGTGGAAAATAATCATTGGATAATTTTTTTTATAATCTTTGGAAAGCATTTAACACTTTTATGAAGGATTATGAAAACCTTTTAATTAAAAATAATATGCACAGATGAAGTCGTTACTTTTATGTTGTTTATTGCATTTATTTAGTTGGAGTAAATATCTCTCTCTCTCATTCAGCGTTTCACTGTAGCAATGCGTTTGGAATGGAGTCTGGTAAGATCTCTGATGATCAAATTTCAGCCTCGACCTCGTTTTATGATGGACGCTGGCAGCCGCGCCAGGCACGTCTAAACAACGAGGATAATGCCTGGACACCTGGTGAGGACAGCAACAAAGAGTTCATACAGGTGAGCTCTTCAAAACAATCACATTAAATCACATTAACATTAGACATACATATTTTACTTAATGATATTTCATTACATTTCACCTGGTATTTTTGTAAACATCAATGTCACTTTAATCCAGGGGAATCCTTAGTGCACACAAACGGTATATAAAACATCACATTTCCACAACCCTCTGCACTCTCCACGGACCACTTCATCTTGGCCGTCAGCATACATCTTCAGCTCTGAGCTCTGTGTTTGTTGTTTTGGTGCTGGCTGATGATGCGTGGAGGGTTTCTGTGATGCTAACTGTTCAGTGATGGATGAGGACAGTCTAGAGAAATCCGTAGTTAGCAACCTTCTCCACCGTTATTGATTTTAGAAGTCATGCCCTGCCTCTCTCTTCTCTTACCTGCATCAGAATCCAACAGTCCTGTATGCAGGCCTGGGACCCTTTCCATCTTATATTTGACAGATAAGGTGAGATTTCACCACCTTGTTTAGAGGCCAGGCAGTTTTAATTAGACCAGTGATAAATCACTTCCTACTTGTCTTTGACTGTATATTACTTTATAGCAATAGCTTGAATATATCTTATAAAATTGGTGGTTCTAAAATCTGATTGGATGGACCAAGTTTAAAATAATTATAAATTCAGTATAGACTGAAGGTTCTTTGTGAGGCTTTATGGTTCTAAGAATCTTTAACATCCACAGAACCTTTCTGTTGGTTCTTTAGTAAAAAACAATATACAGACTATAAAAGAAGGAAATGGTTCTTTAGCACCCTGTATTTTGTTCCGGTCACACATATTTCTTGACTAGGTGAAATTTTATCCTCCATGACCTTTTAATACATGTTCAGAATAGATTTACAAATTGCTGTAAACTGCAGTATGTGTACATTACTCACTTCAGATCTTCATTGATCTTCTGTCTGAAGAAACTGCACTCCAATCCAGTCAGGCATATCTCTCCATATTTTCCTCTTTTATCAATCACTTTATATTTTTCTCAGGTGGATCTTCAGTTCCTCAAGGTCCTGACTGGGATTGCTACCCAAGGAGCCGTTTCCAAGGAGACCCAAAAGTCCTACTACGTGACAACCTTCAAACTAGAAGTTAGCACTAATGGAGAAGACTGGATGATCTACAGGCATGGCAAAAACCATAAGGCAAGAACCTGAAATAAGTTTGTATTTATTATGTACCTAATAATCATAAATCATGATGTCATAATGATTCATCAGCTAGTCAGAATGTATCAACATCTTTATGTGGCTCATCACATTGAGCTTTGGTGCTCCTGCTGGCCATGTGAGTTTGGGTTTCCCTTTATCTCCTTATAGTTGTTCATACTTTTCCACTTTCCATATCCCAGCTAAGAATTTTAGGTTGTAAGAACAATAAATACAATGCACTTTAAAGGAGCGTTAGCTGTCTACAAATCTGTGAAACAATTAGTTTAACTACCCATTAGTCTAGAAAAATGACTATTTTAATCTGTTTCGCTTCACAAGTCTGTTAGAGTTTTATATTTACTAATATTGTCCCTGACGGCATACTCTGATTATTCTAATGGAATGAGTGTCTAAACATTCGCTTTTAGGAGAAATCTATAGGATTTAATTACCACAGACTGCTGGAGGAGGTCGTTTAGGGGGGTAGAGTTGCTCTAGTCCCAAGTGAACTTTGCTGCTTTCTGAACAGAGAAGGTGACATGGGAACAAGTTGAGAGATGATTATCTGCTGGTGGAGAACAATGAAGCCCTTTCTAGAACCCTTATCTTTGTGACCGTTCATTATGCCTGTTGAGCTGCCTGCTGTAACACACAGCTGCGCGACCCGTCACGCTCAGCCTCACCTGGACAGAAAAATGTTTTGTTTGGGCAAGTGTTAGTTTGTTATTGGAATTTGTGGTGGATTCATAACGTTTCATATCTGGTCAATCTGATTAACGACTTTTGCTTGTTTGAATACCAGTAGAGATGAGAGATTTGTCTTGTAGAGGTCATGTGATTGTTTCTAGCTTTCAGTAAATGTGTTAAGAAGATAAAAAATGTATGTAAAAGTAAATTTAAAAATGCAATCTGAAACTTTTTGTGGTAAAAAAAAAATAAAATCAGTTATTGAGCAAGTACATAACACATCAATGTTCAAAACTTCTTTTGACCTAATCCCACTATAACTGTGTTGAACAAAGTTTCATCACAGCAAAACAAATGAACTCTGTGCCAGCAAGATTTTGTAATAAAAGTGAGGGGCGTTTGCTTGTCTTTATATCAGATCTGCATTTGATTAAAAGATTAGATCACTGTCTGAGAATCGTTTGGACATGAAAGCTCATGTTCATCGTATTGACCTGCAAACTGAACTGGGATTAAAGATCAGAAACTAAATCTGCTCTCAGATCACTTTGATGATAGTGTTTCTTAAAGGGGGTTTACAGCTGAACTTGAGATGTGACTTATTAAAATAGTTTGTATACCCAACATAATTATGTCATAATTTGAAAATGTTTAATGTTGCGCTGTGTCCCAACAGGCGGCACTTGACCATCAACAAGTAATTTGTCTGTCCACACTGAAAGCAAATCGACCGTGTCATGTGACACAGTCCCAGCCAATCAGAACTCACTTGGAGGAAGTCTCTAAGAATGAATGGCACCCACTAAAAACATTGTTATTCTGCAGAAAAGAGCCATCTGTTTAAATATATGAAGCCAGGCAACCAATCATACTTTGCTTGTTTTAGTGTGACATTTGGAAACAAGTAATTGCCAAGGATGTCACATGAATCAAGTTGTGGTTGTTTTTTGTTTTAAATTAATCTCCACATATTTTTTGCATGTTGAGCTCTTCATGCTTCATTTCTGTTGTGTCGTTCTTATTGTGTAATTTCATGAGTAACTTTATGAGTAATTAAACAATGAATAAATGTGTTTGTCAGAGCCAAAGTTCTTAGGTAGTCACTTCTGTGGAGTGACATACAGACGCCATAATGGTGTTTATATTTAGGGGTGTGTTGTTGGTTTTGCACAAGCACAGATAAACCGGATGAGTCTTGTGAGGGTAAAAGCTGTTGGCTCTATCATAAATAGGAATTTCTCTATGTGAGGACGTGTAATGATGTTTCTCTGTGTCACTTTTATCGATGATTCAGTTTGTTAAGACATGCATATGAGGCTTTCAGATGTTTAGACGTGTATGTGTGTTTATCAGAGCATAAAGAAACATGTCAAAAAAGCATCATAATATGCACAATCTAGCCTTATTTTATACTGAGGTAAATCATTGCTAATATATTGTAAAGATTATATCACCCACACAACAAACAATGCAGAAGGCCTGAAAAATTGGAACATATCCTGTTTATTATTAAAAATTCTCTTAAATACATTTTAGGAAGCAACAAATCTGTCACACACACTCAGTTTCTATAGGAGAACTACAAATCAAATCTAAAGCTATTTATTCTGTGTGTTTGAGGCTCATGACAGAAGGTGAAGTGAGTGTGTCTGAGAGGAAACGAGGAGATACAGAGATGCAGGAAAACAGGAAGAAATGAGAGTGATTTGGGATTAAGGGGAGAGTCTTGTCATATTTTCTTTCCATTGACAGAAAACTCAAGGGAGGGAAGAGGAGTTATTGTTCTGTAGTGAGCGCTTGAGTGTTCATCCTCACACACACACACACACACACACACACAGTCTGTGGTGCTGAAGGCTGGTGAGCAGCCAAACAGAACCAGCTTGTACTGTCAACATCTTCATCTGGATGAATGAAAGCAGATGGACAAAGAGGAAGAGGAAAGATTGAAAGACTGAAAACACTCAGTGTAGCACGTATAGTGTGAGTGTAGCATGTATCTGCACACTGGTTAGTGCTGATTTGATGATAGTCTAGGTGGTGGATCAACATACCTGAATTCAGCTGGTCGAGCTGGGTTTCTGGTTTGGTATTTCTGGTGTAGCTGGTTGTGCTGGTGTTGCAAGGAATCATTGCTGGTTATGCCTTTATCTGATAATGATACTGACTGATTATCTGTTTACTGTGATGTTTGTATTATATTGTTGCTGTACTCCTACAGTATTTACTTTAAAATAATACTCTGCCATTAAGATTGTAGCATGTTTTAAAAACATGTCATTCATTATATTTATATCTTGTAATCTCATGGGAAAAATAATTTAGCTCATAGGGCTTCATATGGAATCATAACTCCCCCCCCAAAAAATTGACTGTCATTAATACTTAAACATCTCACGACCCCTTTGTCCCCAAACCATCAGTGTGGGACGCCTGACAAACTGAGGTGTGGAGAAGGACCCTCGCAGGGTTTCTATTTAACACAAGCATTGGGGGGACAGTGGACAGGCTCTTTATAAGTTAATGATTTATCACTCTTTAAAACACAACATGGCAAGTTGAATTATTTAGGTACTCTTGATTTGTACTTCTGAGGGGTGGGCGGAACCACCTCGGGTCGCCCCGTCACCAACTGTCCTGTTGTTAGGCAGAATTTGGTCTTGTTGACAACATTGAATAGGTTAAACAGCATATACCACTGTAGATCACATGACGTTTGGTTCTGTTATTGTTTACTATTCAACTTAATTTTAACATGAAACACAATATTTACTAAAGCAGAGTTAGCAGTCATAATTTATTGGTTGTTTACAATTAAAGGTCAAAGCTAGAACTGTTTTTCTCACTGCCTCTTGAAATCGTAAGTTATTTTGCTACTGTACCTTTAAGAGGATTGATTTGTCCAGGATGACTTGATCAGAAATCACATGTTGCCTGAACTGCTTTATGAGCTTAATTAACCTTTGAACTGTGTAACCAGGCTTATTGACGAAGGTCAAAGGTCACACTATAATCACTGATGGAATCTTTGATCTTCGCAGGTGAGGAAAACCTGAATGCATTAACTATAAGCAATTTGACCTCTGACCCCCATTGACTGCTCTTAAACTCTACCATATTTCCCCCCTCCATCTATCTTGTGTTTGATCTTTATGAAATGGTCTAATATAGTCAGGGTCTGAAGGATATAGGTCACGTTTAATTCTTTACAGCCTGTGTGATCCTGAAAGATGTATTTTGTGGAAATATATATTTTCAATGTTTTGCCAGATGAACGATTAACAACCAGGTGTATAACATTCCAACATACTGGGCACCATTAAAATGCTACAAAGATTCACCAAAAATGTTTTTGACAATATAATAAAATATAGTAAAATAATTGTCATTATTTGACAATAATGACAATTTTACAAAAAAGGTAATTCTATGTGTTTCTGTAGGAACAGTTTTGCGAAATATTTACACAGAAGTTAGTTATGCACATGAATGTAAGAATATTGTTGTACGATAAAGACCTTTTAAACTAACTTCTAGCTTGGTGTCTACTCTGATTTTAGTCTAGTCAAAGCGTGTATAGTTCTTGTGATATTTCTTTAATTTTACTCTGTTTTCTTTCCCATGATTCCTGATCCTTGTTATCATCTCTCAGACACCAACACCCCCCGCTCCCGCCTTTCCTCTGGGGTCTTTAGTTTAACCTCTGTCTGTTTTCCATCGTTAACCATGAACTCTGCCGTGCTGCTGTGGTGGTTTGGCGGTTAGAGCATGGCTGACTGCGTCCTGCTGAAGCGCCTGGAAAGGGGTCATCTGTCTAGTCGGCTCTCGGTCTTTTACTCTGTCTTTCTCTCTGTCTGTGTTTCTGTCTGTCTCTGTCTGTCTGGTTCCTCCCCCTCTTCCACACTACAGTCACTGCACCACTGAAGCATTATGAGTGTGTTTCTTTGAGAGCGGCTCTATTCCCCTCATGGGAATACACACACACATACACACACACACACTCACACAGTTGATTTTTTTGTAATATTTGTAGCCCTGAGCTCACAGAAAAGAATACTTCCATATTAAGATCCTGCAGCTATCCATAGGATGTGTGCTGAAAAATCCTGTTTAAGCTGGTAGCTGTGTTTTGAAACATGGCAGATGGTTTTTAACTGGTTAAGCTGGTTATTAGCTGGTCGATCAGCTACCATGTTTCAGAAACTAGCTTCACCAGCTGTTAGATAGTTAGTAAGGTGGTCAGGGTAGATGGTAGATGGCTAGCTGGTTTGTTTCTGCTCCAAAATGCTTGCTGGAGACCACCTACCAAGTAGCTAAATTGCATCTCCCAGTGAAAGCTGGATTTTCCAGTAGGATGATCACTGGAAGAAGATGAGATAAATAATAAATAACTGAAGGAGGTTAAAGCCTTGAGCAAGAGGAATAGGGCGGAAATTCAACAGTGATGAAAACAAACTCAATAGATTCTTTGTCTAAGTCTTTCTAATCCTCTGCTTTTTCTAGTGCCACTTGACTTTATCAGCTGGTTTCAGTGCCTCATTGGTGTTGCTCATAGTCACAGCTTTGTAAGTGACCATATGTCCCCTTCTGAGGGCCCTTACAGCCCAGCTTGGCCTCTGTTACACTTGATCTCAGGTGAGGAATGTTTTCAGTTGGCTGAGAGGAATTCATTGCTGCATAAACCTCCCACATGTGCAGAAGAACACGGAGGTCTGTGTGTGTCAGAGTGACGGTGTTTTGAGCGTGTGTGTACTCGTTTCCCGCTCTCAATCCCACAGTCCACTTAGAAGTGACAATAAAAAACGCACAATCTTGAATTAATGGAAACAAATCGCTGCAAACATACACAGTTTATGATGACAAAGATCATAACATAGTCCCTCATATGGCTTTGAAAGGGTTTGTACAGCACTATTCTTTGTAAAACTGCTTTGAAACAATATGCATTGTAAAAAAACATGTTATACAAATACACTGGAGTGAAGAGGTAAGAAATGGCTTTAATGTGAAATGTCAGTGTAAATTATGCCGTGACGTCACTTTCAATACATTTTTGACGTTATAATTATTCTCTTCCAGCTTTTGTAGTCAAAGTCATGATGTCATAACACCATTATGTAACCACACACCCATCTCTTGTGTTGTTCTCATCCATCTCTCAAACATTCAACTCTTCATGGGAAGTTTCTCTCTTATCTGGTTCAGTTTTATCTAGTTCTTATCACGCTTTACAAAGCAGTTGGGGATCTCTTGTGGTTCTGAGGTATGTGAAAGAGAGAGAGAGAGAGAGAGAGAGAGAGAGAGAAAGAGAGAGATTGCATTGGCTTATTGCAGCATGTTCCCATCTTTAATTAGTGCTGTGTTTTAAGTACTGTCTAAGAATAATACATAACAACACAAGAAAAATGAGCTCTCTGGTATGCTAATTGGTCATTTTTAAAGTGCACATTAAAATGATGTCTTTCAAAAGAAATGTTATTTCAAGAGGTATTTTATTTAAATCGTTTAACCGTCTTGCATGTGGAAACACAAAGCAATGGGCTGGGGACATCACAAAAGAATGTGTTTGAGAAGAAAACAGCAAGACATCTCCTTTTCTCTTTATCTAAAGAGTTTTTACACTTTTACATCTATACTGGTTTCAGAGAGAACAAACACTCACCTATTTTTGGCATAAAAGTTCTAACATTTATGATTTTAGTCATTTAGCAAGGCTTTGCAACCAATCTAATCTGCATGTTTACATTCTCCAGATTTTCCATGCCAACACGGACCCATCTGAGGTGGTTCTGAACCGCGTTCCTCAGCCTGTTCTGGCCCGCTTTGTTCGAATCCGACCGCAGACGTGGAATAACGGCATTGCTCTGCGCTTTGAGCTTTATGGTTGCCAAATTACAGGTGAGTTTTGTACATTCATATATATACTTCTGTTCTGTGTATCACTGCAAACTTATCATATAGCCCATATTTGAGCACTTTATATACTGGTTGTGCACCAAATACACCTTATAATAAAATGTTGTAGGTCGCTTCAGGTCACAGCAGATCACAACATTCTAAAACTGAATTGTTCTCTTTTGTTCATCTTATTTATCTTCTCATTTTTTCCTAGATGCTCCTTGTTCTGAACTTCAAGGAATGCTCTCTGGACTCCTCCCTGATTCACAGATCTCAGCTTCCTCAGTCAGAGACCTCCACTGGATCCCTGGAGCCGCACGTCTGGTGGCCAGTAGGTCAGGATGGTTCCCGAGTCCTGCCCACCCTATTGCTGGAGAGGAATGGCTCCAGGTGGACCTCGGGATGCCTAAAACAGTGAGAGGAGTGATTACTCAAGGAGCTCGAAGCGGAGAGGGAGGAACCAGCTCTGAGAACCGGGCTTTTGTCCGGAAGTACCGCATAGCGCACAGTATGAATGGAAAAGACTGGAACTTTGTGATGGACAGCAAGACCAGCATGCCAAAGGTATTAATGTTGTCTATATCATGTTCAGCATATTCTAAATCTGAATTCAGTTTGATAATATTTTAGTGTGTAATCTCTTTCTTTGTTTTAGCTGTTTGAAGGAAACACACACTATGACACCCCAGAGCTGAGACGTTTTGAGGAGCTGCCCGCCCAGTTCATCCGGATCTATCCGGAACGCTGGTCTCCAGCCGGGATCGGAATGAGAATGGAAGTTCTGGGCTGCAGTCTGCCAGGTAGAACATGCTCTTCAGAAACATGTGAAATGCTCTTCATAATGTGAAATAATGGCTCATAACTGAGTTCTACAACAGAATTTATTCTCAGCCGATATGAAGTTGCTGCCCAGAAACGCACAGTCAGCTGTTTGCTAACAGTGTTGTGTTTTATTGATGGTGGGAGAAGTAAAAAACAAACAGATAGTCTTGTAAGAGAGAAAATGGAAAGATTGATTGTCACAGAGTAAAGCTGATGGGAGGCAACAATCATTTTAAAGAGAATATTGGTAAAGTTACAGCACAGAGAAACATTGTTTAGAGGTCGTTTGCTCTTTTATTGCTCAGGAGCCATAATGGAGATATCAGCTGTGTGATATCAACTGTTGTGTAGACACAATTCAACAATATTAAATTAGATGGTTCTTGGATCTTTTTCATGATGTCCTTTTGTAGTGAAGCATTTTGAGCGTACAGTCAAGAATAATGTACAGTATTTTGTGTTTCAGTTTTTGAAAACTGTATGTTTTGTTGTGGCTTGTTTACCAGCAGCCTCAAACAGTAACACTCAATTTACATGAAACACACACACACACACACTGCAGTAATCAGACAGCTGCTTTCTGTGTCAATAATCCACTGTGTTCTATAATTGATCATAGATAGAGTGTGTGTCATGCTGGAGTGTGTGTGTGTGTGTGTGTGTCATGCTAAAGTGTGTTTGTGTGTGTGTGTGTCATGCTGGAGTGTGTGTGTGTGTGTGTGTGTGTGTGCAGATGTTTGCTCTACTTTTAGGTATGTTAATAAAACACTGAATGTTGTAGAGACAGTCAGCAGTACAAACACTGTGTATCGTGCAGAGAGGATGACAATATCTATTGACTTTAGATGAAAATATAACAGTGTAAGTCATATGAAAAAAATACAAACATTAATTCTCATTTTTTTGGGTAAAATGTCCTTTTAACAAGCGAGTGTTTGTGTCTTTGTTAATGTTTTCCTGCTTTTCCTCATTCTGTTTCTCATCAGAGAATGTTACACTATTTCCATGTTTTCTCCCACGCATACACACGCATTCACAACTTACACATGTTCAGCCCACTGAACAGCTGCTGTAGTGAATGTAAACATGTATCTGCCTACACAGTGTCACTGCTGGATTTTAAACACAAGTGAAAAAATCAACGGGAGAGCTACACTTGCAAATAATCAGAACACCTTAGCAACACCCTAACAACCACCCAGAAGTCACATGACAATGCATCGCTAACACCTTAGCACCTGCAGAGCCCTGGCAACCACCCACAGCACCCTAGCACTGTGGTGGGATATATATCTTTTGTTTTTAAAATGGTGTCAGTTTTGATGAAATCAGAGAATTAATTCAGTTGTTCATATGTTAATGTAGATAATGTGTCTCCATGTTTACCTGCTGCTACTTTCCTGAAATGATCAAGTGCATGTAAAATATAATACATTGCTTGAGTCTCAAAATGAATTATGGGGCCCTAAAGGCAGATATTTTTTCCCAGAATGCACTACTGTTCTCTGCAGTCCTGCCAAATCCTGATTGGCAGGCTGTAAGATGCAGAAAAGCTTTATGCATAATTGAGGATCTTGTATTTATTTATTTATATATCTATTTTTATTATTGATTTTTTTCTGCTGAATCAGGTTCTTTGGAGAAGGATGTGACAGCTTTCCTTAAGACAGAGAGAATATGAAGATTAAAGAGGATATGACAGGAAAAAGGTGTGTGGGGGGCAGATTGAGAGAGCAGAGAATTATGTGATACACGCTAAGAGAGAGAGAGCAGAAAGGAATGGATGGAAGACAGATTATGGCTATCAATAATATTCTTTCTTTTTTTGCTTTACTTGCCATTACTCCCAACACACACACACACACACACACCAAACACTCTCAAACACAGAGATCTTCAAGCTAGTCTTAATCACATTAAACCAGCTGCAGTCTGTGGTGAGGTGTACGGTTACAGTACATGTATGATTTAAAAAGACAGAAGGCATTTTGTGAGGTTCAGCAATAACCTTATTACTTGTGCGCCAGTAAAAAGCAAATAAAATATAAAAGAGAACAAAGAGGGATTGTTCTTTTTTAAATGTATTTTAGGATGCTAATTAGTTGATGAGCACAGATTTCATTTGGTGTTGATGTTGCCTTATGAAACAGGATGTTTGTAAAAAACATATCAAAAATACAGTAGTCAGTGAAGTGCAACATGAGTCATCAATAGTCTTTGATCTGTTAAAGGTAAAGACTAAAAGATCAATGTTTGATCTGTTTTTCTATACAATGAAAACATACTGTCAAACTCCACAAAGGACCAAACATCTACTGGTGGGCTATGTTGCTATCTTCTGAAACCGTACAATAGCATAATTATGCTGGTGAATTTTGGAGAAGCCTCATTTTGTAAAGTACGGTGTCTTGTGACAACACTCCTGATATTTGTTTTGTCTGTTGTGCTGACACAACTGTCACAGCTCTGAAAGGTCAGAATCATTACTCTGTGACACACGCTGACCTTTGAACACTGACGGAGCGTCTTAACGGCACCGCGAGTGTTTGCGTGTTTGCACACGTGTGCGGCCTCTCGCAGGTAATGATATTTGTCTGTCATCTCTTACCTAATTGAATCAGAAGACAGAGAAAACAGATGAGAGATACTGCGGTTGTTGACACACGTGTGAAAGCCGTACAGAGAGTTGGAGGAACACAGAGAGAGAGGCGGTTGGCGAGAGGGCACAGGAAGTGGTATTAGCTAGCTAATTGCTTCAGAAAAGGCCATGGCATTACAATGACAAATATCACCAGCTGTGTCTCACCTTTTACGAATTCAAAATATTAATGTATGCATCGATTCTCTTGCTTTGCAGAAACTCCTGTGAGTGACCGTTCTGTGCTACATAGCAGATCCGTGTGCTTCTGTACTTATTTAAAAATAAATACTTGCGTCTTGATTCTTAATGTCATGTTTATTTAGCTAAAAGATTTGGGTATTTTATTTGTTGAGAAAATAAAATGTTTTTAGTCAGAAAGGAAAGTCACAATAAGATCTTTTTAACAACAGTTTATTTTCCAGACAGCACTGAGATCTTGAAATGATTTCATGACTTTATGACTTTTTGCTTCTGAAGAACACACAAAATATTAATAAGTATGTCAGTAATCAACAGTGGCTAAACCATCAAATTATGGTTTAGCCAAGATATGATGGTTATACATACTGGTTCTTTTTTAGTGTAATAAAAATGAGGTTCTATATTAATGTCCATATTTATGTGTGTGTGTGTATGTATGTATTTATGTATGTATTCCATCACCATCATCCATCAGTTTAATCTCATCATGTAATACACACTGGAGGGCCCTAGATGGTACAGGAACAAAATGGGCTTTTTTTCCTCTTTTATGGGTTTATTTTTTAAATTCCGTCCACATTTCCGTCCTCTTGGACCTCTGCTGTGGCATAAATTCTGAGTTGGGAGCTTTATGATTTAATTTATGAATATCTGACTCACGGCTGACTGAATAATTAAAATGATTTATACAATGTGTTTCTCATTTTCATCCAGCTTTTCTCACACAGCCTCTGTAAATCATGTGCGCGAAGGGAATCTCATTTAAAATGCACGAGAAAAAAAGAGAAAGAATAAGATGTTGTCTAGGTTAAAATAAGATTATTAATTGTGCGTCTCCCCCACAGAAACCTCCACGCCAGCTGTACAGACATCCAGACCGACTCAGCCTTCCTCTGTAGAGACCAGCACCACCCAGAAGCCCAGCCCAGGTTAGATCTGATCCGAGAACAGAACACACATTCACACAGGCAGTCGTCTTATCAGTGTCAGGATGGTTTCAATTTCTCTTTGCACATTGATTTAGCTAAGGTCAAAGGTCAAAACTCTTAGCTAGAAGCGCTTTTAGCTCTCCAGTGTTTTGCCAGAGATAATAAATATTAATGTGACTGTATCAATGTGTTTTGTTCTTCAGTAACCAACGCTGCGTTGCCATCTCACAAAGGACTGTGTGATTTCGAGCAAGGGTGGTGCGGTTGGACCCCCGACCCGGATTCTGACCTCAGCTGGGTTCTACACACCTCCAGCAAAAGCACAGCTTTGGGTCAGAGTCAGGACCTCTCCATGGGCTCCAGCAGTGAGTGATACACACACACATACATTCACAGATCCTCATCTGATCTGAGTTATAGAAGCTAAGCTATACTACTGAACTGTTCTCAGAACAGTCTTTTGCCCTTTCTGTCCCTGATATTCGCACCCGCACCCCCGTGACCTGATTCCTGTGCACATGGAGCTCTGCTTTCCGTAAACCAGCCGCAGGAAAACGGGATGAACGCACGGCATGACCACCCCCCACCCCCTCCTCTGTACCTCACAAATGCTGTCACAGTCCTTCTATTTCTGTTTCTATTTCTATTTCTGTTCTGATGACACATGGCAATTAGAGGCGTTCACCAGGAACAAAGCGTGGCGGTAAAGACAGAAATAATCTGGGAATGCTGAAGTCATTGTTTGATTGATCGCTGGGAACCGCAGCCCAGTCCTTAACTGCTTTCATAAAATGGCGGCTGCAATACAATAAAAACATTCAATGTCCAGTAAATAGATTATTTGACAATAATCGCAATTCTTCTAAGTAACACAATTTCGAGTTCCAAGTAACACAATTTATTCATGTGTGGAGCCATGAAATGCAACAAATTTTATTGTAGAATTGTAGAGAATTATTACAGAATTCAGTTATTGTGCAGTCGCAGGGCTGCATGTATCTGCTGTTTTATATTGGCTTGTCTAACCACATTTTACACCCAGAACTTTCAAATTTTGCATTCATGAAGTTACTTTTAGCTTATGTATATACAGTCAACATCTAGTTTTATCATTTCCAGCTGTTCCGCCTCACTATTATCCTTTTCCTCTCATATCTAGGTTAAAGGGATTTTTAACCTAAATCTGTTTTAAATTCATTCATTGACTTTGGAATGTTTTAAATGCTTTTTCTGAAAGGATTTAACAAGCCACGCCGACAGCTGGAAAGAGTTACAAGCTGTGTTTGACAGTTCTCAAGTGTTTAAGACTCCTGGAAGCCAATTGGGTGTGTGATCCAATGGAGTCAGAGGTCACACGCCTTGCTCTCGTCCAGTAGGATTGCTCGAAAAGATGCTAACGTCCACCATGTGGGCTTTGTTCAAGAACTGTTTAACCTTGAGGTGTCAAGAAAGATCATTCACAAATATAAAGTGAGATAAAAGAATTCGCACCTGTCTGTCCCGTCTTTCCTCACCGCGGGTGTCATACCTTGCCCCCATTTCAGAGATGTCAAAACGCTTTTGTAGATTTCTGGCTTAGGGAACAGATGCTACAGTTTCACAAAAAGACACTGAAACTAATGACAGGCGCTTGACTTTTCTCACAATGACACACTCGACTCTTCTGTTTAATCACACAGCATGTTGTTCAGATGGGCCGGATCTAAAGCATGTTGCTTGGAAACAGTTTGGGTTCAGGAAGTGAGCAGTTGTTGCCGTCAGTCACTGAGCGTTTGATAGGTTGGACACACTTGCATAATGACACAAGCCAGACGGTTAAAATATCCTGTTCTTACTACGGGTTAATCTCTGGAAGACTTTTGTTGGAATTGTGTAATTCCACGGACATACAATAATTTGTTTCTGACATGGTGGTCATGACACAAAAAGGAGTCAAAATCCTGAAATCATTTATAACCAAAATGGTACATTTTCTTATTTGAAAGGAAAAGGAAGAGGATGTAAAAGTGACGTTTTGTCTTGCAACCAAATTTCTGATGCAGGCATCCATTGAGACAGGAAATCTAATTCGTCGTGGTCTTGCTCTGTGTTCTTTACACACCCTAATCCAGGAGCTGAATCATTATACAAATTATAAAAAATTATTTTATACAATTGTATACATTGTTGTTAGGCTGTATTTTACTTCTGTGTAATTGTTGATTTATGCTGCATGTGTCTCCTACCTCACAGATTTGGGAAACTATCTGTACATCGAGGCCAGTCCAGAGATCCAGGGTCAGAAAGCTCGGCTGTTGAGTCCCAGTGTGGATCCAGAGACCGGACCTCTCTGCCTGATGTTCTCCTACCAGCTGGAGGATCAGGGAACCCTGAGGGTTCTGCTGCGGAACAAACACAAAGAGGAGACCGTCCTGTGGGCCCTCCATGGAGACCAAGAGCCTGTGTGGAAAGAGGGTCGAACCATCATACCTCAATCTCCAAATGAATTCCAGGTAAACAGTTTATGGTAAATATTATCTTCTGATAAATAATCACATTGTGAATGGTTTGATATGTCTAATAAAGTGCTGAGTGAATTTTTACATAATGATATTTATGATGCTTGATTACCAGGGAAACTTTTATTAGTTAAATTATTTAGCACCAGCACAGAAGTCCATGTTACAATGATGTACACAGAGATCAGGGAAGACATTTTAGACTTTCTGTTTTCTCATGTGGTCTATCTCATCACACAGGTTGTAATTGAAGGGTTTTTTGAGGGAACCAAAGGTCACATCTGGATCGACAACATCCATATGAGTGTGAACACACCGCTGGAGGAGTGCACTCGTAAGTGTGAATGTTGTCCACTTGTCTTCTTCTATCACCTGTTTTGTCCGTGTACTCTTGAGCAGATGCTTCCTTCCTGCTAAAGTTTGTCTTTAATTAGCATCTCATGTTCATATCAAATACTAAATCAAATTAAATTTAATTACTAAATTAAAATCTCAATGTGAACAATTATGGCTGTTCGACGCAAATATAACGGTAGCCATAAAGAATGCACAGGATATCGTAACGCAGACTCTGCACCCACATATCCAGCAGGTTTTTGCCCCAAGCTCTGGATATTTTCTGAACTTGTGATCAAACCTACAGCCGCCATCACAACTGCAATCTTATAGAATCTCTCAAAATAGATTTCATTACCATAAGAGGAGGATGCACACAAAACACAGCGCGGTTCACTGTTTGCCATCAAAGTGAAGTTGTAGAATCAAATCTAGGCCGTTAAAGCCCCCGGGCTCTGATGCTAATCTGTGTTTCATTATTTCTCTATCACTTATTTTTCTGTGTTTGTAAACAAAGACTTTAAAGGAATTTCTTGACAGGCTGAGTGTTTTGCGTAAGGATGTGTGCTGCACAGAAGCTTTGCGGTTTATGGTTTTAAAGAGATCAGAATACGACCGTGTGCTTGATTCCCAGGCCGTTACACGAAACCCTGATTTAGTCATTTTTGGCTCCGTCGTGGACGGTTGGCTCACAGCGAGGCGAAGGGACTTGGTGGCTCGGTCTGAATCCAGCAGCTGAAAGTCTCCTGAGCCCATGTTGCACCAAACGCCTGCTGTGATTCCTCTCAAAGCATGCTGGGAATGTTCTTATCGACCAGAGCAGTTGGACTTTATGCTGTGATCTGCGTGATTCCCGCCAAAATGAGATCCCGAGCCCGTGTCCCCCCACGATTGTGCTTCGTCTAATTGTTCTCCATTCAAGAACTCAAACAATCTTTTTTGTCCTCCTCCAATACGAACGCTTCATGTGAAAAATTAAAATGATTTTTAACATGTTTCTGCTTTTAACAGACTGTAGATCAGATCGGAATCCGACAGGAATCCGCTGTATGAGTGAGAGAGGGATAAAGTAGATTTAGCTAAAAAAAATGTATTTAAAGTACAAAAAATACTGTTTTACAATATCTAATGATAGAATATATTAATTATTCCTATTGAGAATGAGAATTACAAATTAGCTCAAAAATAAAATTATTTGGTTTCATGTTCTTTATGCAAAAAAAAATTGAGTGTAAACCGCACACATTTCTGTGTTAAATGCACTCTTTGCAGGCTTTGTGAGGCACTGTGTTGACTGAAAATCCAGCTTTTTAAAGCTTTTTAAAGCTTTTTTGCTCAAACCAGTAAGACTCAAAAACAGTCATAGTTCAATTTCCTCCAAAGATTATTTATCTGATGATGTTGTTTCTGCTCATGTTTTTAAAGTAATCAGAGTTTGATACAGTAAGATTGGAATGGATCTTGGATCTAACCTCATATGGTGTATTAATATTTCGCTGTGTTTGTCTCTCTTTCTCTTCTCTTCATCTAGAGCCTTTCGTGGCGCTCCCTCCGGACATGGCCGGTGAGTTTAAACTCTCTGCCTGCGGTGTGAATGTTTGCACTCTCTGCCCTCTGCTCTGCTCAGCAGTTATTGTTTATAGTTTAGATCCAGGATCCGTTTTTACCTCCCAGCATGTTGTTTATGCAGTGAGTTAAGGAGCCTGGGTTTAGCTCGGTTATTTGAGGTGACCGTGTGCATTTCTTGTGTGAAAAGTGACTTTCAGGCTGCCCACCTGTGAAAGCAACCAATCAGAAAGTTATGTTTTCTGGAGTAAAACGTAAAAGTAAAAAAAAGTTGTTTTTTTTTGTATGAGAATGATATGGCAGAACTTTTATTTTTGAACAATGTTTTGACAAATTCAAAAACTTCTGAGAAGCAGCACTCTGATTGGTTGTGTTGTTGGGTGTGGCGCTCTGATTGGTTGTGGCATTCTGATCAGTTGTGTTATTGGGTGTGGCGCTCTGATTGGTTGTGGCATTCTGATCAGTTGTGTTATTGGGTGTGGCTCTCTGATTGGTTGTGGCATTCTGATTGGTTGTGTTATTGGGTTTGGCATTCTGATTGGTTGTGTTCTTCAGGGCCAGTATGCAGCCTCAGGATAACAAGCCCTTCAGTCTTTTTTGGCCCATTTTTGTTATATATATATAAATTTTAGGAACACTGGGGGACAGAAAATATGAGTTAGTGTATGTGGAGGTCTAGATGTCACCTTGTCTTCCTCAACTTGTCCCAGTGCTGTACATTGATGTGTTATATTTTGGCTATACAGGGCTGCCATTTTTTTTGTAGAAAATTGCTTTTTTTAAAACCAGCGTTGGCAAAAACACCCAAACAACCTACAGGCGAATTAGCATCAGCGAAACAGCACCTCCACTTTCCTCTGTGAGACAAGTGTCAATAAAAGACAGGCAGAGTCACTAATGACTGTCTCAGTCATGTTCTGTGGCTGAATATAGCCTAACAAGATGTCTGCCTCTGCTCTGAGTCTCTGGAGAACTGCATTTTCTGTCATTCTTTCCCCAAACCTTATCTTCTCTCACGCTGCTCACTAATCCTCCAGACAAAGCAGAGCTGACAGGAAGTACGGCTTCTACTTGTTGTGTGATCGTAATATGTGTTACTATTCTGGTTTCTGCAGTCAGGTAGGGTTGTGTTTGTTTTCAGTGTGTCAGAAATTTGGTCAGAGCTTCTCAAATTTTAATACTGATTAGTCATTCTGTAACTTGGTGGTGGTTGTTCGGTAACTTTTGTCCTTTCTTGTGTGTCACAGCAGTTAATGTTAGCCTCATCTTTAAAGTTTATCAGCCTAAAAACAATGTGAAACTAAATGACAGTCATGTCATTACAGTTATGTATCAGTGATCATTTTCTAATGATATTGCATTAATACAGTGTTTTTTCCCAGTGCTTCATGACACAAAATCAAACAAAAGAACAATCATCCTAAAACCAAACATTTCAAATTGTAATATTACCAAGAACTCACTGGGTCCAATAATGTGCTAAATTATTAGACTGACATTTTAACTAAGCAAACTGATAATCTTGTAAATGTATAAACAACAGCTGAAGTCTTTCTAGTCTGATTGTTTGCTTTCAGACTATGATTTACTGCATTGTTGTCAGCACAAACCATGTGTCAGCATTTAACCTGTATGTCATCTGTATGTAATCTGGGTCATTTTTTTGTATCTTAAGTTGTTTTTTATTTCCTTTTTTGAGGATGGCATGTCACACCTTTTGTTGTGTTGTCATGTATCTAATTTTGATAGCTTCTACATAGTGGCAGATGAATTAGTGTCAAAATACTCTACAGATGGGAAGTGTTTTCTCCTCCCTAACTCTGCCGATTTCATCCTAACTATGTGCGAATATATTGCTGTGTTTTATTAGCATTTGTTAGCATTTAGTGATTTTTAGCGCTGTACATCACCTGAGAGTCACAGCTTTAGAATATCAGTATTCTTAATTTCCTATTGTTCGTTTAATGAAGAAGTAAAGTTTAAAGGCGATCCATTATTAGGTTTATGATCCATCACTCTGTATTGAAATGTCAAGAGCAATCCTGAAATAATTGAACATCTGTATTTAGCATTTAGCAAGAACAAAAAGAGCTAGAACAGAATGCATGAGCCTCTGCTTGGCAATACAACCCTTGTTTTGCAGCCCCATTGTACCCCACAAGATAATATTCTGGAGAAACACTGACTGCCCTTTGAGTAGTCCTGGAGAGTCACTTCTCCTAAAATCCAGCATGCCAGCCAATAACCGGACCGACCGATAGGCTGTACGGTATGATGTGATCTTATCGCATTTTCACTCCCCAGGACTTGAGCAGGGCAGTCTCAACTCGCAATATGCTTGGACTCTGACACTGGTGGCTATTTGAAAAGCACGCTATGCTAACAGCACTGCATTCTCTCCCATTGTTTCACTGTCTACGCTGCTTCCTCACTGAACCAATTTCCTGAAAAATTTTTTCTTAAACTGGCATTGATTTGAAGGTGATTCAGAACAGTGAAACATTTATGGGTCGTTTCCAGTTTAGCGCATGAAGCTTTACACCCACTGTATGCAGAAGCACTCGAAAAAGCATTGTGCATTTTCATTGGTCCTAATTTTGCTTGCATTTGACCATAGAGGTAGTGTTGAGTATTATCACAGTTTGTATATCTCTCCACCAGGGGGCACGCTACCTGGCAAGAGTGAGCCAACAGTAGATACGCTGTCAGTGCTGCCCACTTTGCCCAACTGGTATTACATTATGGCAGGTGGAGGGGTCATCTTGTTCCTGGTCGTAGTCATTCTCATGGCCGTCTGTTGTCGCCGGCTCACGGCCCGGAGAAATCAACCCACAATGGCGTACTACAGTCCCCACACTGCACATTACCCCAATGGTGGAATGCACAGGGCCGGGGTGACACCCAAGTTAACTGTATGGGTTGAGAAGGGAGATGGAAACTCCTACTGGTGAGGCCTGGACTGCAGGTTTAGAGGTTCTCTGGAATGCTGACTTCATAAAAGAAGCCCTTTAAAACACTCTGAGACCTGAAGAGTTGGTTTTCTTGGAGGAGCACCATTGGATGCTGTACAGATGTATCCAAAGGTTCCAGCAGCTCGATTTTTGGTTTCTCGTTTTTATGTTTCTTTCTCGTTGGCCTTCTTTCTTGGATACGGACTGTTTGGGTCACAGAACCCAGTCTTACTGGTACTGCTCAGCTTGTTTACTACTAAATCTAGCCAGCTCCTGATTACTTGCTGTCTGGAGAACCCTTCAGAGCGAGTCTGAATCCAACCCAATGATGGACACAAAGCCAAGTGGTTCTGTTGCCAATGACCTTAATTACAGATCCAGGCCTGACTTTGATACAGTGCTCTGTACTGATGTGAAATCTATATGATTGGAAAGGGTCAGAGTCTGTATTGAACATGGTATCCGACACAGTGTTTGCACTTTGATTAGTCTTTGAGATTGATTACGAATACCTCTTTACCTTACTATAGCAGAACATGTGAAGGACCTCTTAGCTCTTTTTGAATACAATGCAAGCATGATATCTTTAGTAATAAGGAAGGGTCAGGTATCGCCAGTCTGTTAGGGTAAGACAGATTTCTGCATGTAAACAGCTTTAGTCACGTCTGATAAATGGAGAGTCCGCCTGTTTTAATATGAACAAATGATGTCACAATGTCCTTGTCATGCTAACATAATGAACATTGTCTTAACAGGAAATCAGCCAACAGGAAATCAGAGTTGCCCACTATCTACTGTTGTGCCTGCATTTATTGTGCACGAATCACCAGTGCATGTTTTTTTAAAAGAAAAAAATGGTTCGCCCACGTTTACGTTTCGTTCCTTTTCTGATGATGTCATCTAGGTCATGCAGACCGTTGGTTGATAACTTATAGCCACACGATATTCACACCTGGTGTTAAGCTGCTGTTGCGGTACTATTTCACAGTTCAGTTTCTTATGGATAACATCAAGCGCATCAATCTTTTTCATGCAGAAATGCGTTACATTACAAATTGTTTGCTAATGCTTAAAATGCAGTAGTTTTCACCTGAAGGAGAATTATGATTTTGGGGTGATAGTTTTTTTCTTGTAAGTTATCTTTTTTGTATCCCACATTGTTGTCCATAAAAAGTCCCCTAAAACTGCGTAGGCATGTGTTATGCTACAAAAACGTTTGCTGGTGTTAGAGGTTTGAAAACAAAGACAGCTGTTTCTCCTCTCAGTGTCTGTGATGAGAAAGATCTGGGTGTTGGGGTGGGACTGAACTACAGATATCGACACCTGGTAGCAACTGGGGTCTCCTAAAATGTCAAGAGTGATTGGAAATGTAAATGTTCAGGCTGTGTGCGTTTTCATAGCTCTGTAGATTCAGATTAAACTGAGTTGTCATTAACATGGTACAATGAACATGGTACAATGGTTTTACATGGGAAATACAGTATTACTTTGATACATACCATGATATTTTGTGATTATCATATTCAATTATTATGGTGTTTAGTGAGTAATTCAAAAAATCTTATCATATCAGCATTATAGTATTGTCAAAAATCCTTAACTCTTATTAAAACAGTACTAAAAAGTACCATGTACTACCATGATATTAAAAAGATGTTGCCATGATACTACAGTGGTACTTTGGACATGTATGATGGTAGTATCAAGGTATTAGACAGAACCAGATCACATACATCACTATCACAGTATTTTGGAGATGTACCATGAAACTACCATGTTTGTGGACATCACCATGATAGCACATTGGTAGTGGTTAGATCTGTTTTTCGCCCCAAATTACTTTCTTCTACTAAACACAAAAGACAGTGTTTTAATCAAGGTATTCTGTGTCAAACTCCCAAAATAATAAAAAGCACCATAATGGTCTCTATTCAAAGTTTTCTTTTGTGTTTCTCAGAAGAAATAATTCATTTGGTTTGGAACAACATGAGTGTGAGTAAATGTGAACAGGAATGTATGATCTTCACATTCAGTCAACAGGTTTAGAATCTGTAGTTAGGGCTCACAGTGGATCTCATGTTAATCTGAGTTTCAGAGCAGTTTAGAGCTAGAGGAAGAAGAACGATGGAGACCTTTGGCTCTTAGAAATTTCTAGCGTTATTTCCTGATGTGAGATGATAAGAGATGTTTTGGCACTGTCATGCAGTGTGCTTTTAAAGCAGCCACTTTATTGCTCTGTTCTTCCCTAAACCGTGAACAGCCCCCTATTCTTTCTCTTAATATTTTTAATTAGTTAATGGACCACATACCATTTATTAAAGCTGCTACAGGCGTTTCAGCCCCGCCCCTTACCTCTTGTCAACTCTGGAAACTGCATTAAAGAGACCCATGCCCAGATGTTACCCGACACGGCATAATGCCAAGAAGCCATTCTTCTCCGTTCTCGAACCCGCCGCATACGCCACACTGTGAAAAGCCTAATACAGCAGTCTGTTTTTTTAAAGAGCGTAGGATTGAGTTTAATGTTCAACCCTGCAGATGTCAACATGGATTGAAATGAGCTACATTTGGACGAGGGCGTCTCAGGGGTTGTAGAACAGTCAGGGTGAGTTTTGTAGAATAGATCTCTTACAAAGAATCCCATCAGACTACTGGCTTCACGTCCATCAAGCTCAAACTCACACATTGATTTTTCCGCTTTTGAGATGCAGCAGGCAACAAATCAGACGTTTTTGGAGCGAAGTGATGCTGAAAGTGTTTTCATATCTTACCGCAACGCTTACTGAAGAGGTGATGAAACTTACAGACTATGAATTTAATCATGTTGAAAACGGTTGGGGATGAAAATGCACTTTGCTTCCTAAAAGTACCTTCTAACTGTGGTCAGCCTTTACCTCAATAACTCTCAAGTTAGTCGATTGTTTAAAATGCAAATGTGAACAGAATATTTTTGCTTGATGAATTTGTGTCTTGAAAATCTGCTTTTAAAATGTGACAATAAAATCCTATTTTTCTAATCATCACCTTCCCATGTGTCTATTTATGTCATATCTTTTAAATACACACATTGCCCTTTGTGAGCTGATGTATGTGTGTGTGTGTAATAATGTTTAATAACTGGTGGTCTTCATTTAGTAAATATGTGGGGCATGTGGTGTTTTTTGTCTGTACTCTGTAGTAATGGTACATTTCTTAATATTCCTTGAGTCTGAAATGACATGTCTTTAGATTGATGGATATCTAAACAAATCTAAACATTCTGTACACAAGCTCACTGTTTGCTCAGAAATGTCTCAGACTGCAGTTTATAATGCAGGCATGCACTTGTAATTTCATTTAGATTTTGTGTCTGTCTGAACTTTATCACAGTTGCATTTGTTCATTTTATATAAGAAAAAAACACATAATTGAATTCAGTATGTTCTCTGCATCTTTATCCACAGTTAAGAAACCTGATGTTGGAAATGGACGTCTCTTCAACAACAGAGATCACATAAATGCAGGTTAGTTTCACTAAAGTACATCTTAACAGAAAATACACTGTAATTTACTTCTGTTTGTGTACAACAGAATTCTATGGAATTTTCCCATTTAGATAGATAAGTAAACGTGTGTGTGTGTGTGTGCGCGTGTGTGTGCGTGTGCGTGTGTGTGTGTGTGTGTGTGTGTGTGTGTGTGTGTGTGCGTGTGTGTGTGCGTGTGTGTGTGGTGCAATGAAAACCATACGTTTTAATTGACTCAAAGGTCCAAATATTTTGGGGTCTCTTTTGTAGTTTTTTCCTTAGAGATTATACAGTTAAGCAAAAACACATTTATAACATCATAAAAATACCATCAGCTTGATGATATTTAGACACACACTATAGCGCTGTGCGTGTTTCTGTGGTTAAAGCTGATGTTTCATTCTGCGCGTGGGTGTATGTACGTGTTTGTTCTAACTCGCAAAGCCCTCACCCCGCATTCTGCAGGAAAACATCTCCGGTTATCAGACTTTCCACCCCCCTCCATGCTGCTATCACACGCCTGGACTCCATCTTGCTCATGAAAATGTCTTTGTTTGGGATTATAAACAAATATAGAAAGACAAGCATGAGTTAATTACCAGACCGAAATCTTACAGCCGGTCACCCCCCTCTGTACGTCTTCCTTTATCAATGTTTCATCTTTTTCTCATTGTCCTCCTTCTCATTTAGAACATAATGAAGTCTGTGTTCAGCTGAGCTTTGTGCAGTCTGTCAGACACCTCAGAGCCATTTGTTGGAACTAACAGGGCAAATGAGAAATTTGCTTTTATAAAATGCAACAGATATCAGTCAAAGAGCACAGCAGCTCAGCTGGTGTGAGTTTTGGCATTGGCTCAGAGTCGGTCTAATTATGCTACTGCAAACTCCAACAGTTCACCACTAAAAACAGCTATCATTCCTCGTAGATCAGACCATTAGTTGCTTATATGTTTCCCTCCACAGTATTTAATGCTAAGCTGAAGGAAAACAAACTTGGTTGTGATTCTGAAGAAAAACATGTTACTTTGATTTTTACTTTGGTATTTTATAATTATCACAGTGTTTACAAGGCACATCAAAGTACTTTAAAGGATATTATCAACACAGAAGTGTCCAAAATAGTTTAGTACAGAGTTAAAAAAACTATGGTAATACTATAGTACTTTTTGTGGAAGTGGAAAACAAAAACAACCTATACAACCTATACATATAGTATAAAAAATACCACAGTACCACCATAGTATTTTTAAAAGTACTTTGGAGTATGACAAAAACACCATGATAGATTAATTTCAGTACCATGGCATTTTGATTACCATGTTCATATGACAATAAACACAGAGCAAGACTGTTCCAGACACTTTATGTGTTCATGAGATTGTTGTTTAATTTCCCATTCCTTCTTCTCACTGCAGGTTTCCAGTTTCCTGCATGGAGCACAGCTGAACCTTCATCAGACCCTCCAGTGACCCGTGTGGTCGACAAGGACAACTCATGGCTCTACTCGCTGGACCCCATCCTTCTAACCATCATCGTCATGAGTTCTCTGGGCGTTCTTCTAGGCGCTGTGTGTGCGGGTCTCCTGCTTTACTGCACCTGCTCGTACGGAGGCCTGACGTCACGTTCCTCCACCACCCTGGAGAACTACAACTTTGAGCTCTACGACGGCATCAAGCACAAAGTCAAGCTTAACCAACAGCGTTGTTGTTCCGAGGCCTGAGGAGAACAGTTCAAATCAAGAATCCTAAAATGACCTCCAAGGAACCCAGATTAACTCCAGCTTGACTCCAGTTTGAAGGAACTCAGCCTCATCTCTATTCTTGGAATGCATGTCCATCTCAGTTGGAGAGCTCCTAAACTGATCATTGAACTTCTCCTGGAGCTCCTTGTCTAACCAGTCATGCTTACTCAGCTGTACAGCTGTTGCCAAGGACCTCGTTCCTTACTGGATTCCATCACAAGTGGAACGTCTGGTGCCACAAAGACTGAAGTGCTTTCCAGGGCTCAGCCTCAAAATAAACGCCAATACATATCAAAGTTTTGCTATTCCAAAAAACATGAGAAGTATATCAGCTTAGATTTCTAAGAGGTCCAGTTTGAAAAACAGGAGACCCACAGTGAAAAACACTGGCTGGATATTTAAGAAGAACCTTAAAACTTTTCCAAGATCCCTGTCTTTTCCAAAAGTAAACGTTGTGGCCTAGGATGTGGTGTGTTGTCTTTAAAGGCTCTGATGAGTTGGTTTAATGTTGCTTTATAATTTTCCCTCACAGAGGAGTTTAGTAGCCCAGGGCGATTTTATTTACTAATTGTGTGTTTGCATCCCATCGCTTTTGTCCAAATATTTTGAGTTTCTCTTGTCAAGAGTTTAAACTTTGGAAATGTAAAACAGATTAAGGGGAACCTAGCAAAGCGTTCTTAGATTTAGTTTTAGGCACAGTGTGTTTAGTGGATTGTGTTCGTCACAGCACTTGTTTGAAACAAAAGGACTCCGTGCAGCCTGTGGATTGCAGTAACTTTTGAGACAAGGTCCATCAGGTTGAAGAGTTGAAAAGTGTGAGTATTGGAATAGCAAGTGGGCATTAAATGATTTTTGGTTGAGAGCTCAACAGAAATTGAAGGGATTCAAAGACATTTTATATTCAAAGAAAACATGTTTTCTTCAGGCCTGTAAAATACTTAGTAAACTACAATTTCTGTATGTGGGTCAGAAAATTCAAGTCCATTTCTTGTACCTTGGTAATTGTTAAGTTTATTTTTCAGAAACAGCCTTCTACTTATAAACTACATGATATTATTGTGCCAATACCAGAAATGTATGTCCTGCCTCTTGGTCAAACCTATTTTTACACATTAAAATGATTGTGTAAAGAGTCTGAAAGTTGTAAAAATAGACACAAGCTTAGATTTGGATTGATTTGTAGTGCTAAATGAGTGTATACAGAAATATTTAATATATTTTCTTGAAATCCTTTCAGAAATCCTCAGAGAGGCCAAGAAGAGTTACAAATCTCATCAGAGGTTCCAATCGTTCCTCTTGAAGTTTAGGTTCCAACTGTTGAGACTTAACAAACAAAGAATGCCAATATTTAAATAAAAGCAACCACATTTACATCTTTAGACAGTTTTTACCTTTGTTTCATGTAAACATTAATGCCCCCAAAGCACACAATTCCTCTGCAGAACAAGACACACAATGTGGGATCACTAACAAAAATGTTGAAGCACTGATGGGCGAGCGTGGTGTGATGTTTCTACTGCTGTTGTAACCTTCTTGATCCCCTCACACACTTATTCTCCTCTTGAAGACTCTTGCTACTGGACCTCTGGACTTTTGCAAGTGCCTTGGAGCTGCTCTGTTCTCCAGTCTCTGCTCTGGACCTGAAAAAACTGCTTTCAGAGCCTCTGTCTGTCTTAACCACTCAAAATACTTGAGAATCGCCACACTGGGTCCAATTCCAGTCACCCTTTGGACACTTTGTACAGAAAATGTGCTTTTTATGATGATAACTATTGTTATTATGATTATTTAATAAAGGATTGATAACATATTGAGGTTTGGTTCTATGTGGAACATGTTGGTGTAGTATCGAAATCTTACTCCCTGTAAAATTTCTACTCCCTTGTTTTTCCCCACCATGGCTAGGATTATGGTTAGTTGTGAGGGTGGGCTTTACAAATACAGATCAATCAGGTAGCAGCATCCGCAGTGTATGAACCAGTACAACACTGGGAACATTCCAAAGCAAACATTCCAAAGTGATTGTTTGATCTTTTACTGTAGGTTGTAAGTTTCAATGTTACAAGGATTGTTAAAACGAGACATTGCTCAATATAACCACACATTTTCTGTTCTAGTGGAAGTCAGTTTTGTTCCAAACTCTTTCTCCCAGTACATAATGTACCTCCAATGACAACAACAGAGTTTTGGCATCTATCAATAGAAAGTTTAACTCTATTAAAGTCAACATATTTGGCCCAAAAAATACACAGACTGTCTCTCGCTCCAGCCATGTCTGCTGCAGTCTCTCATCTCTACATGGGCTCCAATTAGCTCAGACCTTCAGTCGCCTTCATTTAGGGGCTCCCGGCATCAAAGCTTTGAAATATCGTACTGTTCCACCCCCTGAAGTCTCCTCCACCTCACCAAAGCTTCTGTCACCACTGAACTATTTCTCTACCTCAGCTTCCTATCTGCTTCCTACAATTAAAGGTTGTTTTTAATGCTGGTGCAGTTATATTAAATAACGTGCGACAACATTTAACACAGTCAATTGAACAAGGCACAAGATCATTAAAAAAGGTAAAATTTAAAGACCCCATAACATTAGAAATTTGATTTATTAATTTTTAGTTCATGTCTGCAACATTGAGGTCAGCTATATATACTCACAAAAGCTGACAAAACAAACAGATATACATGTTCAAAATGGAAAATTGTCTTTCTCTTCTAGGAAACTTGATGACAAAAAGATGATGACACCTCTCAGAGGGGTTTACAAATTGTTGTCCATTAAAATGCTATCAGGTGCAATTCAATTTGTTATTTGCTACTGAAGAAAGCGCCACTTGATTTGTTCCACCTCAACTTCCTGTTTCAACAGGAAATATGTCCTCGCAGGAAACTGCTCACCGTTTATAAGGTATTCATAAAATTCATTTATTTTTATTTATTTGTTAATTTTTTGGCTTGGAAATGTTTATTTATCTAATTAAGAAATGTCACAAGCCAGAATAAAACTCTTTTTGGGCTTTTGGGATCAGGTGTTCCTGTAGCTCAACTGGTAGAGCATTGTGTTAGCAGTGCAAAGGTTGTGGGTTCAATCCCAGGGAACACAAGTACTAAAAAAATGTGTACCTTGAATTCACTGTAAGTCACTTTGGATAAAAGCGTCTGCCAAATGAATAAATGAATGTGAAACTCGTCACCCTCATGAGCACCAGGGCCCAATATTTCCAAACATGCTGACCACTAAGCCACAGTTTTGATGACTCAACAGATTTTACCCTTTATTTCATTAAGGTTTAATGTGTTTGTTCCGTCAGGGTAGATATTTTTGATACTTCACTATATATACAAAGTCAAAACTGACTGTAAATGTCACAAAGTCCAGAGTAAAACTTTGATTTGAATTTGATTTGATTCTTGATTAGAAGGTCACTGGCAAATATTTTGAAATGTTTTATTGGTTGATCAAGTGCCTGATCACTGAAGTTCTGTCTATAAACACCCGGGCTTTGATCAGCAGCTTAATCTGAGCTGTGGAAAACCAGGAAATTTCTCAGTGGAGCCCAGCCGTCGGACTCTGCTTTCCACCCGAATTATTCTAAACTTTTGTAAATGTTGCTTTTCCTCTGTGTCAGATTGAAATCTAATTCTCCACTGGGGCCTCACTAGTGAAGATCAGAGAGACTTTCTTCTTTTTCAGTAAGCTGGACTTTCCATCAAAGCTCAGCCTTGGGTGCTTGAAGCTTACAGGTGATCAGCTTTTGAAGGGGGCACGTTTGAGGCCAGACTACGAAACACAAAGAGCACACGGCTAATTCATCTCTGGAGAAACAGAGGACAAGATGACAAATGATCTTGTTCTGGAAGTAAGTCACTGTATTCCCGGTTGGTCATTGAGTCTGGTGTCAGTTGTGAGGTAAAGACTTCGGGACGTTTGAACATCTCCATACAGGAAGGCTTTCATGTTGCAGGTTATGTTTCTAGCAGATGCTGTTTCCTACCAAGGTCAGAACCTCAGAGAACCTCAGTTGGGCTAAACTCACATTTAAACACATTGCAGTTTACTTGGCCAGCTCAAGAGCTAAAACATTTAGAATTGAGACTAAGGTTACTGCAAGGACATTTTTAAAACATTTAGAGACGTTAGCCAAAAGATCTTTTAGAGAATGTTAAACAATGTTTGGAAAGCATTCTCTGTTATCTGGGACAGATCTGTATTTCTCATCACACCCCAACAAAACATCGCATAACTTTTTCTGTTTATCTAAAAACAATGAAAATTTATCTGGATAAAACTCTGCTTTGACCTTCAATTGCCAAGAACTTCCTGGGCCTGTGACAACACTGTTGTCACAGGCTGTTACTGTTCTAATGTTGGGTTATAAGAAAAACTAATTTTGAGATTTCAACATTCTTAAATTCTTCAGTTAGACGTTTATGTTTTACCCACAGCCGTGTTCTTCCCTTCCTCAAGCACTGCTCAGGTCTGCCTACAGCTCACTCAGCAGATTGTGGGAACCCTCCCAGCAAGGCAGACCACCTCTCTTCTCGACCAGCAGTTGAAGCTGTTATCTGGGTCAGCAGAGGGGGTGGCGGGGTCCGGTGATGGTCTCCGCTTCAGAGCGTGACAGCCAGCTCTCCTGCTCTCCTACATCTTCATTAATAGCCGAGCAGGAAACCAGCTTTGGATGAAAATAAGCACAGAAACAGAATTAGAAAATCAGATCACTGAAAAACAAGGAACTGAATGAGGTCAAAACTGTTTAATAAACAGTTCATGGTGGAGAAGTTTAAATTAGAAAAAATAAGAAGTGCACTGACACAAAACTCTGCACTCTGCACTGACACAAAAAACAAAAAAATGCTGTTTTTTTATCTGTACTACAGTCATACCATGTTTCTTATGGTGGTATTTTTTTGTTAGGAATAGCTAGTACACAGTACTGAGTACCGTAGCATCTCATACACTCAGGGTGTGCTCACACTAGACACTGTTGATCTGAATCACATTGGTCAAATGAACCAGGGTTTTGGGGGTCGAGGGCCTACTGTGAGTACACCTTAACTGAATTAAAAATAACATACACCGAAAAGAGCTTCATAAAAACATCTCTCCTCCTGTCTGGATAAAGCAATTTTCTGCAGACGAAAGCAACACATTGGAATGAATGTGAAAAAGAGTGACCATGTTGTGTTTATGTGTTACCGCTCTGAAATAAATCAGACCTGAGATGCTAATGAGACCCAGGATTAAGCTTGATTAAACTTTAACCAGTTAACGATTTATCTCACCTAAACTCACTGACATATAAACCCTGAAGACTGATATTGTGTTTCTCTTTATTTTTAAAACACAACATAAAAACTCAAACATTGTAGTTGAATAAAAGATTATAATTATATTAAAAAACTCCAATTAATAATACAGAAAGAAACCCAATGGCATGTATTTGTGCTGTTTGTGAATTCATTGAAGCTGCGTTTATGGAAATCTGTCATCATGCTGATTGAATGAAAATGCAGGTAGTGAAAGTACTGCAGGTATTCAGGAAGAGATGAAGTCTCCAGATAAGGTAAGATTTGAATTTCCCAATCTGTAGTCTGCCTAAACCACAAGTCAAGACTGCAAGATAAAGGCTTTTGTTAAGTAACAAAAAATCTTTCTTTCCCTGCAAAACAAGAGGCAGATAAAGGCGGAAACAGATGCGTCTGCTGATTTAAGGAGAACGAGAACAGAGTTCAAAATCAGAGAAATATTCTGAAAAGCCTTCATGCTACACAGAACAAAAGCCCAGTAATAAAAATCCTGCAGTGCAAGATGATGTTCTTATATTCAACATCTGACACAATGCACAAAATTAAGATTCCAGTCCCTGTAAAAACTTTATCTATCCCCTGATAAACCCACACACACACACACACACACTGCCTGAGCCAGAAATACACACGTCAGTCATCAACAATAAACAACATAATTCACTACACAAATATTTTCATGTCCGCTCTTTATTTTAGAAGGTGTTGTCATGTGACACACGGTGGATCCCACGAGAACTCAAACAAACAACTGGACAAAAATCTGATGAATAAACTTCCTTCTGTTCTCTAACCCACAACACAGTATGTTACTATATTACACAAAACAATAGACTATCTCCATTCAAATATATGAATCCTTATTTAAAAAATGATAACCTACAGGATGTTTTTTATTGTTCTGGAGTTTTTTGTTTATGGATCAGGAGACATAATAGATTCTGTTTCTGTTTAATTAAAAATCAGCTTTAGCTCAGATGTTTCTCCTAACGTTCTTTATTTCATGTTAATATTAATTATTTTATGTTCATGTTTCACATTTGGACAAACAGTCTACACCAGTTAGGATTGGTGAGACAGATCCAGGTTAAGGTTAATTGTTGTAGTTGCTAACAAGAATCTGGCAGAATCAAACCAAATAAGCTGCTGGATGATCATAAGGTTCCATCAGCCGACAAAGTGGTGAGCTGAAAACTATCTTCTGGAGAACATGACAGAGAGCAGAAACGTGCCTCAGATCTGGATGGAGCAGTCTTGGTGGCAGTTGTCATGGAAACAGAGGTGGGCGACGGAGCTGTCACGGGCCCATTAGTGGATGTGATGAGCGTGTGGCACGTGGGCAGGTTGTGATGTGTTGAAATAATAAGGCATCATATGCTGTATGATATGTTGTAATGACATGAAGGTTTTGCGATAGACCTAAAAGGAGTTTAACGTCACATCATGTTTGAACTTGTCTGACAGATGACATTGAGAAAGGAAATAACAGGGTTGTGTAGGAGGTGAGAAAAATGGGGAAGTACAAATGAGATCTCAATAAATTCTCCATTGTTTCCCCAACACAGAGATGAATTGGAACTGAAATCAAATGGAGAGGTTTGCAGAAGTCTCCTGCTTCTCAGATTGTTCTCCTGAACAAAGATCTAAAAAAAATCACATCGCTTATCAAAATCTTACCAAATGATCTAAGCTGTGCTATCCACCTGATTTTTATGGGTCTACACTTCGTCAAAAACTGTTTTTTTTTACCCAAAATAATTTCAGAAGGTAGATCAGAGATGATGTTGATACCTGAGACGTCTCAGCTGTTGAAGAAGGTCTCGCGTGAGCTGATGAAGATGTGGTTATAAAAGGAAGGTTTACATCACTTTTGTGTTTCAAGAATCACATTGGGATGGTCAGTAGATGTGTTAAGACGAATGAAACGTAATGAATGTTTTGACATTGACGGATGATTTCGCGGTAACAGCGGCGCGCAGTAACGCGCAGCGCAAACTTTTACGCGCAAAGACGCGTTCAAGTACGCGACGCGGTCGAAATCAAAAGCGACCCCAAAACCACTTGTACGATCGCAAAAGCAGAAAAAATCTGAACGTCAAACCCTGGCGACTGTTTCCAGCTCACCGCGCGTCCTGCGCTCACATGCGGCTGATCGCGTTACCTTCATGTCACCCGCACAGCTGTGATGGATGAAGGTTGTTGCTACTGTAACATACACGCGCGTTGAGCAGCTTCTCCACACACACACTGTGTTTCTCATGCAGATGAAGAGATCTCGCTGTTTCCTCACGATCACGGCCTTGTTTTCCTACTTCTAGTTTTACATCATGGCTTACGTGTGTTATGGTTGTGTTATGTGCCAACAGTTTACATTAACAATTTAAGAGTTTTTACATGTGATATATAATGTTAAAAAGTGTTCTATTAACGTTAATGCAAGAACATTTTTGATAACTTGAGAGACCGCTAGCCAACATTCTGAGAATGTTTCCTGTTGTCTGGATTCATGGTTCAGTAGATGTTTCGTGACATCAGGAGGTCCAGGTTTTCTGTCAGCTGAGCTCCTGTGTTCTCAACATCTCAGAAGTTCTCAGCTTCATTTGACACAAGCTCTGTGAGACATTTAGGTCACGTGACAATAAAACTGTAGCATAGAGCAGTTTAAAGCATTTGTTTTTACACACAGTTTCAGAACAGCATGAAGAACATTATAGTGTATGTACTGCACAGCATATAGATGGTTATATGCTAACACGCATATTTGATGTTCTGGTGTTGCATTTGTCTGGTCTGATCTTTGAATCACAGGGCCTGGGTTCTTCCACACATAACACAAAGCCCATCTTCAGTATCTACCCTGTCGATCTCTGTGGAAATTGTTCTCTGGATCATCGGATCACAGTCAGTTGGTGATAAATAGCGAGTGGTTCAGTGACTCCAGAACAGCTCTTATTGTGTTTGGTTGAAAAAGCCTGACAGTTGATATCATCATCTCTGTGAAGGTCCTGATTTCTGTGGTGTGTCCTGATCTTTCTCAGAAACTAATCTGTGTGTCTCTTTCTTTAGTTATAGCTGATGTTAATCTTGTGTTTTATCTTATCTGAGATGTTCTCTCCTGACAGCAGTTTATAGACCTTTAACAGTCTTTCTGTGATAAATGTGTATGTACTGCCATCAACTGGTCGAGGGAGGCACTGCAGTCGATATTCACTATCATATACAAAATCCAATACATACATTCCCAATACAATGACAGTGTGCATAAAACTAAAACTCTGGGAGGAAAAAAAACCTTGAATAAATGAAAAAGTAATAAGTTTTTACACTGTAAATAACAATTGATACAACTTTTATTGAGAGATTTTAGAGAATACACAGACTGAGAGCTGCAATCTGTAACTTTAGCCTCTCTACCGCCATCTGTGTTTAAAACTTAAAACTGCAGGTTATTTTACATTTTATTACGCATGTTGAAGTCAAATGATTTCCCGAAAATCAGACCCGAACTAGCTTAATTTTTATTTAGTTGCCCATAAAATGATTGTGTTGACGTTAAAATGAAGTCAAAAGGCTTTTACTGTGGATGTCGCTAGTAGCTATAAATAATGAATAGTTGTGTATTTGTAATGAGCATTTGTAATAATAATGAGTATTTGTGTGATTTGATGATAAGTGATGGAGGGCGTTTACTGTGAATCTATTGTTGTCTGTGAACCACCAGATGGAGACATTTACAGCTCATGCTGAGAAAATGGATAAAAAATGTAAACAATTTTATATATTTTAAAACATTACTGTAATATTATTGTGAATGTGCCAAGAAAGTGACATTGGTTTATATTCTTTATTAAAAAGTACGTTTATTTAAATCTCAGGGCATATGTGAGGTGATATAAACTAGTAAAGTTTGTAAAGGTTAAAATTTGGAAGGTTATTTAGGATTTATCATAATGGTTAGCATCTATTAGCTTACACAGCTGTTTTGTATTGTTGCACTCAGAATTGTTAAATGCACTTATATTTGTTATGTTGCTTGAGAAATGGATGTGAGGGCCACACAGCTGTAGTTTATTTTTTGTATTTGCATTTGTGAGAAATGTGAGCAGGAAACCACATGAATGCTGTATTACATGTGTGTGTGTGTGACAGATAAGGGCTGATATTGTTTGTACAGTGTGTGTGTCTCTTTACAGAATGTTGTTCCTTTGTTGTTCTTCAGAATATAAAAGGTGGTTCTTTAAAGAACCTTTGACTAATTCTTTGGGGAATCAAAAATAGTTGTTCTGTTGTTGTAAAGAACCATTTAAAAACCTTTATTTTTTGTATAGAGCTCCTGTCTTTCCAAACCTAAATGACTTTCTTGGTTTTGTAAAACCATATATAACCCTGTTCATTCCTGTTCATTATAACCCTCACATAAATAAAATATAAAGAAAACACTATTTTATTTTAACACATTTCAAGCTTTTGACCAGAAGATAAAATCATCAAACCAAACTGTACTGTAATCTTCAGAGTTTGTTTTACTTGTTATTATATTTTGTTACTGTTAACAGCTGGATCAGCCTCTAGGATGGGAACTGTCCGTTTTGTATTAAAATATGTATGTGAAAGCTCAATTTGACATGACATGTACATGGGCTTAAAATACATTTGTGATAATATGACAAGCACTGGAGTTCTGATGGCATTAAAATACAGACAGAATCTTAGTTTTGACTTCTTCAGAATGTGAACAGTGTATTATCTCAACCTCATTCTGTTTCCTGACTAAAGCTCTTGTTTGAATGTTAGTCAACAACTCTCAGACGCCTGAGAGAACATCTTATAACAGAAAACACTTCTAATACTTTTATATTAGTCTGTGTTTATATGCAGAAATAAATGTGTTTTACTATTAATCTGTCACTGATCTCTGTAGGAGCTTTTGGCTGCTGCTGAGAGAAACTCTTATCATCTGTGAAGTTCCCAGACTGTTGAGACTGAGAACGTTTTTTTTTTCTTTTCACCAGATGAGAAACAGTCTGACACAACGGCCCAAACATAGAGCCAGCATCATTCTGCAAATACAATAAAAACTGCATGCAAGTCACATCAAATTGGTTTTATTTAGCAGATGAATTCTTTAGCACAGCTCTGAGCACAAACTGAGACATTGTTGAGATTTCACAGAATTACACATGTTGTAATTTGGAGTCTCCTCTGGAGAATAATCTGAGAAACAGGAGATGTAGTTTAATCATGTTGCTGTCTATGAGAAACAGTTGGGCAGATACATCATGTGCCATAATCATACCAATGACTTCAAGACTAAACTAAATTTACATTTTTGAGTCTCATATTTTGTTAAAAGAATCATTCATCTTGCAGCAGCTTTTCCTTCAACTTTGTTATTCCTCTTAAAACATTCAGAGGCCTTAAAACAACAAGGGCCTGAAAACATTCTCTAGCAGAAACTCAACTGCCCATACCAGAACCTCCGACCTTTGACCTCTGCGTGTCATCAGCAGTGTGAGTCAGTCTGTCTTCCGCTAACTCAAGCCTGAAACTTTTAACCAAGATTATGGAAAGAAGAACAAACTTCACCCATTACATAACTGTGGTGGTTAAAGCATCTTGGAAATGGTCATTTAGAATAATTAAGTTTATAGGAGATTATCCTAAACATAAAACAATGTTGTTTAAAAAGACAGAAATCACAGAAACAGTTTTCTGTGGAGATGACCTCATAGACTTTGTCATGGAGAAAATGTTAGTTGGTTTTGCTGATATTTTTCTTTCTTACACACACACACACACATACAGAACGCGTGTGTATTACACAAGCCTAATAAAAATCTCCCATCATCTTTATCTCACACCCCTTTTGATTTCCAGAGTGCAAATAACTATATTTTACTTTTTACTGTACTTTCACTATAGCAAAGCCGTGGTCAACTAAATCATCATCAGTTCTCATTTATAAAAGTAGCAGTACAGCTGATATAGTAAAGCTATAAATAAACCAATCACATCGTAGTGGAGAGAGCTGGATGTTCTTACACTGCTGGTACGGGTCGGTCTTGCTGCTGCTGCTGCTGTTCTGAACGGTGGGTGTTATAAAAAGAACTCTACACCCACGTTGGGTCAGTTCTGGCACTGTAATCAAGAAACACAGCCATGCCAAACAAATCTCCAGAGTTATGCCGTCGCCCTCAACAGAAGTCAAGGCTGAAATACCTTAATTAGCACCAGATCCACACCTCCAACCCTAGAGTGAGAGTCAAGAGGAGGACGGAGAAGATTCAGTTCCAGTCGAGCAGAGTTTGTGCATTCTCAATGGTTCTCAATGTGTTGTAAGTGGATTCAAGGACTTGTAGGAGTGGAATAGGAAAATGCCATTGGAGTATGTATTGAGTGTATCGGAAAACTAACCCCTGTTAGGAAACAGACCTACTCCAAATACTTAACCAACACTTAACTATTGTCAAACAGTGCTTGCCAGCCAGTGGTGTGTATAACACAGGAGGTTTCAAACAGCTTCCAGGTGATTGTTTTTAGTTTTAAAGATACTAAATGCTAAATGATCATGTTAATGGTAATACTAATGATAAACTTTACTTGTAGGGTTGCATGGGTACATTAGACAGAAAAGGGTTTGGAAACACAGGTCTAAATTGACTAACAAAAATACTGTCATGCTTTTGGACATAATAATGGCTACTGCAGTATATGTAAAGGTACAGAACGTTTTTGCCCCCGTCAGAAATTATCTGGTAATTTATGTCAATAAAAAAAACAACTGCTCAGATAAAGGCCTGGTTCTAATTAAAGGTTCTGGGCTATTAACACAAAGGTTATGAAATTTAATGAAGCCCAGCCTTTCATAAAGGACATCATCCCAGGTTCCTCCAGGGGTCGCTGTTTTAAAAATAATAATGTTTGTTACCCCCTTTATATGAAATGAATCAAAACTGAGCTTGTGTTGTACAGATCAAATGTGTTGCCATCTTGTTCTTGGCAAGTAATTTGGAAGTGTTAGCGTCGCTTAAAAGCATTTTTGTATGGTCTGTAAGTTAATATTTGCTTATTTCAAATGAAGCTTGTTGGAAGACAGGCTGTTTACTCTAGGAAATGTTCTTTGAACAAGGTTCTTCAGAAAGCAACTGTTTCATGTCCAGTTCTCAAATCTCAACCGATCCAATCTTCTTTGAAATGAAAGTTTATCATCTCTTTGAAATTTGTTCTCTTGATAAACACATTGGAAGTTCTGTGTTCAAGCTGCTATCAGCTAAACGGTCAGATTTTAAGTTGTGGATGCAGACATACTGGCACACATAGAATATAATCGTACATCTGTTTGGTTGTGTCACCTTCAGTCAGAAACAAACTTCTTATGAAAAATGATTGAAAGTTTACTTCACATAGCTGTGAACAAACTTAATGGCTCATTTGCTTTAAATCTCTAATAATTACACACTATATATAGTGCAAGACAGATTCATTTCTGATAAGTGACATCAGATAGACTTACAGTCAGTCTTTGAGTGTATAATCTCTGACTCTAAATCCATCCAGTTATTAATATGTGGAAACATAAACATTTGTAATAAATTGTTGTGAGAACAACACACTGTACCCAACAACACTGTGTGAACAGCTGAAGTGAGGTTGTGTTCTGAACATGTTGTCCTGTTTGTGTTCATTGAGTTTGTTTTAACTTGCTTATTTATTTATTTATTTATTTGTCTGTCTGTTTTAGTCTGATTTTAGCTTTTATACATAAACAACATATGAACAAAATCATTACAGCATCAATGCAGTGACACGATGTGTGTGTGTGTGTGTGTGTGTGTGTGTGTGTGTGTGTGTGTGTGTGTGTGTGTGTGTAAAAATCATAACATCATTACATAACATTGTTTTCCTGTGATATCAGATTTTAGTCTTTAATCAAATGTGAAAGGCTTCTTTAGTTCCTCCTGATACCTGAGCACAACCAACAAGGATGTTAATGAAGCAGTTTGTTGAGAGAGGTCTGGTGTAAGAGCACGTCTCCACTGAGCAATCACCATTTACACACGGTCAACAAACACACCAGTGAGCAGCACTGAGTTATTGAGCTTTTCTTGAAAATAACACGTCCTCTGCAAGATCAGGACCGTCCGTCCACCATAAAGCGTCCTGGCAAACAGAACGTGTCCAGTGAAGCTTCACGCTGGTGTGAAATGAAACACATTATCAAAGACTGCCAGCAGAACACTGAAATGTTCTGGAGATTAAGTGACGTTCCACGAGCAGATATAGTGAGAAGAAATCAGAACTCTGTGTGAAAGTGTGAAACAACGTTTGAGAACGTGAAGTGAAGAAGACAGAAAAAATTAGCATTGAGTCGGACAGGGAACGCTAAATAATAACAACACTGACCTGAAAGGTACGTTTTGGAATGACAAAGCCTGAAACGTCATAGAGTTTTATATACAGACCATTAAATACATTGAATGTCTATAGAGTGCTAAGAGATGACAAATAGATGGTCTCTGAATTTTGTTGATGTAGGTCTGTGGGTTTTGTTTTGTCTTAGTGGTATTTCAGTGTCTGCTGAAGGAAAACCTACAATGCTAGTTGTAACTTTACCAAATAACTACTACTTAATCCAAATCTGAACTTGGTGGATGAAGCTTAAATGTTCCAGAAAGAGTTCTAGTCAAAGGGGAGTTAGAAATTTTAAAATCCACATTTGCACAACAACAGTGTGTACATTTTGTCACCCAACAAATTTATAGACTGGAAGTGTTTAAAATAAAGCTGGTTTTTCTTAGGTCTAAAATGATCATTTAGTTGGTCAACCTGCCAACATGTTCCAAAATACTGAGGACTAGTAATTCTTGTTCTATGTCTGTCCATGGCTTTTATTTTGAAGTATTGACTTGTATTTTGTGGGTGTCCTGTGTTTCCTGCTTCCTCTCTAATTGGATCCACAGTAGGTGTTTCTTGTTTAATCTTTATTCTGTGTTTTCTCTTCTTTCGAGTTATTGGTTAGCATGGTTTTGCACAGATTAAAAAAATTTAAAAACTAAAAGATGTAAAATATTGTCTGTAAGACCAATTTTGTTTTTCAGAATTAGGCCTCTGTATAGATAGAAATGAATGTATTTGTACATTAGATATGTTGAGTTCTGTGTTTGTTGTTTGAACATCACAAAGTTTGTGCCATCATGCAGACATGAGATTTCAACGTCTCTCACTTCACACATCTGAAAGCAGTAGCTCAGATCACATTTCTGTACTGTTGCCTTTGCCATCAAGTTTATCACAAAGAAAGTTTTACACTTAACTTTCATCCTCTTTAAAAGTAAATGCACAAGTAAAGTGGATCACATGCAGATCAGAAGTGTTTCATTGTTTCATTGCAATTAGAATTTACTGCAAAACAAATTTAAATACAGCATATCAGAAGAATGCTAATAATTGCAACATCTGCACTTTAGCAAGCAATGAAACTGCTTTGTGAAAGAAGTCTTAGAGAAGTTAAAGATGTAGAGCACTTGTAAACCTTTGGAGAACGTGGGGCGGTGAAGTTTCTGTCAGGAAAGTTCTGCTTTACGTCAGTTTCAGGGTGAAAGTTCACTAAACACCCTTTGGGAAATGTTTTAGTGGCATTAAATACAGATCTTTTACTACATTACTAGACTTTTATTACACTAACTGTACGAATAACAAATCCAGAGTTACATTAAACCATTCCAGAGTAAAGCCTTCTCTCTGACACCTGCTTGAACAGCTCATCTCTGGATTCCTCAGCATGTACAGATGTTGTCAGACTGCTACACTGCACCGAATATACAGAGACAGTTGTGGTTCTTAAAACGGGACGTTGTTTTTCTTTGTTGAACTTGTTGAGCTCATCTGTTTGCAGTGGAGTGGCTGATTGACTGTTATGTTGATTCCTGTATCATGAGGTTTTGAACCTTTCAGAAGGTAAACGTTCTCTTGCTTCATGCTGTGGGTGTTTGAGGTTGTATGTGTGTGTTTGTTTGGTTTTGATTCACGTGGTCAACACTGCTTTCCTGTAACTGGATACAAGATGTGACGTGACTTTACACAGAGAAACTCTTGTTAGTACAGTTTACACCATATAAAGTGAGATCCAAAACTGTTAAACATGAAAACCCCAAATATCTCAGTATTTGATATATTTTTCTTTAATGGCAATGTGCATTTGAGCTTTGCCTGAACTTCACACGTTTGTGCAAAACCTGATGATCTTATCTCAGAGAGATTTGAGAGGCTTTTACAGAAAGCAAGAAAATCTGACCTTTTGCACCAATAAATTAACATTTTATTTCAAAAATTCGGTCACATTTTTATTCGTGTCTTGGAATATTCATATTCTTTAAAATATTTTTATGAATGTCTCAAATTCCAGGTTATTTATTTTTATTTATTTTTGCACTAAGAGAGTCTAGCAGGACAAAACAATCTTTCTTTTCTGTTTACTGTACATCTGATAACTGGAATAACTGTTTGACTAAACCAACAGCACCCAGTTTGTCTCTGATTTGTTGATTTTCTTAAAAATCTTTCTGATGTGTTTTACAGATGTGAAAAGAGTTTGATGATAAAAAAGATTGAGTTTAATGTTGAGTCACAAGCCAGGCATGAATAGCAGGTATTGGACATCAGTCAATTTTCACGTGGTGTAATGCTACATTATTTTGTAGCTAACAGCTACTTCCTCTTTTCAGTTAGTGACTTACAGAAACACTTTGGCTGGATGAAGAAAAGTGCAGCAGCAACATCACATTTTCCACCCATAAAATAAAACACAAGGCATGATGGGTAAATGCTGTGTGCTCAGAATCACTCTGTTTTGTTCAGTATGAAGGATAAATGTTAAACTAAGCAAAAAACATGAAGACAACGAGATTTATTCCATGTGTTTTTTAAAGTACTGAATTAAATTCACACAGCATACAAAATATGAATGTAGAAAATACAAATACCTGTATCACATATTAAAGCAAAAATGCTTGTAACCTTAACATTGGCTTTATGTTTCTAAATTCACTCGTTTTTAACATCAGGAATTATGAAAACATTGTGTTTCCTTCTTCTAATTACAAACTAAGTAAAGGATCCATTCATAAAGAAAAATTAAATACAACCACTTACATTAATTTGTAAAACACAGCGTCCTTTTGGAACTTGTAGACTCACAAACTACGTTAATGTTAATGTTTATAAATTAAGGTATTTAATGTATAATATACACAATAACGCTGATATATGTGCTGAAGCTTTTATTCAAAGTGACTTACAGTAAGTTATACATTATGCTCTAGCTATTGAGCTTCAGGAACAATAATATAAATACAAAAAATAAAATACAGCAAGTGTAACAGTAAGCGTAAGTGAATGAACTTCAGATGGCCTTTACCTGCGGGGTCATGCGCGCTCAGTCACCTGCGGGGTCATGCGCGCTCAGTCACCTGCGGGGACTCTGCTGTCCCGTCACCCGGTGTGTTTGAAGGCTGATTTCCCGACACTGACGCAGAGGCAGGAGAGGGTGAAAGTGATCCCTCCCCTCAAACCCTCCACAGCGAGCAATACAAAATCCCCCTTTAAAAGAGAGCTCGTCCAAAAACTGCTGGACGGCGGTGGGTCGCTGAATTCAGGGAAGACGGGTGGAAACATAAACCTGCGCAAAGAGAATCACCGCCACATCTCCGCGTCTCCATATTAAAAAGTGCGCAGTAGAGGAAACTGGACATCAACGAAGTAAAACCAACAACTTCTGCTTTCTGAAGCGGGTAACAATGACCCGGAGCCCCATTACGAGGATTCTGCTGTTGTTGTGCGTCGGCTGCGCTGTCCGCTGTATGCCGCAGTCTGCGGAGAAAAAGAAGAGACAGGCGCAACATGCAGTGCAGCTGGTCCCGGTGTTCGAGGAGGCGAGAGGTGTAGCAATGCATCAGAGTAAGTTTATGATGTTACTTTATTTCTGTGCTTGCTCATTTATTTTTAGATGGATGGACAGAAGGACAAAAATAAAGGTTCCTAAAGGTTCTTGTCAGGCTGTATGGTTCCATAAAGAACCTTTACCATCCACAGAACTTTCTGTGGCACAAATGGTTCTTTGGTTCTATATAAAGGTTCTATATAACGATAATAAAAAAGTTCTTTTAAAACCTTTGACTGAAAGGTTGTTTGGGGAAAATGTTTTTTTCTGTAGAATCACTTGCAAAGAACCCTTACCGCATACGGACCGACAGCAAACGAGTTTAATACAGCATTTCATATAATAAATGAATAAATAAATAAATGTGTTTTTCTCTTTAGGCGGCTGCAACGAGAACGGCCGCTTTTATAGACTGAATGAGCAATGGGAGCGTCCGTACATGGGCAGCACCCTCCTGTGCACATGTCATGGAGCGTCAGGGGTCAAATGTAAATCCAAGCCGGCAGGTGAGAGTTTACATGACTCTACATTCATCTGAGTTTTTATTATTCTCTGGTTAATACTTACTATTAATAATCAACAGTTGTGTGAAAGAATGCGCAATAACGCACATCTATAACAGCGCGCCATTACGCACAGAATTTTATTTATAGAGATCGACGTAACGAGTGATTTTGAGATGTATCGTTTGTCTGCTCGTTTTGCTGACACCTTTAGCAGAGGAGACGTGCTATGACAAGTTCAATGCCCGATCTTACCGTGTCGGAGAAACCTACGAGCGACCCATGGATGGAATGAAATGGGATTGTACCTGCATCGGGTCCGGAAAGGGCAAAATTAGTTGCACCATCGCAAGTAAGTACAAGCCTAAAACTAGTTTAGTTGTCCTGGCAATACTTTGCTTTGCAATTATTACAATACACAACTGATCGTTATGCGCACAGACCGCTGCCATGAAGGAGGCAGTTCTTACAGAATTGGAGACACTTGGACACGCCCCCACGACACTGGAGATTACATGCTTGAATGTGTGTGTCTTGGCAATGGAAAGGGAGAGTGGACCTGTAAACCCATTGGTGAGAGTTTATCTGTCTTGGCAATGACACTTCTGTAGAAATATTTAAATAATAGTTCACAATGAAACTCTTTCATCACTTATTCCCCCTCATGTCTTTCCAAACCTGTATGACTTTCTTGCTTCTGAGGAACACAGAAGAAGATATTTTGAAGTATGTTGGTAATTAAATAACAGTGGCAGCCATTGACTGTATGAACACAAAACCACTGAAACATGAAAACTCTGAATACTGTTTTTTCACAGCGGAACGTTGCTATGACGACTCAAAAGGAACTTCACACATGGTGGGTCAGACATGGGAGAAACCTTATCAGGGCTGGATGGTCGTGGACTGCACGTGTCTGGGCGAGAGTAACGGTCGCATCACCTGCACCTCCAGAAGTGAGTGTCTGCTTTAAACATTAACGCTGCTGTCATTCAAATCATATTTAAATGTCTGCAGCATTTTCTCGATCAGTAGCACAGATGTGCAGCAGTACAGTGTGTCCGTTTAAAATTAGTTTGAAATTAGAAAATGACATTTTCTCAGTTCTGCTTGGAACAGCTGGTGGAGAAAATACACACTGCATCAACATTAACTGAAGTTAAATATTATATTTGTATTTTTAGATAAATACCATATCCAGCAGATAATTGAATCTTTAAACCTGAAGTATTTAGGGCAAAATGAAAATAAACCTGTTTTCATGTTGTAGTTGTTAAACTGTTTCACATTAAGACATTTGAATTCAATTCTATTTAATTCCATTCAATACAGTTCAGTTATTTAAAGGTTTCGTTTTAATTCAGTGGATTAAAGGTTGTGATTTCTCCAAAGCCCAGTATTTGCCAATGTCTCCTTTCATGAATGGGCAGTTATTTGCATGCCCCTCCCTTATTACATAATGACCAGTGAACTCTGCATAGTTGCACATTTTCTGCAGCTCGTTGCGAGCATGCACATGGAAAATTACTGCATGCGCTTTCCAAGATTGTTGAAGTGGAGGCCATGCAGAGAAACAAATTGGAGTGGGTGAACACAAGAGTTCAACTTCCTTCACATGTCCTGCCTGGAAAGTGTCACTTTGAATGTCATAAATAAAAACAACCTACTGAAGTGTGGAAGTGTTTCCCAAACAGCTCTGAGCCAAGAATTACCAACAAAGAGGGAAAAAGTGATTCGGTTTGAAAGTTACAGTCTCACGGTTCTTCAGGACCCATGGAAAGAAAACTCTGGTCTACATGTTGGTCTTTAAGCTCCACCTGAGCATGTTCAAGGAATTATGATGTCAGATCATGCTTGGTTTTTATTGATCCTTAAGAATGATATTTTTCAGACCGTTGTAATGACCAGGACACCAGAACCTCGTACCGTATCGGCGAGACCTGGACCAAACGGGACTCCGGTGGAAACACGCTGCAGTGTCTGTGCACAGGCAACGGTCGAGGAGAGTGGAAGTGTGAAAGACACGTGGCATCCCACACCACACCGGCCATCGGTAAGTGCACTGCTACAGCTGGATGGAAAAAGAACATTTGTTTATAGGTTTCAGCATAATGCAAAACAAAAACTGATTTCTTTCAACCAGGTTCTGGTTCCACAGTGGATCTTCAGATCAGACCGGTGACGCACCAAGCAAACGTAATTTCCGAACTGCTGGAGGAGGGCAACTGTAAAACTGACTCTGGTGTGTCATATTCCAACGGCATGAGCTGGATCAGAACTCAGGGTGGTAAAGAGATGCTGTGCACTTGTGTTGGCGGGGGGATCAGCTGTGAGGAGCGAGGTGATCTTTCATTTCAAAATTTCTGTGGAGTTTCAGAAATCAAACAGTAATTTCTAAATGTTGAAGAGTTACCTGCTCAGTGTAACTCACTGTAACATTGTCGTGTTTTTGGTTGACACAGACAGACAGTCGTACACTTACGGTGGTAACTCTGGTGGACAGTCCTGCGTCTTTCCCTTTGTTTTCAGTGGAAACACTCACTATTCCTGCATCTCTGAGGGTCGAACTGATGGCCAGCTGTGGTGCAGCACCAGCTCTGATTACGACAGCGATGGGATGTACTCGTTCTGTACCCGCAAGAACCGTAAGTCAGTCCTAGAACCTTCATTTATGTTCTAGCATGTTGTTTACCAGTAAAAGTTAGCTGGTAATGGTGGTTGACATGCATAATTTTTTTGGTGAAGCTAATTGCTTATGTCTAGAGAAGACACCAGCGTCCAAACCACAACATGTGTTGATCAACAGGATGTAGATGAAAGATCTGGATCAAGTGTTGATTGTGTTGATTGCTTCGTTCACTGATCTTCTAGTGCTGGTGATGACTCGTGGTGGAAACTCAAACGGAGCTCTGTGTCACTTCCCCTTCAAATACAACGGGCATAACTACACTGACTGCACATCCGAAGGGCGCCGGGATGCGATGAAGTGGTGTGGGACCACAGTCGATTACGATGCAGATCGCCGATTTGGATTCTGTCCTATGGCAGGTGAGCTCTGTCGTATATTCAAATCAATTGTTATTCAAAAATCAATTGTTGCAGAGCAACTGTTCAGGAAACACAATGTAGAATAAATACTATTTTGTATGATTTTTTTTTATTTCTGGACTATGGAATACAAGTCTCAAATCTCTCTCAAATTCTTTTTAACCTGAAACGTGTCTTTAGCGTGTTATTGCTGGTATCTCAAAATTACACTCCCCAGTAAACTGAAAAGTTGCTCATGTCTTGTATATACCACTAGTCCTGTATAAACCGTGAGTTGCTATCTGTTCTGATTTACTGACTTTTTTAATGCATTCTGTTGGAGTTTTATAGACAGTAACAGCTTTTTCAACCATTATCAGTCGTTTATCTGCTGAATGAGTGATGTGTGAATGACTCCTCAAGTTGTATTTAAGAGCCATTAATTATGAACAGGTTTTTAAGATCATGTAATGGGTTCTGATTTGTGGGTTTGCTGATTGGATCTGCCTGACACACTCTTATCAGAGACCTAAGCCTGGCTCTGGTCCAAACTCAATGTGGTTCCTGGCCAAGTTCCAGAATTAGATCAGAATGAACTTGAGTATAAGTGGAGATAGTTGTTAGATTCTTTGATTGTAATCGTGAGTTTTGTCTCTTTGTTTGAATCCAGCTCACGAGGAAGTGTGCACGGCTAATGACGTCATGTACCGCGTGGGTGATGAATGGGACAAGCGTCACGACACGCTGGGTCACATGATGCGCTGCACGTGTCAGGGAAATGGACGAGGAGAGTGGACCTGTATCTCACACACTCAGCTCAGAGGTCAGTTCATCTTCTGAACTCTTTACACGTTACAAATTGTGCTGCTGCTTACATCTGACACATCCGTCTGTAATGTACAGAACATAAAGAAGTTTTTAAAGGCCTTTCTGGAGCAGTTTTCTAGATTATTTATTTTTCTATTTTTTTATATATTTATAAATTTCATTTTTCATATGAGTTTAGGTCATGCTCGCCCGTTACTGTAAGGGTACTGTAAATGTAATGTACAGTATTCGGACCATCCAGAAAGTTCCTGACTTTCTGCTGTGTGTTTCAGATCAGTGTGTTGTGGACGGCCAGACGTACGAGGTGAACGAGACCTTTGAAAAGAGTCATGATCTGGGCTACATGATGAACTGTACCTGCTACGGTCAGGGACGTGGTCGATGGAGGTGTGACGCCATTGGTAAGCCTCTTTAAGTCTAATTTTTTTTCTCGTCAAATTCAGTCTATTGTTCTATTTTATGCCTGTTTTGATTTTCTCATTGTCACCAGTGGAATGTTAAAACTTCCCTTTGTAGGTTCTATTGGGCCGGTTTGTATTTTTATCATGAATGGTCCATATTTCCTGCAATTCAAAATGAAAAGGCCAAATTTAACAATGGCCTTTGCAAACATGTAATAGAATCAAATATAAAGAATCGTGACCATATTTTTACTGTTTGCACAAACCATGTTTTTTTAGATCAATGCCAGGAACCTGAGACCAAGGTGTTCTACCAGATAGGTCAGACGTGGAACAAGGTCATCCAAGGCGTGCCCTACAGATGCTCCTGCTATGGAAATGGCATTGGAGAGATGGCCTGTGAACCCCTGCAGTCTGTAGGTAAAAGATCTTGCATATGAAAGGACTGAAGTCGTATCGTAATCAGAGACGTGGTAAGACATCTGTTGACAATGACAGGCACTTTCCCACAAACCCCTGCAGATTAATTTCACCACTGCACCAATGTTTGGTTTTCTTCCAAGCCTCAAATGTTCCAGTGCAAAGTTAACCTGATGGGTTAACCAAATGAATTTATTCAAAGCCTTCTAAAGCCCTATGAAAACATTGTGCAAGAAACCGACAGAAACTGACGTCAAAATCTTGCTTGCAGATCTTCTGGTAATCTTGTGGTCTCTTGAACCAAATGTTTTATGTTTGTCTCTGGCTGCAGCAAACTTTTTAAAAATGCCAGCTTTGATTCTGAAAGAGTGTTTATAACTTTTCATACAGTGGTCTGCTGTTCAGCTGTGAATTGCACCAAAAGGCCTGTGGGAGTAGCAGTCGGAAATATGCATCAGGTTAACACTTGCTGTTTTTTAGGGAAAGTGTGAGCAACATGTTTAGGACTTAATGATCAAAAGAACATATGCACTATGTATCAGGACCATCTGCAAATGATTATGTCTTTAGCACAGTTACAATAGCTTTTGCAGTGAAGGTCATAGTTTTAAAAGACCAATGTGAAGTTTTCATCTAGGTTAACATAATCTGTTTTGGAAGATGCAGGTTTGAAGTGATAAAGGCAGATTTATGATCAGAAGTAAAGAGGACTTCAGAATTGTTCAGAATGACCTCACCGCTTTGAATTGTGAACAGCTGGTAAAACAATCTTTGTGAAGCCTCTGAGACAATAAAGAGTAAAATGGGTGAAAAATATTATGACAGTGTGATTTTTAACACCCCACCCATGCAATCGTCCCCTGGACCCTGTGACACCCCTTGTTTGACAAAATGGATGGAAACGGCTATAAAAATTGGGGCTTATTTTTGCTCCATATTCAGACATCTGTCTAGACAACAGACTTGATGGTTTAATCCAAACATAAATCAGTGCAGATGTTTTTCTTAATATAAAACAGGCTGTTTTCAGAACTTTTTTGTTTTCTTTTCTTCACAGTCACTTCATTTGATTATATAAGTCACTTGTTTTGTCTCACATATCAGATCAGGCACAATTGCACAGTGAAGTATGACCTTTACAGAATAACAGTAGCTTATCAGGCAGGTGTTTGTCTTTAATTGTTGCTAATCTTCTCTTCCTAAAGCTCCTGTTCGGGTCATCATCACAGAAGCAGGAAACCAGCCCAATTCCCACCCCATCCAATGGAACGCTCCGCCCTCTGCCCACATCACCCAGTACATTCTGAAGTGGCGAGTTGTAAGTCACAATGCATCATGGACGTTCTTAAAAAGGACTGAGATTTCATCACACACACAAACAAACCTCAGACCTTGAACTTTAAAACACACATTTACTCTTCTCTCACTTGAACAGTCTTGCAAAAATGTTCATAAGTTTTTCTTATAAATGTAAACAAAGAGGCTTTGCAGTTGTTTTTATTGTGTAGGAAATTTAAATTGCAATTCAGTGCATGTTCATCTCAAACAGCATTTGTACAATATTCAATTTTTCCAGAGCAAAGTACAATTGTCAGTCAATTTTTTTGTTCCATGTTCTTGAAGTTAAGTCAAGTTCTTCTGCGGTGGAGAAACTGAGTTTAGTTGTACATAAAGCAGAATGAGACCAGTTTACACAACATGTTTGTGTTCACACACTGCTCAGAAGAAGCGTGTTGTTTTTAATCTCTGTCTTTTTTAACATGTAACATTTTCCTTTTGCAGAAACATTCCCGCCAACCCTGGAAGGAGGCAAACATTCCTGGACACATCAACTCCTACACCATTTCAGGACTGAAACCAGGGTTGACCTATGAGGGTCAGCTGATCAGCATTCTGCGCTACGGACCAAGAGAGGTCACGCGTTTTGACTTCACCACCACATACGGCTCTTGTGAGGGGATTTTTATTTTTTTTGCACATTAAAACTCTCACAATGGTCAAACGTTGGTGATTAATGGATCATTAATTATTAATCACTCATTACCATCTGTTAACATCATAGTACATTTTTGTATCTACTTACTATTGGAATAACGGGATTCTCATCAATAAAACTGTAAACTGTTTCCTTGTCACAGTGGCCAGAGCAGAGGGCGAGACCACCCAGCTGCCGCCCGTGGTGGATACCTCAGAGTCCATCACAGAGATCACCTCCAGCAGTTTTGTCATCTCCTGGATGTCTGCCTCTGATACTGTGTCTGGATTCAGAGTGGAATATGAGCTCTCAGAGGATGGAGCTCAGCCAAATGTGATCGGTGAGTTTAATACCAAGAGAAGAGAGGCAGATGTTGATTAGAATGTTGACAGCTGTAGATATATAAAGAATGTCCTGTCTAAAGGTTTTTACTGATCCTTATGACAATCCTCAAAATGCACTGGTTCTCATTTTTATAATTATTATTTTGTTTTTTTCCTCAAACAGACCTCCCAAGCTCAGCCACAACAGTGAACATCCAAGATCTTTTGCCTGGTCGTAGGTACAACGTTCAAGTATTTGAAGTCAATCCAGAGGGAGACACAAATCTCATCCTGACCACCACTCAGACCACCGGTGAGATGACCATCACTGTGTTAGTAAATTACTTTCAGAGTAAACAGGACAAACATCTACTAGTTTACCTGTGCTAACCAGCAAAATCTTGACTCTGTGATCTACCTGCTTACAGCACCTGACACACCAACCTTTCAGGAGGTCACAAATGTCCAGGAAACATCCCTCATGATCAGATGGTCTAGACCCCAGGCACCAATCACTGGTGAGTAATGAAACAACCTTCATGTGACTCAGTTCTCAATGAACAGGAAAACAATATGTGACACATGTGCACAGGTTACCGTGTGGTTTACACGCCGTCCATTGAGGGCAGCAGCACTGAGCTCATCCTGCCTGGGACTGAGAGCTCGGTGACCTTAAGTGACCTTCGACCTGGCCTGCGTTACAATGTTAGTATTTACTCAGTGAAGGACAACATGGAGAGTGAGCCACTGGTCATTCAGACCAGCACTGCCGGACATCAGCATCCTGGTAAGACATCTGAAACTCATGAATTTATGGATGGATGTGGTAAAGAGTGACATTTCTGGAAACTGAGGAACCTACCCAGCTAACAATTTTACATTGTAAGAATGTTTCTGTAATATTGCCATTAAGTAACCAAAATGTTGAAACTGTTATTCTGAATGTTCTAGGAATGTTCAAACACAAGTTTTTATAACATTCTTTAAAAATTATTGCTTAGTGTTATGAACAGTATTTCTAATAAATTTTTCATTTATTTGTTTTTGTAGATGTTCTATGATTGTTCTATGTTACATTGAAAAAATATATGCTTGCTCAAAATTGTTCTATACATGCTTACAATTTCATTAAGAGGCCGTTGATTTATTTTTCTCCAATCGGAGCTTTCTGGCCAAAGTGACTGAGTTTGTCTCTCACGTGTGCAGACGTCTGCCAGTTCTCTGTCTCTTCATGGTAAGAATTCACATTAGCAGATGCTGGAGTTTGGAGTGTTAGTGCTCACTCAGAGCCAGCATCACCTTATAAGGATGGACTGGGAAGTTTTGAGTGTTTTTCTGTTCTCCAGAAATTATTCCGGCTCATGTCTCTTTGGAAAACACGCTTCCTTTAAAGATCTTTTTTGCCTCTTGATTTTTTTTTTATTTAAGTTTTATTTAAGTATTAGTAAAAGGAATAATAGCTAGATTACAGTATTATATATTTTTTTTATTTTATTAATAGAGGAGGTTCAGCCCCCCACTGACCTGCAGTTCTATGAAGTTACTGATGCTAAGATCACCATCACATGGACCGGTCCTCCATCTGAGGTATCAGGATACCGCGTGTCCTTTGCCCCTGTCAGTACTGACGGCCGGGCCCAGAGACCTCTTCACCTGCCCGTCACACACAACGCATACGCAGAGCTCACACACCTGCAGCCCGGAACCCTCTACCGCTTCAATATCTTCACCATCAGTGGAGGAGTGGAGAGTAAACCTCTGGTCGGGGAGATATCTACTAGTGAGTAACTAGCTTGATCACTTCTGTTATTAAAGTCACTCATTTTTTAATACACAACCAAAGTTACGGATTGCAGCTTTAAACAACAAAGATTTTTTAAAACATTCCAAATGTTTGTAAAAAAGATATTTTCTTTCTTCAGGACCCGACACCCCCACTGACCTTCGCGTTACTGATATCACTGAGGACAGTGCTCTGCTCATCTGGTCTGTCCCCAGAGCTCAGATCACAGGCTACCATCTCTTCATCAGCACAGGCAGTTCCAGTCCCAGACAACTGAGGATCCCAGGCCAGGAGACTCAGTACACTCTTAGTAACCTTCACCCTGACACAGAGTACTTTGTCACCCTTCACTCTGAGCAAGGCAACACGCTCAGCGAGGGAATCACTAATGTCTTCAGAACATGTGTGTTTATTTTCACTTAACTGTGTTTTCATTTCAATGTTTTAATGCAGAATGTTTCTGCTCAATATAGGTGGCATTTGACCATAGTTTCTCGTTGTCCAAAACTCAAAAGATACATAAACTGTTAAATAAAATGGTAATGGTAGCCATGTCTGCATGATGTCACAAAGTCATTAAGTTCACTTTGAATCTAAGGTTGTAGGTTTCCTCTTGGATTTCCAAGTTGGAATTTAGTTGGGTTCTGTTGCCTCCAAGTAAGAGATTGAAAATCCAGACTTTCCAACTTGAATGGAAAATTAGCACAAACTCTCCCCCTTTCCTGCTTGCTCACCTGTGCCCCCCTATGGACAAGAGTGAGTTTATTTCATTTTTTAATGTCACTCTCTCTTTTGTTTGCTTCCTCAGCTCAGCCACTGGGTAATGCTCCCCGGTTTACTACTGATGTCACAGACACAGCTATCATTATTTCCTGGGCCCCTGTACCACGATTCAGTTACAAGGTATGAACACAGCTCAGAGTTATATAACTATCTTCAAGATACCATCTTTAAGAGCTGCAGAAATGAAACACGTTTCTCTGATAACTAGTTTCAAACCATTCTTTAGTGTACAACCCAGTTAAACCATCTTTATATGGTATAATATAGTATCTAGCTGGTTTAAGCTGAACTGAATGGTTGATCACTATCAGTTGCCCTGGTAGGCTATCTTGGCCATGTTGGTTAGTGAGGTGATAAACACTTTAGACCAACACAACACCAAAAACCAACTTGACAACCCTAAGCTGGTGTGAACCAGCATGGTTTTTCTCAATGTTTACAGATAAAGTTTATGTTGCTGTATGACCATACATGACCAACTCTTTTGTCCTGTCCATGTGTCTCTCAGTTGTCTGTGAGGCCAAGCCACAGTGGTGAGTCTCCAAGATATGAGACTTCTGACACAGGTAGTATAATCGTGTCTGGTCTGACTCCAGGAGTGGAGTACACCTACAGCCTGCAGCCCTTGTTCAACAGCCGGAAGCATGGCAACCCCATCACAAACAGAGTTGTGACATGTAAGCAACTGAAGAGTCATTGAATTCAAATGAATCCTACATTGTTTAGTAGCTCCAAACGTTTTTGAATTAGGGAAAAATTGTGACATGCTATAACTCGCTAAATAAGGCAATATGCTTAACAATAATGCAATAAGTTTGTCAACTCAATTTAATATATTTAAAAACTGAAAATTATATTAAAAAAAACATTCTTTCTGAATAAAGAAAGCATCACTATAACTTTTGAAAGTGAACAGTCATGTTTTACTGTTGCAGTACATAAACACAAATCTGACATTGCTGTGGTGACGTATCTTCTCTGAGAGTGTGACAGCTGGTCGATTAACTTGCAAAGTTACATAACTTATTAACATAACCTTCATTTTTGCTTTAATTCAACAGCTCTGTCTCCACCGACTGACCTGAATGTAGTGTCTAACCCTGACACTGGTGAGCTAAATGTGAGATGGGCCGCCACCACAAGTTCTGGTAAATATTGACTGTACACACACTCTTTACTCCATTCCAGCTTTTCTTTGAAGCATGCTGATGGGCCCTGGCCCTCTGTGTAGGCTGTGTGAAAGTGTATGTGTGTTTGTAACAGAATATTCAGGTTAATTTTGTCTCATCATTTCTTTTCTGTAATTATGTTTAGTTTATTTCACTTTGTCAACATTTTAATATTTTTAATTTGTTTACTTCTCAGATATCACTGGCTACAGAGTAACATGCACACCAACCAATGGGCAGCGTGGAAACACTGTGGAGGAGTTAGTTTGGAAGGACCAAACCGCTTGCACATTTGTAGATCTGAGTCCAGGTGTGGAATACAATGTCAGTGTCTACACTGTTAAAAACCATTTGGAGAGTGGGCCTGTCTCAACCACTGTCACACAAGGTAAGACCCCATCTACAGTCAGCATGTTAACAGTCATGCTCTCCTGGATCAGAGGCAGAATTCTGGAGGATCACCTGATCTTCATAGATCTTCAGATTTGGTCCTCCCTCTCATCAAAAGCCAAGTAAGCTCTAGTCAATTGTAAATGGGAGTTCAAATTTGATAACTGCTTGTAATGACAAAGCAACCAGAACTCTTTTTTTGGCTAATCGTAGCTGAGAAAATTAATCCTGCTCCTAAAAACCAATTTTTTTAACAGCTAAATTGTACTGTATGCTTGACAAATGTTGTTTATGAAGCTGTGCTGCTGACTTATTAAAGCAGCTGATATGCACTTTCTGCTTTTGCGGAGAGTTACACGTCACTCAGTTGGGGAACCTGTGACTGTTAACACAAATAATTTATAATGTCCACTTGTTCTAGGTGTACCGACTCCCATACACCTGAACTTTGCAGAGGTGGGATCAGACACCATGCGTATATCATGGACTGCACCCTCCGTCCAACCCAGTCGCTTTGTCATACGTTACTTTCCCACCAACAACAATGATGAAACACAGGAAGTCAGTGTGGGAGGCGGCACCACCAGCTTTGTCCTGCAGAGTAAGAGATGAAATATGTAACTATAAATGTGGAAGGTTCAACTTATCAGTGAGAATTTTCACCTGCTGATAATTCTCCTTTTTTTGAGTCAGACTTGCTGCCAAACACTGAATACGTGGTGAGCGTGTTATGTGTCTATGAAGATAGAGAGAGCGCAACTGTTACTGGTACTCAGAGAACAAGTAAGTCTTTTATCGACCAGATACAAACCTTCTCATATTTTTTTTTCAATGCACCTAGTCCATCAGATCTTGTTTCTCTTAGTTGTTGTAACTTTCCATCCACACAGGATTGGACTCCCCCACAAATATGGACTTCTCTGACGTTTCCACTAACTCGTTTACCGTGCATTGGATGGCCCCTCGTGCTGTCATTACTGGTTACCGCCTGCGCTATCAGCCAACCAGCGGAGGCCGTGCTAAAGACGAGAGACTTCCCCTAACAAGAAATTACTTTACACTAGTGAACCTGGCCCCTGAGACGGAGTACACAGTCTACATTTACGCTGTTAGCGGCAATAAAGAGAGTCTACCACTTACTGGAACACAAGCAACTGGTAGTGTTTAATAGTTTAATGTAATAGTTAAAGAATTAAATGTTTTTGTTTTCACATGTTTGTTGTTTGTTTTCAAACTTATGTTTTCACGTAAATGCACAGCATGTGTGTGAAGGGTAGGATTGCTCAGAAATGGTTTAATACTTTCAGTACAATGACACAACTTTTGTTTGTACTGTTCTTCAGTCTCTGATGCCCCCACCGATCTGACGGTCACATCCTCCACACCCACAAGCATCACCATCTCCTGGGATGCTCCTGCAGTCCCTGTACGCTACTATAAGGTCACGCATGGTGAAACAGGTACCACATTGTCTTCATTATGTTGCATTCTACTGAATCTGAGCTCAGTTCTCAATGCATTTAATTGCTTCTCATTGTCTCAGGTGAAAGAGATGCACCCAGAGAATTTACTATTCCAGGAACAGAGTCCACCACAAACATCTTTGGCTTGCGGCCGAACACAGACTACACCATCACACTGTATGCTGTGACAGGCAGAGGGGATAGCCCCGCCTCCAGCACACCAGTTATTATCACTCACAGAACCGCAGGCGAAAGTAAGTACACATGATGACTTGTATTCATATGAAAATCTGTATTAATCAATGAAGTCAATATTAATTCAAGTTCTTGTCCTTCAATATCATTTATGTTTTCACATTTAAACTTGTATTTTTGAGACATTTTATCTGTTGCATTGTTGTATCTGTTACAATCTTCTGACCACCAACAGTTTTCCTTGTGACTGTCTATCCTCTTCTACATTATCAGGTGTGGCATCCCCATCAGATTTGGATGTTACTAATATTCAAGAAAATGAACTGACTGTCCGCTGGAGCCCAGCTAGAGGCCCCATCACAGGGTACAAAGTAACTGGAACCCCCAAGGGTGGGCAAGGTCCTTCATTCTCTGAGCTGGTGGGCCCTGGTAAGATAACACCCTTTCTTTCTTTCTTTCTTTCTTTTTTTCCCCTAAAAAATTGCAAATGTTGTTTATGTTATTAAAATATTTAAGACAACTTTAAGCAGCTGGATTCATTATGACTCTTTTGTTATAATAAATTGCGTAATAATAAATATTCTTGTTCTGCCTTTCTCAGACAGTACAGAAATTACGATTCGTGGTCTAGTGCCCACAGTGGAATATACAATTAATGTCGTTGCTATTGGCCAAGAAGGAGAGAGCACCCCTGTGGTGAAAAAAGCTACAACAGGTTAGTGAGTTCCATAAAAATGACCTTATCATGAATGTGGTTTTGCAGTGGAGGAGCCATCTTAAATCATTGACTTGGCAACCTCCCTTAAATTAAGTTGTCTCGCTCAAGCAACCAAGGATTGTAATTCAAAGCTTGTTTCTTATGACGCTTAAACATGCATTTGGTTACCCTTGCTGAGATTTATGCACACCAATCTGCTAACTCTACCCTTACAACTCTCTAGCAACTTTGCAACACTCCAGGGACCTGCACTTCTTTGACATAGACACCACCTCCATTCTTGTGACATGGGATGCTCCACGGGGCCCTGTGACTTCCTACAGAGTTCTCTATTCTAGCCTAGAAGAGGGAGAGAGAGAGCACCAACCAGGCCTGCATGGGCAAGATAACCGTGTACTTCTCCAAGGTCTGCGGCCAGGAACCCAGTACACTGTTAAAGTAATTCCCATGAAGGGGCAAATACCAATCAGCATCCTTGAAGGCACTCACTACACTGCCCATGAGGACACTCAGCGCACTGGTAGGACATCCTAAATGTGGAATTTTACCTAGCTTTTCAACTGACTAGCTTTAAAGAATAAAATTGGGTGGTATTGGAATCTGTCCTGATTTTTGTTTGATTATTTGTAATCAACTGACTTTCAACTTTACATTTCCCAGTTGTTCCAGCACCCACTGACATTCAGTTCTTCAACATTAGCCCATCCTCCTTCATAGTGGCATGGCGTGCACCTAACACCAGGCTTTCTGGCTACCGTGTGTTGGTCACCCCGAAGAATCAGTATACTGCACCCAAAGAAATAAATGTTTCACCAGACTCCACACAAGTCTTGGTTCCCAGCCTCACGGTAATATAAAAATCTTGTACTTTACAAATCTTACTTAAATCTTGACTGAAAAAACAGATTTTAACTGGCCCAGCCCACGATCAGCCCATCTCAGGTCTAAATTTCTGTCTTTTGTGTCCAGGTGGCCACTCCTTATTATGTTTACATCTACGCACTGAAGGGTTCAGAAAGCAGTGCTCCTCTAACTGGGGAATGTACCACTGCTGAGAGTAAGTGGGTTTCCCATAATTCTTTTAATTAGATCATCCATAAGTAAAGCTTTGTGACCCTTATAAGATACTTCCAAGTCTATACTTCTAGAAAGAATAGATGTAAAACAATCATCATATTTATTTTGTATCACTCTCTATTAAAAGTGAATTATAATCCCCTTGACTCCACAGATATTACCCCACCTCGTCGCGTCCGTATCTCTGACGTGAAAGATACCTCCTTTACTCTCACATGGCGTGCTGTCAATAACGAACCAATGACAGGTTTCCTAATTGAAGCTACACCCAAAACAGGAGGTTACCCCACCTTCAGGCAAACTATACCTGCTGATCATCGTACCTTTGTAGTCACTGGTAAGCTACCGCAAATAATAAGCAACAGCTTTTGGACCATCTGTCAACTACTGTCAGTGAAAAAAACCTTCAAATTAGAGGGCCCTGTGTCTGTATTATCGTACAGCAATGACCCATGGCCCATGGCCCTTTGGATTAACCAAAGGACGTTTTTGTAAATTAGTTAGCATTTTTAGCATGTTTCTTCTGTATAGAATATTTCTGGTTATTTAATTAATTTTGTTCCATTCCTCAGGTTTGTATCCAGGAGTAGTGTATATGGTCAACATGTACACCCTTAACGGACATAGTCGAAGCCTTCCTTTTACATTGACTGTAAATACAGGTACAAAATATAATCCTGCTTCAGAGTTAAAAGTGAAAAGCAGTGGACTGTATCAGATCTATGTCAATGGCATCATAACCTTTATAACCATTATAATTGTTTGTGTAATCACAGCTCGGCCAGTTGTTCAATCTCCGACCAACCTCCAGTTCACTTCTCTGACCCCCAATTCCATCTCCTTCACTTGGCAAGCCCCACCCACACACATCACAGGATATTACATCACTTATGAGGAAGAGGGAGGTTCCCCTCGTGAGCTCACACTGCGCCCCCACGCTGGCCAGAACTACGCTACCATCACTGGTACGACCCGACTACACTGTCCCGTTACTTCTATTAGTGGGATATTTGTACAGGTAGAGCTGATATATAGTATGCGTAATACACTAGGTGATATTATAATAATGTGACATTTTAACAGGTTTGAGACCAGGCACTGAATACATCATAAAGATTATTGCCTTGCTGAATAACCAGAGAAGTCCACCACTGATCGGTACAGCCAGAACTCGTAAGTTTTTGCCCCAAGTTTTTCTTTATGCTCACATCAAGATATAAATTGTACCTTCATACATCCTGTTGCTGGTTTTGGGGTCAAATGTGGTTTCAACTCAAGCATAAGTTGCTGTTGCAGTAGCAACAGAACTAGATTTTGAACTAAATTTTTAAACAAGGCTAATAAGTTAACTTCAGATTCTTTAAAGCTTTGATTTGCACTGTCTGGCTGCACTACAACGTACATTACTGTGTTGCTTGTGCTTAGCTTACAGATACAGTATATGAGATATTAAATGAACTCAACTGAATTATTGGGAAACACTCTGAATATCAAAACTGTAGCAAAATGAGGGAAATTGCTTTTTAAGTTGCATAGCTGATTCACCAAGGCAGGGCTGCTAGCTCATGGCTGCCTTATTTGATTCAAGCTAAGCATTCCTTTGTTGGTCAAAGGAATCAAAAAGTGTTTAAAGGGCTGGTCTGCTACTTTTTCTTTCTCTTTCGCATATGCCGTCAGAGCATATGAGGAGATATCTTCAGAGCATTACCCTGTCAATATTTATAAAATTCTAACCCTATTTCATATTTAATATACTTTTATCTTTACAATTTTATTGGGTGCAACAAAACATTTTTTACAAATTTTGAGATCTTTTTGAAATCTGAAAGCTATAGTTTGACTACTCTTACTGATCAACTGGGAAATTTGTTCTTGGACCACCCCTGTAAAGTAAGGTCTGTAAGTAGTGGCATTCCTTTACTACATCTTTACTGCCCTTGCAGGCCTATAGATGCTATTGTGGCTGTCTCCTTTCCTGCTGCTTTGCTTTTAATGCCTTTTTCCCATCCAGAGCTGATGCCCAATCCACCCCATCACAGTGGCTCAGACAAGCTGGATGTGCCTGAGAATGACAGCCGTGTTTATGTGGGCCCCACTGCGCCAGACTCACCCGATGAGCATGGGCAGCATGTGGAGTACACAGAATACAATAATCAACCAACTGGCCCTCAGCCTAATCAACCCAGACCTCAGCCTTACATTCCTCAAGTGGGGGAAACTCTAGTCTACATCCCCAAATCAGAACCCGATGGGGGTCGTGTGCCTCAGGTTGTTCAGGTAAGTGAAAAACCTCCCACTGGCAATCCTTTTGGTATTCCAGAGGACAGAACAGGAAGACCGCAGGAGGCCCAGACCCAGACTACCATCACATGGAAGCCCGACCAGCAGAGCTCTGGCTACCTGGTGTCTTGTCATCCCATTACCCATCAGGATGAGAAGATGTTCCAGGTAAGAACAGTGAGGGAATTTTAAATGGAGGTGTTCAAACTCTGTCCTGGAGGGCCATTGTCCTGCAGAGTTCATCTCCAACTTGCCTCAACACACCTGCCTGGAAGTTTTTAATCTGTATAGTAAACCTGGATAAGCTGATTCAGGTTTGTTTGATTAGGGTTAGAGCTAAACTCTGCAGGACACTATACCTCCAGGAGCAGGATTGGACACCCTGGCTTTACACCATATTAAACTGAATCATTACTTCAATTTGCATATTCTGCAGATGCATCTCCCAGGAACTTCCACAAGCGCCACTCTGATCGGTCTTACCTCTGGTGCCACTTATAATGTCATTGTAGAGGCTGTCAAGGGGGCCCACAAACACAAAATCTTGGAGAAGGTCATCACTGCTGGAAACACTGGTAAAGGATAAGCTTTAAGATCAAAGTTGAGAAACGCAAATGCCTAGTCACACTAATGACTTTGTTTCTTTTTCTCTCCAACAAAAAGTTCTAGGAGATGTTTCATCCAACAGGGACTCATGCTATGACACCTTCACAGCCACTTACCATGATGTTGGAGAGGAATGGGAGCGCATGTCTGAAACCGGCTTCAAACTCTGGTGTAAATGCCTTGGCCTTGGCAGTGGACATTTTAGATGTGACTCTTCCAGTAAGTAACTTCAAACTTGAAGCTCATATATTAGCAGGAACTTTTTCTGTAAATAAATCTGTAATCTGAATGCACAGAATGGTGTCACGACAATGGAATCAACCATCGCATTGGTGAAAAATGGGAGCGGCGTGCAGAAAATGGTCACTTGATGAGATGCCTTTGTCTGGGCAATGGCAAAGGAGAGTTTAAGTGTGAACCTCGTAAGTTGTACCTCTAGTTCACATTATTTGTCATTCAAATTTTTTTAAAAACAATTAACTTTGCTTGTTCATTGATCACAATTAAACAGTCAAGGTGTGTATGCTTCTACAAGGGCTTAATGAAGTATACTTTGAAAGGCTAGAACAAAAGTCTCTAACAAGGTCCACAAGTCTGAAGAGTTTAGCACCAGCCCCAAGAACCACATCTGACAAAAACATCCAGGCAGGTGTGCTGAAGTAGGTTGACGCTAAACTCTGCAGGTCTGTGGACCTCCAGGAACATGAATTAGATAGGGGTAGAAGTATCCCCTGGACCTAACAATCTTTGAAAAGTACAGTTCCATGTAGTAGAATTAAAATTCTTGCATTTCTGCACAGATGAGTCCATATGTTACGATGATGGAAAGATGTACCAGGTTGGAAACCAGTGGCAGAAGGAATACTTAGGGGCCATCTGTACTTGCACATGTTATGGAGGACAGCAGGTCTGAGCACTGAATTTCATTGACATTCATTTGCAATAAACAACTATAATAAAAGCTGCCCTGAAGGTTTTGAAAATGATTCGGTTGAAATGTTTTAAACTGGTGTGTTTGCCGCTCCTCAGGGGTGGCAATGTCAGAACTGCAGGAGACCCAGCTCTGAGGTAAACGCCGACCTGCTGAAACCTGTCCGTTTTAACACCGGTTACAAAGTGGTGAGTTTCTACTTTCATGCAGACTGGTGTTTTCATGCAGACAAGCTGACTTACATATACCCTGTTAAACTAAATAAACCAGTCTGGACCATCAATAGCGGTCTATTACTGGCAAAGTTGTAGGTAGATCATCTTAACCTATGCAGTCATGCTTGATAACTGACAAAAACACAAAAAAAACTGTATACTAGGAATCTTGAATATGCTTTGAGAAAGTCATTTAAATGCATCACATTCAAAGTGACTGTTAAATAAATTGTTGGCTGTTGATAAATTTCTATCTAGAAATTTCTATTTGCCAAAGTTTTTGTAAATACTGTCTCTGTCTTCCAGAAAATTCAGTGCCCAATTGAATGTCTCCGACCGGACCTTATTGCAGATGCTGTGGCCAATCCCAAAACAGGAAAATAAAACAAACTGTACTGCAAAATTCTGAATGTCTCAATATAATGTGATCAGTACAGTCTGATGCAACAGCAGTCACCTGTCTAACCTAAAGCCCTCCTCAAGAAAATCAACAAAAAGACACGCGTCCTTCCACTTATTTTTCTGACCACAACTTCATTTCAAGGACTCATTCTTTTTAAAAATAAACTACCATAGCTTTATTACCGGAGATTTGAACATGTTTAAATTCATGGACATTAAAAATGAAGCACTGTTTTATTAGAATGTCTGAATGTCCAAATTGTCTGTTTTGCAATTTTTTTTTCCATGGCCCTTATGTAGAATCAGCACTGTTTCCTGAAAGCTTTATTTCAACTTTAGTTTTTTTTTTTAGTTTGACTGTATTTATCCCCTACATTTAGTGTTTGTACAGTATGTTATGTTTGTCGTATTTTACTGTCATTGTTCTACTGTCAACACCAATTTTCACTACTGCTAAATTCCCTTGTTTTACAAAACTCATTGTATTTATAAGACTCACTGAAATTATTATGGAATAAGGGTCTGAAGCAAACATATGTTGCAAAAACATGTCACCAAGTCTAAATAAATGATAAACCTGAGGAACTGTTGTAGTTGATTTATTTCATAATGCTCAAGGAATGAGTCAGGGTGTGTACAGTATCAGCAGAACTGAGACATCAGAAAAAAACCCATTGCAAATGTTCAGTTAAACAGCAGCTCATGAACATGGATTTGTAGACTATTAGCTACAAATGACAAACATGAATTGGTCAGTATTGAATTTTACATCATTAAAGAAGCAAGATAATATGGCCAATTTTTGTCCATTTTTTTCTGATCTGAAGTAGGTGCTCACTTTAGCACTAATCTCAGTCTGCTATCTAGCTGCTTAGTAAAATACTTAGTACCAACTTAGAGTTTAAGCAACCCAAACATCCATCATGTTGGATCATCTGTCAAGCCTGATGCTGTGCAGATCTTCTCAATAACAGAAAAGACTCAGGTTGTGCACTACAGTGACGTTCAGATGCGTTGATGAGCTCATCAGCAGCAGAACCCGAGGGAGCAGCAATGTACCCCACACCACTCTGAAACCACACACACAAACATATCTTCACAATCCACTTCAATCTATATTAAACAAGATTTAACCCATTTATTCATTCAAACATTGAAGTGCACCAATATTGTTATCAATTAAACTTCAACTGTATATGATCTTTCCTGATTTACTTGGAAGTGAGACAAAATAAGAAAATATATTCATTATATTTTTATATTTACATTATATATTAACAATATAAACAAATTTGTTACAATATAAACAATAAAATAAACAAAATTAACAAAACAATACAGAAGTCGTTTGTTGTTGTTTTTTCAAACCAATATACAGTATTAGCAGTAAGTGACATTTTCACCTTCCCGTTGGACACAATGTCTGTTAAGAGCTCTTTATCAATGACAGCTGAATTTCTCTTCTGTTGAGGTACAAACCGAACAGAACCCGGACCTCCTTTTCATCTGCCTCGTACTCCAGGACCATCTGCAGAAAGACACAATAAACAAACATACAAACAAACAAACATTATACCTGATAAGCACTGATTTATCACACGTTTTGCGTGAAACACAAACACGACTTACCTGAAACGCACAACAGTTTCCATTTTTCTTTTTAGAGAGAATTCGTAGCTCTTCCTCATCATAACCTGGAGCAATAACACCATCTGACACCTGCAAGAAACGGTTAAAAAACATATTGTAACACTTTGTTTCTGATGATGTGCCTCTGGCTCTGGTGTAGGCCGTGGCAGCATATCATTCACCACACACACTCTTCACTCAATGAAACGCCATCTTTAAACTGCTTGTGAGAAACAACATGTACTTTAATATCACTAAGAATATAACGGCCCGACTGCAATACAGTAATTTTTAGTAATGATAATGTAATTGAGTCAGTAATGATAATGTACACTTATGAGAAATTTGCAATAACACCATATATTCTATAATAACATGCACAACCTTCCTGTTTTTTTCTTGAGAGAGAGAGAGAGAGAGAGAGAGAGAGAGAGAGAGAGAGAGAGAGAGAGAGAGAGAGAGAGAGAGAGAGAGAGAGAGAGAGAGAGAGAGAGAGAGAGA